>JAWNKY010002104.1:600000-1038209 GCA_035041765.1 Drosophila algonquin | reverse complement strand
GCCTTCCGAGAGCGAATTCTCAGCCAGTTTGGAGTCACGAAGCTGCTCGAAGCAAGCTCCAGTCGAAGAGCAGCCGGTGAGCCTTCAGCCTGGGTCGACCTCACCTCGTCTCCCATGGACACCGATGACGCCAAACAAGCTCGTCCGATCTCGCCGCCATTGTACACCTGACGTACGGCCTGCGATTCCCCGCCAAGCTATTGGCCGAGTCCACCGGGTCAAATCCCACACGTCGTCGCCCGACGTTTTCTTGTTTTCTCGGCGTATCGACTCCGGGTTCTCTTCGAGTCCAGCCGACGCATGGTCGTGCTACGCCAGAACCTCAGACACACCCGATACCGGTCCAGGATCAACCCTAGACCCACCATACCGGTCGCCGCAGTACAACGAGGAGCCCACTGCATCCCGACACCAGAGCCGTGACCCCCGCCTCGGCCGAGGAGTAAGCCGAGCGGTCACACCGGAGATGAGTCTGACCCCGTATGTGCCCCCACCGCGAAACGCCTACGACGAGGAGGACAGCGACGATGACGAGTACTACGTGCAAGACTACGTCACAAGCACTGAGACTTACCACTACGTGGTTATCGCTCGCTGGGACTCCGTATCTTCCCTGGAGGACGAGGAATCCCCCCGATTCCGACGGACCTACCCCACACCGAGCCTGACGAGTCCCGACGAACGATGGGAGGTCGACATCGGACTACCGGTTGACCTCGAAAAGCCGGCCTTTCCAATCCGTTTCCGCCGCGTAAGGGCCCCAACCACAAACACGCCAAAGGCCCCAACCGCAGACACGACCTGATGCCCCTTAAGGTGGATCACTAGACGGCGACTTCGAGGAGTTGCGTCAAATCATTGGCTCAGACGTGGACGTTGACGAGTTCCTGCGGGAAGCCGATCCGGAGCTCAGCGGAGATCTACACCAGGATCGCTGGAGGGAGGCCCCCAACAGCTGGACCGTTCACACCCCGGAACGGATGCTGCCAGCGGCCATCATTGAGGAGATCCTCGCCAGAGGTAACCCGGGGAAACGGGCTCGCTTCACCATCGCCCACCACAGGCAAGGATACCAAGTCTTTCGAGCCAGAAGCGGCCATGTCCGTGTCTCCGTTCACCCCGGAAGAAAGAGGAGGGGGGTTTCAAACCCGATAGGCATTACAAGCTCCCAACCATGTTCAAGCCGTTTTACATGGTGCAGATAAGGTCAACCATCAACCTACTGTCACTGGAGGCAGACCCGCGTATTATTATCATGTTACTTTTGCAACACCGAACACTATCGACAAAAGAAAAAAAGAAAAGGATCGATAGCGAGGTGAAGAAGGCACCTAGGCAACGGAGAGCGACTCACTCACCGGGAAGCCATGAACTAACGCGCACAAAAAAAATTCAAAAGCTCTGATCACGACAAACTACCACGCGTCACGAGTCCTGACAAGTAAAATCATACAACGCGCCCTCGACACTCACGATCCACGCGTCCTCTGAGTGCTTCTCATAAACAACTTTCGCGCCGCTCAGAGTCTATGGGTGGACGACTATCGCGGCCGGTAGCCACCAGACTCCCTTCATCTTCGATTGCCTTAATCCTCCCGAGTAAGTTAAACTTTCCACGTGGTGCAGCCAGCTAGGAACGTTTCTTGAATAAAGATGGTAAACAAATAAAAACACAAATAGCATTACGGCTTTCATTCATTTGCCTGCATATACACATCCTTCGTTACCTACAATCCCTCCTAGAAACCCTGTAGCCTTACGAGTCGTCAAGATTACGCGCGAATCCGTAGTATTCCCCAGTAGCTAGTGACTGTCGCGATCACGCACAGCCAATCCCTCCTAGAAACCCAGTAGCCTTACGAATCGTCGCGATCACGCACGTCTCAGTAGAATCCTCCTGTAGCTAGTGACTGTCACGATCACTCACAGCCAATCTCTCCTAGAAACCCAGTAGGCTTACGAGTCGTCGCGATCACGCACGTCTCAGTAATAGCATTGCGTAGTTAACGGCCGTCGCGACCACGCACGGACAATCCCCGCTAGAAACCTAGTCGCTGCACGAATCGTCGCGATCACGCACGTTTCCGTAGCATCCCCCGGTAGAAATTCCCAGTCCTACGAGCGGTCGTGACAACCCGGAGTTCAGCGCGTCCCGACAGCGCGTAGCGACAACCAGAGTCCATACGCCGTCTAGTAACGATTAGGGGCACAGAGTCATAAGCACCGTATCGATCACGCCTCGCCCTGCAGAATCCCCATGTTCACCACAGAGGTTACGGCGAAATCCCGTCGATCTGCAACCACGCCGCACGCTTGACTCTCCTGGTCGTGATACAACCTCCTTCTCTTGCCTAAGGTCTCCCCAACAACTACAAATTTCTTGTAGATGACCCTGGACAGGCTGAGCTTACCCCAGCCTGAAAGAGGTTCATTACAATGTATCTGAAAACGCGTTGCAAGGAAGCAAACGAATTCACATACTTGGAGTCAGCTACAATGTCAATGTAGGGAGATTTCACCAGAAGAGCACACCGGCGAAGTTCAAGGGCTGTATTATCCGGTAATACCGTGGGCGGCCAGTCATCTGAGGGGCCACAAAGAAATGGAGGTCCATGAGCCCAAAGGTCAGTCAGCTCAGTCGGAAGAGCCCCTCAAGAGCGAATGTCGGCTGAGTTTAATGATGTGGGAACATAGCGCCAAATCATGTTGTCGGTCATTTCCTGAATCGTTGCCACTCTATTTGCGACAAATATATAAAATCTTGACGACTCGTCCCGAATCCAGGAGAGTGCCACTGCAGAATTACACTAACAGTAACACCTTCCCTTGAAGATATTCATTCCGGCTATTTCAGATATGAGCCTTGCCAGCAACTCCGATCCACAAAGCTCCAACTTTGGCACCGTAAGTGTCTTCAAAGGAGCAACACGAGATTTGGCACAAAGTAAGTGATTGCTGGAATGCTGACCTTTTGACACGACACACATATATGCATGCACCATAAGCCTCGATGCTGGCATCGCAGAATACGTGAATTTCTAGCTCGGAGTCTGGAAGGAGGAAAAATACGAGGAAATTCTAGTCGACGAATCTGGCCAAATCTGCTTCATATTTTCTACCACTTGGTATTCAGTGAGGCTAGAAGAAAGATTTTTGACTTCATAATCAAAGGCTACGCTATGGTTTACAGATGTGAATTTACTTTAGACCGCACTACTGGCTATAATTTATGATGTTTTATGCTGCTTAACCCGACATAGTGCATGCCTCAGATTTTCGTTCTTGTGGGCGGAATAATTTGGGGCGAAATTGTGAAACACATGTGTAATAGTGTGATATCACAGGAGTCTGGATACAAAATTTGGTTGCTCTATTGATGCTGATCAAGAATATATATACTTTATTAAGTTTTTGAAACGCTTCCTTCTGGGTGTTACATAAATCCACTATCACCACTAATCTAATGCCCCAATGCTTCTCGAGTACCGGGTATAAAATCAGGGGCTACTTTGATTTCACAAATTTTAGAATTCATGAAATTCATAGCATAAACATTGTGTGTATATATATATACATGGGTTAAGTTTCTTTAAGGCGGTAGCTGGGAAGAGGGCGAAAACCCCCAGTGACAGAAGAAATGCTGGACCAACTCCTCTTTTTCGCCGTGAAAACTTCTGCAGAAGTCGTTGGGGAAAATGAAAAGGATTGGCAGTCTGGATGCGTGAGTGCCAATCTGCCAATGTCCCGTGTTTTGGTCGATTAACTGCAGAGCACTGTACTTTTCCGAGTCTATGTAGCTGTGAAGAGCGTTTCTTCGATCGTCCGATCGGCCGTATTGAACGCAAGGTATTACAGGTAATCTGCTATCGCCTGTTTGCATTTTGCTCAAAGATTTCGTGCGTGAGGAGCCTGTACGTAGACATAGGCATCGCTACTTGCTTCTTGTCCAATAAGAGAGTAATGGTAGTTGTTAGCAAGAATTGTCTGCAAAATTGTAATATGAGAACACACGATGACGATGTGCACACGACGAACGTTTTATTGACAATGATTCAGAAATAAAAAGAGTGATACAAAAAATGATACAATTGTTTATTGGAAGCATCATTCCCCTGAATGTCCCTGTGTCCGGGGACCCAAATTTTCCGCAACTTTTAATTTCTACTGCAGTGACCTTAAACTCTACTCCACCATTTTGCAACGCATATAATATGGTTTCAGCTAAAATTTTTTGCAAAATTTCGTCGTTGAAGTTCTTGTGATATTATGATATTTGTTCCTTTGTCACTGATCCATTGATGGTTCTTTGCTTCTTTTTCATTTGAAATATTTTTCTCCATCTCAGTCTTGATTTGCTGTTTTGAAAATTTGCTGCAAAGTTTAAATTGTATCACTTTCTCCCTATAACCCAAATTTAAATAAGTGTTATTTCTCTCTCACTTATACCCTCTGCACACTGAGTCCGTCAAGGGGGAACGTGGGGATATTTGACAGACGGTGAAACTCCGATTCACACTGGCACCGTCTACCGTTTACCGTTTTACAGCTGATGACAATAACAAAAACTGAGTTTTTGAGCGGAAGATTTTTTTATTTTTGTTTGGTAAAAAATGGATATAGAAGATGTTGCAATTGTTTTAACTATGGTTCAACAGCAAAATATTTTCTTGCAACAACTAACCATGTTGTTGGGCGAAAAGGATAAAGATAGCGATTACAGCGGAATAATAATATGCTGTTGCATACTGCACAATATGTTTAATAAGCACAATAGCGCAATAAACTATAGTTGGGAGCTTCTACCAGCATAGTCTTCCAAATTTATTAAATTTCAATTTACTTCAGGTATAGATTTTCGTATGTGAACATCGGATCTCCAGAAAATTACAACGATTCGACAATATATCTTAGTTCGAGCCATGCACAACAGATCGAAGCGTCGCAAATATTGAAGGAAAAACACAACAGCTCTGCTTAATTAAAGTGAGCAACATGAGCAGCGGGATCTGAATTTATCTGCAGATATATTCAGATCTGCCATTGCAAAACAAATATAAAATTTTAAAACTACATTTGATTCATTTTATTTATTTGCATTCTTCTCGCAAAGGAATCATAGAATCTCTAACTGAAAATTTTACAAATGCTATTGAAAAACCACCTGGCTCCTTGCCATTTTCTGGAGAATATCAGTTATTTTTGTCAGTCATTGTTTACATATTCGCAGTGAATTCCATTTTTTCGTTGTGAATGCCAATTTTTCAGAGTTGTATTTGAAAACCATCGGCTAAATATCGCATAGAAACGTGCGGTTTAGGAACATTCAAAATAGACGGTGGAACTAACTGGGAAATTTTCGGAACGGCAAAACCTTACGCACCGTCAAGGAAATAGACGGTAAACGGTAAACGGTGCTCAGTGTGAATAGGCTATTAAGAAACTTTCTGTATTAATCGGTATTTCATATTTCTTCTCTGAGTGTCGTCGGACAAATTTATTTTTTTTTGATCTGAGTACTAGGCTTAAAATATAATATATTTCTTGAGTAATTTTGCTTAGAAAAATGATTGAGATTAAGTATTCTAACAATTTCAAATTAAAAAACATGCCTAAAATAAAAGTTGGCTTTTTAGGATGGGAAAGGGAGTGCATAAATTCGCGTGACTTTAAAAATCTCCAATCATTTTTTCGACTATATTCCGAGCTAAAACTAAAACGGGTGGCAAATTACGTCTAATTCTTAGATGATTCAATAAAAATTAAACTAAACCAAACATATTTTATAAAATACAGTGGAACCTCAATAAGTCGAACCATAGAAAATATAAAAAATTCAAGTTAAAGGCGTTCAAGTTAGTGGAACTTCATTGTATAAAACAATATCAGCAATATCTCTTTAAGAACTGGAAGCTACAAATTTATTTTAGTCCTATAGTTTATTTGCCAAACCTTCTTAGAATTCCTTGTAGATTATGATTTCGACAACCGCTTGGTGAATTTTTACTCAGTATTAATTTTCCCACTCTAATGAAGCCAAGCCAAGCACATACTCACTCGCTTCGTTCTTTCGCCAACCCTGAGGTATTTTAAAGTTATTTCTTTTTTTTATTGAAAAGTTATTTTGGTTGTGTATTTGTATCATTTTATTTATATAAATATTTTTTGTCATTCCGTCTTTACTAAAATAAATAAATAACCTCCATTGGCCCAAGCGAGAGCATGACACATATAATTGTGTGTATGTGTGAAAACCATGGTGTTTTTAAATATAATCCGCAAACAGACATCGTCCATTTCGTACCTCTTTTGATGCAGATTCACGGAATTGCGACATGCTCTCACCCACATTTTCGATATCTTCTTCAACTCGTTCAACTGCTTTTCCTGATCTACTGTGTCGCATTATACATTAATGCATTATTTGTTAGACGGTTAGCACGAAAATTATACAATTCGTTGTCCCTACCATTTTTTGTGAAAGTAGAAACCAGAGTCTACCTGATTAATATGTTTAAATTACAATTGAGGCAAAAGAATAGATCCGGAAATACAACCCTCCGCAGTGTTCTTGATCTTCCTAATTTGTTACTACATACAGGGGCTCACAGCCAAAATGATGCAGTGGCAAATAAAAAGTTTAAGGTGCTACAGATTTTAAACTAGAGGAAAAAAATTAATTTTTAAACGCCAATTTGTTGTATGTTTTATCAAATTTAAAAAAAACCTTTATTTGCTGATTAAATATTGCTCAGTTTTAAAAATAAAATAAAAACTTAAGATATATCTTGAATACAAGTCCTAGCTTGAAAGATGCAGCCACAAACTAGTTTAATATTAGTCGAATTAAAGGTTTAACAGGTATTTTAATACTTAGTATTTAATCCCTTAACCTTTATTACGGCTTTTAACCTACTATTCAGGGAAGAGACCAGCTTCCGAGTGCTTTCCGGGCTTATTTTGCTCCATTCCTCCAGCAGAGCTTTTTTAAGGTCGTTTTTGCTAGAAATCCTGTGCTTCTGGGTGTTTTTCTCCAGCGCAGCCCACAAATTTCGAATAACATTTAAGTTTGGAGACTGAGCTGGGATATCATCAAGAGGGGGCAGTTCCAGATAAGCCAGGACTGCACTATTTCGGACGAATGTTTCGGGTCATTATCCTGGTAGAACCGGAAATCAAGTCGGATTCCTAGTTTCTGGAAGCTTGGGTGCAAGTTATCGGCCCCAAAACTTACCCAACAGGTAAAGGACCAAATGGGGAAGGACTGCAGTGTGGAAACTGTGCGCCGGGTTCTGCGCAACCATGACTTCAATGGCCGAGTACACCGAAAGAAGCCCTTCATAAGCCTGAAGAACAAAGGGACAAGGTTGGCGATCGCAACAACCGACTTTTACAAGGATTTGGTGTTCTGGAATACCGTAATTTGTACACACGAGACCAAATTCAACCTTTTTGGGTCGGACGGAAGGAATTTTGTGTGGCGACAGCCCAATACTGAGCTGGATCCCAAACATGTAAAAGCGACAGTCAAGCACGGCGGAGGAAGTGTCATGGTATGGGTATGTATTTTCCGCAGCCGGCGTCGAAAACTTGGCGTTTATTAACTCTACGATAGATAAGCTGACGTACTTCAATATTCTCAAAGAAAATTTTCACCAAAGCTCCGAGAAACTAGGAATCCGACGTGATTTCCGGTTCTACCAGGATAATGACCCGAAACATTCGTCCGGAATAGTACAGTCCTGGCTTATCTGGTACTGCCCCCACTTGATGATTCCCCCAGCCCAGTCTCCATTAAAATTCTCCATTAAAGTCTCTATTAAAAATTTGTGGGCTGCGCTGGAGAAAAACACCCAGAATCACAGGATTTCTAGCAAAAACGACCTTGAAAAAGCTCTGCTGGAGGAATGGAACAAAATAAGCTCGGAAAGCACTCGGAAGCTGGTCTCTTCCATGAATAGTAGGTTAAAAGCCGTAATAAAGGTTAAGGGATTACATACTAAGTATTAAAATACCTGTTTAACCTTTTATTCGACTAATATTAAACTAGTTTGTGGCTGCATAGTTTCAGCTTTGACCTGTATTTATGATATATTTTAAGTTTTTACTTTTTTTTAAACTGAGCAATATTTAATCAGAAAATAAAGTTACCTTTTTAAATGTGATAAAACATACAACAAATTGGCGTTTAAACATTTTTTTTTTCTTCTACTTTAAAATCTGTACCACCTTAAATTTTTTATTTAACACTGCATAGTTTTTGCTTTGAGCCACTGTTGGTTTGGTTTGTTTAAGGCGGTAGCTGGAAAGAGGGCGAATACCCCCAGTGACAGAAGAAATGCTGGATCAACTCCTCTTTTTCGCCGTGAGAACTTCTGCAGAAGTCGTTGGGGAAAATGAAAAGGATTGGCAGTCTGGATGCGTGAGTGCCAATCTGCCAATGTCCCGTGTTTTGGTCGATTAACTGCAGAGCACTGTACTTTTCCGAGTCTATGTAGCTGTGAAGAGCGTTTCTTCGATCGTCCGATCGGCCTTTGCTGCGGCTCACAACGTTCCCCCTCGTTAGGTTACAGCGGCTGCCCGACTCACTGGGAGCCCAGCACACTTAGGCCGTTTCCGGCCCGTTGTGATACCGCGGGGGAATCTACCCCTTCTCGCATTGCGAGACCTAAGGTCAACAGTTGTCCCAGCCTGCAGCTTTTATGAAGTTAGCTATCTTTCTGGGACATATGGTGGACATTACCGAAATGTCTGAAATGAAGGGCGAGCCCAAGTGCTGTAGCCTTCTTCTGCTGAGAGCTGGGCAAGAGCAGAACAGGTGTTCCACCGTTTCCTCCTCTTCCTCGTCTCTGCAGCTATGGCAAAAATCATTGTATGGGGCGCCCAGTCTATTAGCATGGGTACCTATCAACCAGTGCCCCGTTAGGGAGCGTATGACTGCGCTGCACCTTTGACTGCCGAGCTTGCATAGCTCAGAGGTGCGCTTCCTGTCTATGGTCGGCCATGTTTGCCGAGTTATTCGATAACGTGGCGCTGATTGCCAGTTGTTGTCTATTAGTTGCTTATATTGCTCCTTTGTGGGCCTACATGTACCATCAGCATATTTGGGTATCCCTTGTCTTTGGGGGAGGGGATTGGGTCATGTCTGGCCACCTCATCTACAGCCAGTGCCTCATTGTCCCAGTGGACAGAGACCCATACAAGCTAATAACAGGTGCTGAGCCATCTCGTGAAGATTGCAACAACCAGACTCTTGCTAAGAACAAACTATCAGAGGAGCTGAAATTTCACTGGCTACAGAATAATGATATGCAAACTGCTTTCGAAATAATATTAGGGTCTGCACCTATGCACTGAGTAAAAATAGATGCCCCAAAGGTTGGTGGAATTCTGACCTACAGCTACTTTATTTAAAATTCACAGAGGCACAGATGCTGGCTCAAACGGCTCCATGTTTGACAAATTATATTAAAGCAGTAAATCTGAAAACGAAGTGGAAAAAGGAGGTTAAACTTGCTAAAAGAAACGCATATGCCAACAAAATCGATACACTCAATCGACATCCAAACTCAAGGAAAGCATGGCTATTCTTAAGAAATATCAAGTCCTTTAGCGACCCAGTTAGGTCTAATTTCTGTACCGAATGGTCCCTGCCCTATCTAGATTTCATTGTGAATCAAGTTCCTACTTCAGCAAAGATTCAATGTTTTTCTGCTAGACAAATTTGTCATAATTTGGATGACTTTGACATAACGGACCTGTCTGCTGTTCTTAACAGAGGCAGAAGTACGGCGGGAGGAGTAGATGGGATAACTTACGAAATGGTAAGGGCACTCAGTAGTTCTGCGAAACATAATCTGTTAAAAGAATGGAACCTTTTGTTTAAGCAATGCAAAGTACCCAGTCAATGGCGTACGATCAAGGTGATTCCGATCCCAAAGAGAGATAAGAACCTAGATGTATATCAGAACTATCGCCCAATCTCTCTCATCTCTGTGTTGGCCAAAACTCTTAATTTGATGATAAAAAATCGCCTAGACAGTTTTATTAAAAAATATAATACCATGCCTTGTAGAACATATGCCTATCAAACTGGCAAATCTGCAGCTATGTGTATCAATGATCTCATTAATATCATGGCGTATGAGAAAAAAAACGGAAAAGCCGTTGTAATTGTGGTTATCGATATAGACAACGCATACAACTGCGTCAATCTGCAAATATTACAAAGGTTAATGGATTATGAGAATATTCCCAAGCAGTACACGGACTGGATAATAAATTTCTTCTCTTCAAGGTTCCTTAAGCTAGGAGACGCTTTTAAGGAAGTCAACGGTGGACTGCCTCAGGGTTCCTGTTTATCCCCATTACTTTTTAACCTGTATACCAAAAGATTGCATCAAGTAAACGACTCTCATACGACCACTATCCAGTTCGCAGATGATTTTGCTATCATTTCAACTGGCATAAACACAACTGAAGCCTGTAATAACTTACAGGGAAAGATTAATGACTTTCACCTACTCTGCCAAGACCTGGGCTTGAACTTCAACCCCACCAAGTCAGCAGTCATGTGCATTGGGAGGGGAAAACGTGATAATGTATCAATTAACTGCAAGGGCAGTACTTTTCCGATTAAGGATTCCATTACTTTCTTAGGCAGAGTCCTAAGTGCCAATCTGTCAGACAAGCTGCATATCGCAAAAATAAGGGATAAGTCAGACAAGAGTGCTCGTCTGTTACACGCAGTAACCACGATTAAGTCGGGGCTCAAACCAAAAGTATCATCCAACATCTTTAAATCTTTCATCAGATCTCAGCAAGAACATGCCATTACCAGTTTTGCAAATTTAAATCTTGGAAACAGCAAATCGCTCAATACAGCACAGACTGAAAGCCTTCGCAGATGCGTAGGTGTCCCTCCAAAAACCTCTGCTCATCTGATTTTCGCTCTGGCGGGGATTTTACCTCCAAAGCACAGAGCAAAAATTCTAACTGTCAAGGAACTACTGAAAGTCAAATCTCTGAACCCGAGCCTGTATAACAAAGTCACAGTATCAAATGCTAAGACTGCCTACACAGCAGTATACAATGAATTTAAGGACCTCTTTGACAACTACAGTGATAGCCAGAAATGCACACAAAGTCCAAAAGTTAAAATATGCTTCTCAATTTTCGACAGGAACAAAAAGGACGTTTCAGACGAAGAATGCAAGGCTACGTATCAAGCTAAGCTGGCAGAATGGGTGACGGATGGGTGGAATATTATCTCCACCGATGCTTCCATCAGCGGTGATAGAACAGGGATAGGTATTCTAGAGTACCCCAACAACAGAAGCTACAAATTCAGGTTGGAAACTAGTTCCTCTTCTGTTTTTGCAGAACTTGTAGGAATACTTACTGCTGTCAAAATATCAAACAAAAAGAAATACAATAAAACTGTTATACTCTGTGATAGTCAAGGTGCCTTAAAGGCTCTGAAAAGTAACGAATCAAATTCGTATTTAACGGACGAAATCCACCACAACATAAACATTTCCTTCACCAGCAAATTCATTGTGCACTGGATACCAGGGCATAAGAATATTGCTATTAACGAAAAGACTGACCGTATAGCCAAATCAGCCACCAGTGTCGGTAGATTGTTTTACTTACCTCTTAGCTTTGATGAAGTTATTAGAACTGTAAGGACTAGAGTCCAAACAGACTGGAATAATGAGTATAAGGAAATATCCAAAACCAAAGGAGTGTTTTTTGCTTCTATTTACAATGATGTCCCAGTCAAACCGTGGCACTGGAACCTTGACTGGGGTGCCAAGAGCATTAAGGTTATAAATAGACTATTGATTAGACGTACATACGATCATGTTTTTTTACATAGAATAAAAGCTAGGAATACAAATATTTGTGAGGTTTGCAATGCTCTTGATGATGCCGAACACGAAATCTTCTCCTGCCAAAGATATACCAGTATCAGGAAAAAATACAAAATCTTCAACCGTTTCCACAGCGTCAGAGACGTACTACTCACGAAAGAGCCTCTTTTCTATAGAGAATTGGCAAAATTTATTGATGAAGCCAAGTTGGAATTCTAAGTCATGCACATACACACTTGATCTAGCCAGGTCAAACATTCGGATGCCATCGGAAGTCGCCTTGAGGAGCAACCTTCTGTTGTCCCTACTTTCTGGGGCAACCTTCTGTTGCTTCCTTTGCAGGGTACCTTCTGTTTCCCTTACTTTATACTCTAAACACTGGCATATTTCACAAATTAATACTAATTAAAACTCATTATTTACACACAATTACACTCACAAGGTATAATCGACACCTTTTGCCTTCTCACTATTTTTTGTTTATTATACTTCCTTAAAATGCACCAATGCACTTTGTAAAATACTACTCACACTACACTTCATCTTCCATTTTTATTGTATGATTAACACAACTTTGATTACATGTATGAATAATTGTAAAATAATATTCACACTACACTTCACCCTCCATTTATATTGTATAAAAAAACACTGAATCGATAACATGCATGAATACCCTATGCAAGTTGAAGTATCTGGTCATTGCAGAGTTATCGTCTTGCGACCACTCAATTCGCTACAAGGCGATCAAATACCAAAAAAAAAATACATTGAAATTGTCCGCACCAAAATCACTCATGCCACTCATAATTATCATGAAACATTTAGTACAATGTCCTTTTTTACCAATAACAGCTGCTTAGCGTCTTGGCATGGAATCAATCAAGTCCTGGCATCGTTTTAGGACCAGGACTCTTTAATTTATACCCAAAGTGATTCGATAGTGGCTGGATTGGAAGTAGCAACCGGCTTCTTGACGTAGGGCCACAGATTTTTGATGGGATCAGGTCAGGTGACTGAGCAGGCCACTCCAAAACGTTCACATAGTTTGCCATAACACATTCCTTTGCTTTCTTGTTGGTGTGTTTGGAGTCACAGTTCTGTTAAAAGACCCATACGAGCGGATTTTCATATTCTGCAAAGGGTAGCATTACTGTTGTATCCACGATATTCACCTACACGTGCTAATCCATGATGGTTTTTATCCAACCTAGTGTACCTACTTCATTGTGGAAAAAGCAGGCCCATACCATTACACTATACCCTCCATACTTATCGGTTTTTGTGGTGTACCAAAGTTTGTATTCTACTTTCCTTTGACTTCTAACGTATGATCGAGATCCTTTTCCACCAAACATATCCACTTTGGACTCATCTGACCATAGAATATTCGTCCATTGTTGGGATGTCCGATTTGCTTGAACACTGGCAAACTTCATGTGCTAAGTAATATGTGTCGCGTTTAAAAGTGGTACCTTTCTTGGGCTGCAGACTTTTATATTATGTTGGCTAAGATATGTACTAAATTTTGGATCCATCGCATTCATTTTAAGCTCTTCTTTAAGCTCGGTAGCTGACCTAAAGGGAACCTTCTTTCTCTGACGAATCCGTCTTTTGCCATGTAGAGGGGCCATAAATTCTTTTCATCCGCGTGTTTCAGCCTTTTCTTCATAGTTTAAGACGTTTTTAATCATTTTATTGGAATATCATACCAATCGACCAACTGTTCTGTAAGTTTTTCCGTTTAATATCAGTTTTTTGGTCAGATCTCTCATCTCCGCAGTGCAGTGCTTTCCACGTCCCATTGTAATGATTATTATTAACTTTTATGACAGAAACAATAAAATCTTAGTCAAAACTAATGAATACGTGCCTTTTACAAAGACAATTTTGAGAAATATAGAAGCTTCACTAAGAAAAGGGCTAGTGGTGTTATTATTTTTTTCGCCTAATTTGATCACTTTCAAGGAATTTTCTTAAATAACTTAAAAACTTTCAAAAGGAAGAAGATTTTTTTAATATTCATATGTTTATAATAGTCTTCTATTTCTAAAACAGTGCTCAAAGTTTCCTTAAAGTTAAAAATGTGAGTTTGGCAACTATTTAAAAATTGGTTGTGGTGGTGGTGCTATTCTTTTTTTCGCAGCTGTATGTGTGTGTGATAATTAATTTTTGTGTGATTTTTTTTATGTGTTTTTTTGTGTTTATGTGTGCAAACGACAAACATCAAACTACAGCAATGCAACAAAAGGAAAGAGCAAGTGATATTCAACGCTTCACTTTATAATTATGGGATCAGGTGAGTCTCTCTGTTTTGGTTTACTCCTTATACTGTTTCTTTGTTTGCCTTTCACATATTTTCTTATTTTATTTATTTATTTATCCTTCTATATATTATTATATTATGTTTATTATCGTTTGTATATTATATTATCTCCTTCTCGCACTCCTTTTTCATTTAAAGGTTTTTTTGTTTTTGAACAGTGGATTTATTCCGGTATGATAGTTACATTATTGCTTCAGGTGGGGTCGGGTCGGATTTTTGTCTTGGATCATGCAATTCTTAAAAGCTTCACTTTCACGTACTGGGGGGCTCTTTTTCAGATTTAGCCGTCGTAGTACTTGGTGTTTTATTAAGCGTAATACTTCCCAATCGAAATGCGGCAAATACACTATTGCTGAAATATCTATCGATATATTTATGTCATCCCTAAGTCGAAGCGGGAGAAGAAAAACGACTTATGTTCTTTGGACACATTTTGAGAAGATATATTGAACTGATGCTTGGAAACAACTTACCAACTAAGAATTCCGAGCTCCTGAATTCCTCGGCAATAATGCAGAGCGTGGACCAGGAAGTCTGTACGACGCTCGAAAGTGGTGATGAGGTGGTACAAAAACGGTGGTTATTTTGGCAAAGCCCGCCATTAACCAAAATATTTGACGTTTTAGGGCCAGGACACTGTGGAGAAGGAAGCAACAGAATTAAAGAGCAACGGGATGCTTTTGGAGATTCGGAAAAACGTATACAAACGCCGCCACGCGTCGACTTCGCCGTCCTCGTCGTCCATTGAGTCAGATCCCGCCATTTTGGCTCGTCGTCGAATTCAAATTAATAGATATAATGAAATGAAGGAGTCGTATTTCGGCAAAAATATATGTGAAAATGAGCCAGAAGTCGAACCAAAACCTTCAGCACATGATCTACGTGGATTGCTTGAGAAATATCTTAAACAGCAGGCAACGGCTACTCGAATTGGCCCCGCACTTCTATACTGGGACTCCCTCTTGAAACAGTTGTCTCCACATGATGCGCAGCAAGTGGAGAAGGATGTAACGATGTTTATATGGGACAAGGTGATGGCGTTGAATGAGTTTAAGAACTGATTTTTGTATATCAATGTTAGGCATCAAATATCAAAAATATATAACTACAATTAATTTTTAATTTTTTTTATTTAATATGTAAGCGAAACAACAATCAATATATGTATATATATAAAAATATATATATATGCCCGATATATATATATATATGTATATATATCAGCATTCGGGGTGTAGGTGATTTTTTTTTGTGCACTGTTAAATGCAAATTAATTGTAAACTTGTGTCTCCGTCCAATCAACAATAGCTGTCAAGAATTTGGCCAATCTTGTGTCTAGCGACGAGTTCAGCTCGGCGACAGTTGTATTGCGCGTGCGTCCCCTCGTCAAATCAAAGGTGGAACGCGACTGAAGCATTGCCCTCTAGCGCTCCGCCCCCAAGTGTGCATCAATCGCGGCGAGCGATACACATACAACCACGTGTTCGACATCAACGACCTCCAGAAATATCTGTTTGAGGCATGGGTCCAGGGAGAGCCTAAGAAGCTCCTCAATGCCTATAATGTGACCATATTGGCGTACGCCCAGTCTGGCTATGGCGAAACCTACACCATGGGCACTGCTTTCAATGCTGGCACCGAAGAAGATGTTGGCATCATTCCGCGGGCCGTCCATGACATATTTTTCAAGAGCAGTTGGTACCATGTCGTCGCCACTGCCATTTGTCGTGTGGCTCGCTCTCGATTCATGGCCATGCGACCGCAGCGCAAGCTCCTCGTCAACATAATCCACCAGCTGGGTGATCTCTCGCTTCTGATTTGTTGGCTCCGATGGTTTGGCGCCCTCCGCCAGCTGCGGCTGCAGTTTGCTTATTAGCAAGTACGCCTTGAGCTTATCGTGGGCTGCCTCGGATCAGTATGGGGATCAGTATCTTCTTCTCGCTCAGAGTCTCAGAGTCAAACACATCAAAATGACGCAAACAATCATCAATGTGATGAAGTTTCCGCTCAGCGAGTCCTGGAGTCAGCTGCAACTAGTGATGTTATATATTCAGCAATTTGTCCGGCTGTAAAATGAACACAAAATGAGAAAGAGTTTTGCTATTGATTTGCACGAAGACCTACAGCCCATGCGTTTATCTCATTTCCAATGGCCAGCAGATATTTGTTGATGTTGACCTCGCTTAAAGCGCTCCACGTTGCCCAGTGTCACGGAGCAGCGCTCAGACACGGCCAGATCCACTATGTTAAACTTGGAGGTGGTCACCACCTTACTACAGATCGAAATAGGACAATGGTATTCCACTGGATTTAGTGTTTCTGTGGGTTCTTACCTGCCTTTCAGATTGTTGGAAACCATAGCGATCGCTGGGTATAAATGGCATGAGAACGTGACGAGGTTCATTGCAGTGGCTGCCACTGCCCGACCAATGGTGCCACGCATTAGATGAGGAATTAGATTTCGCATCAGCGGATTGATGACAACATCTTCATCGGTGACACCATTGAAAGCGGTACCCATGGTGTGGGTTTCGCCATAGCCAGTCTGGCCATACGCCAATATGGCCAATATTTTAGGCGATGAGGAGCTTTTTTAGCTTTCCCTGGGCACATCCCTCAAACAAATATTTCTGAGGGTCGTTGCTGTCGAACACGTGGTTGTGTGTGTAGCACTCGCCTCGTTTGATGCACACTTGGGAGGAACCGTTCGCCAAGCGCTAGTGGGCAATGAGGCAGCCGCGTTTCACCTCCATTTTGACGAGAGGAATCGGGCGCAATGTCACTGCCACCTAACTGGAACTGGAGTCGTCGCTGGACATCAGATTGCCCAAATTCTTGACTGATATTGTAGATTGGATCGCAGTAAAGAAACTTACAAGTTTACAATGAATTTGCACAAAACTAATAAAGAGAGCACAAAATAAAAACCTCTACACGCCGAATGCCAGATTATTGACTGTAGTTCAAATTTTTATGTCGTGGCTTGCTCATTTTTGCCGGCCGCCTATGCCAGTAAATTTCAAAATGGTGGATTAATTCAGTCCTCGGCACGCATACATTCAAGTGCGCTGGTGTGTGTTGTGTGTGTAGCAAAAAAAGTGAGATAGCAACAGCCGAGTCGCATTGCCAAAGCCACACGAAGGCTTGCTGCCGTTGCTCGAGCCGAACGTTTCCGTTACCCGAGCCGAGCCGAGCCCTTGGTACCGCATATTCGTTAGTGCTGCAAGTCATCCTCAGATGAATCGCTTCATTTCTATCGATAGATAGATTCCATCGATTCCATCGATTCCAAACCCCATCCAGGGGTTTGGCATCAAAACAACAAATCCTTAATTTGAATCAAAATTTTAAAATTGTTAATTGTTTGTTTGGTTTCGTAAAAAGTACAAAGGCAAAGATTTTAAACTTTTAAGTCCAGTGATTAAGCTTGTTATTGGTTTCGTTTCGTCCCGTGCTGTCGGACAATGTTGAATGTGTGCCGTCTGTGTCTGGCAAGCGACGCCAACTTTTTAATTTTCAATGGCCCAAACCAAACCGCGCTAAAGATAATGGCTTGCACTGCTGTCGACGTGCAGCCCAACGATGACCTGCCCCAAGTTATCTGTCCGGAATGTCGTCTACGAGTCGAGGAGCACTATGCTTTTCGCAAACGCTGCCATGCGGCGGACAGAAGGCTACGAAGCAATAATGTGATGCGTAACCAGGACCCGAAGAGCGGGCTGGTAGACAATTTGGTGGCCGCCGAGGAGGACTCTGAGTTGCAAGATGTGGCTGGCTGCACAGCTACAGCCTGCTCAGAGAGCACCGCCCAGTGGCGCGTGCAGACGGCTCAACTGATTCGCACTGAAATTGATTCCTACAAAAAGGAGCTGCTCAGCGCATGCAAGCACGAAGTACGCGCCGAGATCGAACAAGAGGTGCGCCGAGAAGTGGAGGTGCAAATTGTGGAAGACGTCAAAAAGAAGTGCCGCATCGACGTCCTGGACGATGTTTTCTATGAAATGGAGCGATTCTTCGTGCGCAAGCGCAACGAGACTCTCTACGGCAATGTCGAAGGATCCGAGAGCTACTGGTCGGACTCGGAGACCATGAAATTGGGTCCCGTGCTGTACGAAGCTGCAGCACCTGTTAGGGCCGTTGAGGAGGTCATGGAAGATGGCAATCTGAGCATTGTGGATCTTGTAGGTCCGTTCTTCTGATCTGGTATATCTCATTGTTGCTAAAACTATTCGATACATTTCAGATGATGATTCAAACCATAAAACTCCACCGAATACAGCAACAGAAGCTGTCACGGCTTCTGGGCCTGGGCCAATAGTGCCAATAACCATGGTGGAAATACCCGTGTCGGATTCAGAACTGAATCACTTGCGGGAAGATATCAGCACCGATACCTTTCTGGGTCTGGGATCTACTGCTAAAAAAGCAACCGAGCCGAGGCCTCCACCTCTCAAGAAAGTTCGTTGCCATCGCCGGAAAGAGCGAGATATATTGTGTCGTAAGCACAGCCAACGCTACGATTCGGCATCTGTGGAGCCTGTCAATTGTGTGCGCTGTCGGCTCAGATGCGGAGGAGATAGGCATAATTCGTCTGTGTCGTAGGGTCGGGTCGGCGGACCTGTGCAGTATCCATGTGTTTTTTTTTAATAGCCTTACTTATCAGGATATACTCGTACTATAATCATAAGTAATCGATCCTATATACAGCATACATTTTTTTTGGGACATAATAAAAATTCAGTGTTGCAGAGGCATTTACACTGCATAGCTGATTTGTGTATTTGATGAACAATTAAATTATGGAAAACGACAGGAAAATTGGCAAAATAGATTTCCATATGTTTGTCATATGTAAAAAAACACTGCAGAAAAGCAGGACGCAGCCCCAGTGGCCGCAGTCTATTATTTAAAACTCAAGATAGCGCGCTATGTGTTTGCCTGGAAATGTGCGTTTTGCAGCACTGCCCAGCACTGTTCTGCCACGGACATTTGCCAACACTGCTGTATAGTTTCTGTCTGTTGGCGTCTGTTGTTGCAATTGTGCGAATTGTTGTCAGTTTTAGGATGCCGGAGGCGGAGTTCTCTTACCCCGACTTGAAGACCTTGTGCCGTCTGTGTCTGAAGGAGCATCCAGGAGTATCCATCTTCGGCGAGGATGCCACCGAGCTCTCCATTCCGATGCGTCTGATGGCCTGTGTCTCACTGGACCCAAAGCCATCAGATCCATTCCCCAAAAAGATATGCGACGAGTGTCGCTACCAACTGGAGAAGTCCTTCCTGTTCCGCCAACGCAGCCAGGCAACAGAGAAGAAACTGCGCAAACACATTCGCCTTCTCGGCTTGGGTAAGAGAAGCCGCGTCTTTTCAAAGGACTCTGACGACTACGACGAGGATGAGCTGGAGTTCGAGGAGTCGGTGGCTTTCATAGCCCGCCAAGACAAGGTGCGCGAGGCAGTGGCCGAGAAATGGCGTGAAAAGTTCAAGGAGGAGCAGGAGGGTGAGCTCGTCAAGCGTTTGGAGGTCTGCCGCTTGGAGCTGCGCCAAGAAGTGGCTGCAGAGGTGCGCAAGGAGCTGGCCGACGAGGTGCGCAAGGATGTGCGGGAGGAACTTCGTAACGAAGTGAACGAGGAGATCCGCAAGGAACAACTGGCCAAACTCGTGGGCGAACTAGAAGTATTCCTAGCCGAAAAGAAAGCTGGTTCATGGGAACCTATGGATCCGGAAGTAAAGTTTGCCCAGGAGACCGTTTCAGATCTGCCCCCCGCCTTACTTCCCAAACATCCAATTAAGCGGCGACTCAGCTCCGCCTCAAAGCACCCGCCCGCCCAATGCCTAAAGGCGGAAGAGGTCGAATTCGTGCTGGGCGGCGATCCAGAGACATCAGCCGCTGATGAAGTCGAGTTGGATCCGATCGACATAGAGGAAGACGCACCAACAGATGCCACTGCTCATGAATTCACAGATATTAAGATGGTCGGCGTCGGCGTCGGTGCTGGGGATGTGGTGAGGACCGAGGATGGAGAAATTTACATTATTAATTCGACCAGTGCGGTGGAGCCCAAGCATGACTCGCCTCCGCCAGAGTTTCAACAGGACAGCGACATCACGTCCTACAACAGTTAGTATGAGAATATTCCTTTCCATATAGATAACCACGTTTAACCGTATCGTGCAGTTAAGGACGATGGGGAGATTCAGTTCAGCGGTGAAAAATCAGAGGAAATGGGCGATGTTGTGGTGTTTAACTTGGACGGCGACATATCGGAGGAGCAGCAGGTCTACAACTTTGACCAGAACCTCATCATTGTAGTAAGTCGATTGAAGACCAGACTATTGTATATTCCCCACTATTGGACATTCTGTGCATCCTTTTAGCCCAAGGAGAAAACACCCAAACGTGAGAGCCGTCAGGCAGGCAAGCGGAAGCGATCGAGCGAGTTCGTGTCAAAGCAGTCGCCTCGTGAGCCCCAACCAAAGGCCTGTCGAGTCACCGACACGGTCAAGACGTTTCAATGCCAAATGTGTCCAACGGCCTTCCCCACGGAGAAACTGCTGACGCGCCACCACAATGCGCACATCAAGAGCCTGAAGAACGGAAAGGGCGGCTCGCTGCAGTGCCCCATTTGTGAGTTGCAACTGTCCTGCGCCAGTTCCCTCAAGCGCCACATGATTATCCATACGGGCCTCAAGCCCTACAAATGTGATGCGTGCGACCTGTCCTTCTCGCAGCGCGAAGTCCTCAAGCGCCACATGGACACTCACACGGGGGCCAAGCGTCACAAGTGTTCGCAGTGCTCGAGCTGCTTTGCCCAAAAGTCCAACCTGCAGCAGCACATTGCGCGTGTGCACATGGGCAACTCACGCACGCACAAGTGCCATCTCTGTGATCGAAGCTTCAATCACGTGTCCGGCCTCAGTCGCCATCTTGTTGCCCACGCTGGCGTAATGTTCTCCTGCACGGAGTGTGGGCGGCAGTTCAACGATCGCAGCGCCGTTCAGCGACATCTGCAGACTGTCCACAAGATCCAAAACAAAAGTGTCGACTATACATCCGAACCAGAGCCGGAGTTGAGCGAAATTGAGTTTCAATCGGTTTAGTTTCAATTTTAAACATCCCTGCCCAAAGAAGGATGTCATACTGTACTTACCTGACTGTCTGATGTGCCAGAGGGGAAACAGCAATAACCATTTGTAATTAAGTTACTTCGAATAAGTTACAACTTTATTCTGAAACTAAGGGGAGATGCTCACAACAGTTGGCACCAAATATCATCAACTCAACATACTTTATGTATTGGATTGTTTTAGAAAACATGCAAACATTGAAAAACTTCTCTAACACGATATACATAATTTCAAGCTAGACATAGAGCATACATATAGTACACATACACATACACGTATAGTATATAGTATAGTTACAAATACAAAATATCGTTTAATAAATACCACATAAGATGATGTACAATACGATATAGGCAAATACATGTATTTTAAATGATCATTTCCTCTATAAATACGTATAACTTTAGGCTTAAGCTAAAAACGGACTTGAAATGCTTCGGGAACAGAAATCAAGTGTATTTGTTTGCAAAATGCAATGAAAGTGTGTAATCGTTCGTTTAATCGGAAGCGCCTTTCATGTGAGAGAGAGATTGCCTACAGAAATACAGAAAACGACATCCATTGAGTGTGTGACAATTGAGAAGACATCGAAACCGTTTAACAGTTGGGTAGCGCACTATAAAGCCAATAACAATCCAATATACGCCCTAACTAACTAATCCATACAATATCCATAGTAACGAGTAAGCTAACGAGTAGCTTTGCTACTACCCCCAGCCGCCCTCTGCTAGTCGGAGTTTGTCAGAGAGCTGCGCTGGGACTCCAGTGTGTTCGAGTCGTTTCGCTGACGCAGCATGCGCGGCTGACTGGCAGCAAAGTTGGAGAAGTCCTTCATCACGTCCTTGTACGTCTCGTCCTCCCCATTGTACTCGTCGTTCAGGCCAATCTCATCGTTGAGTCGCGTCAGCCGAAGACTGTAAAATATTGGAATTAGTATTTCATAAACGCGTCGATTCTGGAAAACAGAATTCGATTCTTACAGTGTCACGATATCGGCATTTTTCTGATCCACGGCTATGTCCAGCGCTTTCTTGCCATCACTGGAGGCCAGGTCGTAGGCGGCCTTGTTTTTCAACAGCAGATACACCTGGGCAATGTGCCCCTTGGCGGTGGATATGTGGAGTGCGCTGTAGCCCAGCTCATCGACCGCATCGATGACTGCTCCGTTCAGCAGCAGATACTCGCAGGCCATCACCGAGCCAGAGATGACGGCCTGGTGTAGAAATGAGCGCTGTCGATCCTGGGGATTCTTCCATGTCTTGTCGGCGCCCAGGGCAAAGGCCATGCACATTACCGGAAGATTGTGCACAACAGATGCCTTGTAGAGCAGCTGATTCGCGTCCAGCTGTGTGAAGGGCACCTCCTCCGGTAGCTCCGGATCGGATTCGCCTTCGGTACTCTCCTGGTCACTGCCCAAAATGCAGGGCGTCTCATAGCTGTCGAGGCCCAGGTCATCGCCAATGACCAACAAATCGTCGCGCGAGATGCTCAACGACATTGACGGAATGTTGATGGACTCGTCATCATCATCTTCGTCCAGCTCGTCGCCCGTTTTGGCCGTATTGTATATGCTTGGGTCGTCGCTCAATGTCTTTGGCAGAGAGCGCTGCTGCCGCCTCCTACGCAGCTTCTTGACAGCCCACTTTCGAGTTCCGCCCAACGGCAGCGTTGCATGCTTTCCAAGAATGTTGCTGCCGCCGCCACCGCTGCCCCCTTCGTCCGCCACCCCGCCGCTGTCTATGCTGAGCACCTCGGCTGTTTCACTGGCCAGCAGCTCCTGTGGCTTGGGCATGGCGCACACAAACCGCCGCTCCACATACTTTGCCTTAATCCAAGCCTCACGCACTCCAATCTCGCACTGCTCCGTGGGACGCTTCAGCTCGCAGTCGTCTCCCACACGCGTCTCATAGATACGATTCACCACCTCGTTGCCGAGCTCCATCATGACCTTGACGTTCTCCGTCTCCCAAGCATCCAGAGTCAGGGAACGGACCTTGCTGTAGTGGACGCCGAGGCTGCGATGGACGCCAGAGCACTCGATGCACAGCGTTATGCCCAGATTGATGGATGCCCAGCGAGGATCCTGGCTGCGACAGTCACAGCACTGTGCATTGCCGGG
Organism: Drosophila algonquin; assembly: GCA_035041765.1. Taxonomy (NCBI): domain Eukaryota; kingdom Metazoa; phylum Arthropoda; class Insecta; order Diptera; family Drosophilidae; genus Drosophila; species Drosophila algonquin. The sequence continues at coordinate 1,014,766 of JAWNKY010002104.1, read as the reverse complement.
TATCTTCAAAAACTCCTCCCAGTGGCTGCAGTGAATTAGTAATCATTTATTTATATTTCTTTCCTACGTTTTTTAACTCACATTCTTCGCTTTGCGGGCAGCGCATTGGGCATGTTCGTCGACTGGGGCCGCGAGTGGTGCGTGGCGTCATGCTGTATGGCTGCCCCAATACTGTGCTGCAGTGCGGAAATCCAAAGGGAAAGCATGTCGGCTGAGTCAGCCTGCAGAATGTGAGATCTAAATGGGAGGGGAGGGGCAAGTGATTAGAACCTGCTATCTGTTGATTTGGAAGGCAGCGAGTACTCAGCGGGCACTCACTTGGTTGGCGAAATCACTTCGAAGCAGAAACGGCGATCGCCCTCGTTCACCGGCCGCACACTGCAGATGCGCAGGTCCTCCTCCATGACCGAAAACGAGTCCTCGTTGCTGCGTTTTCTGCAATGCGAATCCAAATCACTTCAGCGTTCAGCACAACACATCACATCACAACACAATAAAACATCACAAAAATCAAAAAGTTTGCAAATAAAAGTAGACGATTAACTAAGCAAGCAAATGGTGGGAGTGGGAGTGGGTTGGGTCTGGGTTTAGGGTTGTTAGTGTCGGGGGGATGTTTGAAATGATCAATGGCGAGCCAGGAGAAACCCACCTGTAGACCAGCTGGTTGTCGCTCAGGTAGAACCATCGCCTGCACCAGGTCTTGAAGCCCTTTGACTTTTTCTTAAACAAATATCCCTCGATTTTGTTCGAGGTGCTATTCGTGTTCGAATCGCAGTAGCGATTCACGCTCATGTGTCGATTCTGCATGACCTTCTCCAGCTGCTGGTAGTCGCCACGCAGGGCGTTCAAATCCTCGCTGATGTTCTTGAAGAACTCGTCGAAATCGTTGCACAAGTCAAAGCCCTGGTGGTAGTAGGTCACGCACGCCTGATAGTAATCCAGCAGCTGTCGTCCGAACAACCCAAAAAAATACATGCAAAATATAAAGCAAGATCAGCGTGAAAACGTGACAAATACAGAGAAAAAGCTGGAGAGGAGTCCACGTCGATCCATCAGCCAGCACTCCCGATAGACAACTGCCGCACACCCAATGACTGACTCAACGAGCATGTTGGTCAATGGTTATAGATATGCGATACACAGGCGAATACAGCAGGCAGTACAGTGTACAGTGTACAATGTACTTGTGTATAAATCACACAATAATTGTGACGTCATGCCAATAACAAAGCCCCTCCGCTTACTTCTGCAAATCGCAACCACAGAGCAGAGGCAGAGACCCCCTTTCATTCATGAAAGATAAGAAACACTTAGGCTAGCACTCTCCCGGGACTTACCGTGGACAGTATGGACGGGACTTTGCGAGACTGTGCCAGCGTTATGTAGTTGACATAATCCAAGGCGGTATGCTGGAAGCAGGACTTGGAGGCGGAAAGGATATTGGCTGCCTCCTGTACTTCCTGCGGGCGATTTTTGCTGGCCTGCGCAGAAAAGAGGGCTTCAAAATGATAAAATTGGCAATAGTTTTGGGACACACCTGTGCGTTCTTTATCAATGCATTGTCATAGCCCTCGGATACCTTGAGAAAGTGTCCCTTGTAGTCCTTCACCTGGTTGATGTCGTCCTTCACAAATACAGTGAGATTCTTGAGCACCGTGCGACTGGCCTGATCCAACAGAATCGTATGAAACTTGTTCATTTCCTGCCAGGAATCAAAGGAAGATGGTTACACTTTAGGAGCCTTTTTTGTGCGGGGACAACCGACTATGGCTGGGACTCTCTACCTGGAAACAATGTATCAACTTTCCCAGCGCATTGTGGGCGTTCTTGTTGTCTAGAAAATGCTGCTGCAGATCCCACAAGGACATGGCAAAGGCGCTGTTGACACGGCAGGTAGGATTCGAATCGATATCAATGAATATGCATGCGAAAGACGTAATTTGTATGCGCATTTACCTTTGGTTCTTGACATACTCCTTGCCCGAGTCGACGGCCACATTGCACAGCTTGATGATTTTCTCCAGCCGCTGCTCCAAGTGCTCAATGTCGCTCTCCTCCTTGGACACAAATTGTCTGGACACACACACACAGAAAAACAAATCGAAAACGTTGGCACAATCTTGAAAATGTAAACAACAGCACAGCAGATGCTGTAGATGGTAGGACTGGGAATGGGAGATGGGGGATGGGGATGCTGACGTTGCTCTTGCTGGGTTGTACCGATTTAAGTTGCCTTTGAACAAAACATTATCTGTGCGTGCTTAATCCAAGAAGCCATCGGTTGTCGGTCGTCAGGACAGGAGTCTCGCTCGCTCGCTCACTCTTTGTGTCACTCGTTTTGTGTTTACGATGACACTTTTAATTTATGCCATGCCGCTTTATTAAAGCGATATTTGCGTCTCCAATTAAAGCGGAGCTGCAGGGCAGTCCGGTCCGAACTGTTGCGTCGCCTCTTCTGGGGACTAATCATCTTCGCTGCTGCTCTCTAAAAGCATCGATTTGTCGCCTCATCGGGTGGTTTGTTTCAGACTTTGTTTGTGTTTACGAGCGAAAGCAGAGTCAATTTTGGTGAAATCTTATCATCCCAATGTTGCTGTCTGTCTGTTCGACAATTAGTGGGGAAACAATAGAGATTGGTGGGACCAGGGGATGGTGGGGGCATGACGGAGAGAGATGCAATAGTTTTCCATTCGCAGAGATACATTCCGAAGCCGTGACGGTACGGGACGGGCAAGTGCAAAGTTTGTTCGATTGATGATTAAGCCCGAAACAGCCAGCATTTGAGCCGTGGATGGAGAACGAGAGACAGAAAATGAGAATGAGAATGAGGGGGTGGGTGGTGGGTGGTGCTGATAGGAACCAGTCACGCTACATGGCCCGAGCCTCTGGTCTCTGTTCGCGGTTCTCTGCTCTCTCGCATAGCAGCAATGCAAAAATATCAACTGCCAAAAGCGGAAACAGCTCGAAAAAGTCAGCTCAGCCAAAGATACGCGGGCATGGGGCGAGGGAAGAGACGATGGATGGGATGGCATGGCCTTGATACGCACCTGAATCTCGGCGAATCCTTTAGACATTCCTCAAACTCGATTGTGGCGCGCATTATTAAACACACACGAAGGCACCTCCTGAGCACCCAACACACACACTGCCTAGCTGGCCTGTTGCTGTGGCACTTGCACTGTTGGCTATTTGCTAATTAAGACCGAGAGATAGAGGCTCTAGGCTGCAAAATATTTTGGCCTGTTGCTGCTGCTGCTTCTCTCTCGTTTCGGTTGCGGTTTCGATCCGTGAGAACCTAATTGTGGGCAGACACACTCCTGGGGGACGCTCACATTGTATTCAAACCACACACACACATGTACACTCCCGCTCTTAATAATTCAAATTGATTAAATCGCGAGATTAACGGGGTAAATTAACTAAATTCACAGGCGCGCACTCAACACAACACAACATAAACCAAAAACGTCTCACTTTCTACTCGATTTCCACTTGGTAGCACTAATTATGGCCGAACGCGTTACTAGTGCTGCCAATCAGTGCTGCTAGTAGTGCCAAACAGCAGCAGAATGTTGGCTTAAGCCGTTGCCCAACACTGAACGAGAGTTCATTCTCATTGTTCATCTGCTTCACTCTTCTTCTGTAGTGCTGCCAAACAGTGCTGCTATTAGTGCCAAACAGCAGCAGAATGTTGGCTTAGGTCGCTGCCCAACACTGAACTCCCATTCTCAGTGTTCATCTGGTTCACTGCTTCACTCTTCTTCTGATTTCTGTTTCTGCTTCTGGTGCTGTTTTGGTGCAATTATCCATTGAAAAAAACATTTATACTCCCTGCACATGCATTGTGCCTGCCGTTCGGATGTGTCCAGTGCCAGTTTCATTTATAAAACCATGCACATCATACGCCTAGGCAGCCCAATGGCCCAGTGAGCGCACAAACTCTCGTTCTCTTCGGTTGTTCCCTTCATGTGTTTACCCTTTGTCTTGCGTTCTATTTGCGTTTCGTGTTCATTTGCATAAATCTCGTAGCGTAGTATTATCTTTACGTCACACGACACGACTGCGGAATAAAATCGCCAGAGACAAAGCTGAAACGTCACATACACGCCCATCCATATCCAGATCCAGTATCCCAGTATCCCAGTTCCAAGTACCCAGGAAGCGTTGACCTGCCTTGACCAGTTGGTGGCGTCCCGGGCTGAGACAGCTGAGACAGCAGCAGCGCCGGAATGTGGAAGTGCCACAAGTGCGGCAAACCCGTTTTCTTCGGTAATATACACATACACCCCCGCACACGCATACAGGCAGACACTTGCCTTTTGTAAATAACATTTAAATTATTTATAATCGGTTTTGTTGCCTCGCATCACAGCGGAACGTAAACAGTCGCTCGGCTATGATTGGCATCCGGAATGTTTGCGCTGCGAGGAGTGTGGCAAGCGGCTGAATCCCGGCCAGCATGCTGAGGTAAATACTGCACCAGGTTGATTGATGGCAGGTCGTAAGATCTCAACGAACATCCCTCCATTCTTGATTCCTTTCTCAGCACAAAGGTGTGCCTTATTGTCATGTGCCCTGCTATGGCGCCCTGTTCGGCCCGCAACTCTTTGGCCACGGCACGAGGGTTGAGTCACACAAGAGCTATGGCATCAAGGGAGCCCAGAAATCAACGGGTGCTCAGCCGAATGGACCCACACTGCCGCGCGATCACTTTGAGTCGAAGCTGAAGGTGTGGCCCTCAAACAAAATCCACTCAATCCTTGCACGCTAACAGAAATATGATTCATTCGCAGTTCTACAATCAATTCTACGACAATAAAAGTATGGAGATACGTAGCCGTGAGGTCAATAACCGCTTGATACTGGAGGGTGCGCTGCGCGTCTATTGGGGAGTGCAAGGAGTAATCCACCTCAAGGAAGACGACGATCAGCGGACATTTGTGGTGCGCAAGCGCAACTCTTGTCGCAACTCCAAAGCGGATGTACGAATAGCTCGATTATGCGTCAGGAATCATTTATTTTGATCAAACATTTCGCCCACAGGACAGCAGTTCGGACAAAGAGAACGAGGCCAGCGAATCGCTAGCACCGCCCACCACCACAACCGGCGAGGTAGATGCTCTCTCCACCGATGTGTCGCTGTCGGAGAGCATGACTTTCGACTCTTGCAGCCTGAACGAGATATCCGAACTGCCAACAACACCCGAAGATGCCTCTGCCAATACAACGGGAAACAGCAAAGAGGGGACAAATGGAAAGGTCTCAAACGACGACGAGGATACAACCACAACGGACTCTTCAGGCACTCTGGTGGAGGGTGCGACGGCCAGCACCAGTTGTGTGTCCAGCACGCTGCCGTCCAAGCTGGACAACCTGGAGAAGCTCGACTGGGATGACATTGACGATCTGCTGCAGGTGGAGAGACGTCATAATCACAAGGATAAGATCTATGAAACGATGCCGGTGAAGCTACCTTCGTCGCAATCCTCCAGCGACAGCTCCCCCAGCAAAACATCCACGAACAGCACTACGACCACCACTGACTCCAGCTCCACACCATCGGCCACCACCACCACCAACAACAGCAGCAGCACCACAGATAACTTTATGACCGCCACGGACTCGTTCACGACCAACACAAACACAAACACCCAAAACACAACCACAGTGAGCACCACTGCCACCACGCTGGACAACTATGAGACCGCTGACGATGCCACCCTGAAACCGATGGACTTTGAGGACTTCAAGCGCAGTGTACATCAGGACTATGTCAATGGCACCAACTCCTTCAAGGAACCAAACGATGGGACACTGAAGCGCAATCAGCCGATAGATCCCTCGCGGATACACGACTCCCTTAAGCTTTACGGCGAGAACTCGGTGATGAGCAAGAGCTTTAACTGCGAGCATGCCCTTCGCTCCCACATTGATCCGTCGCTCATCAATGACACCATGAACTTGCGCAGCAGCGTTGGTTCTCCACGGTCTGCGCAGCGCCAGTACGCCTTGCAAAAGAGCGGATCGGCGTCCGCATCGACGGTGCCCAGCAAGGAGCAGAAGAAACCATATCAGCAGGGTCGACAGCTCTTCGAGAAGGGCATAAATCGATCCAAGTCGGGTCCCAGCTGCTTTGTGTACTCGGACAGCGACGATGACGATGATAACACGCTTCGTCCCCAGCGTCTGGCTACCATAAGACGCAGTGATGTGCCTTCCCGTTTCATTCAAATCCAAATGGATTGTTATCCCAAAGAGAATCCTGCTGGCGGCGGCTGCGGCAGCGAGGGAGAGTCGAGCCGTGCCGATGCTCCGTCCATAACGAGCGGAGCTGCTGCCGGCGATGAACTGACTCAAACCGAAGAACTCTACACGGCTAGCGGTGGTGCAGCAGGTGCAGGAGAGGATGCCATGGGCACGTCTGGCTTGCATGTAACCGAGGATGGAGTAGTTCTGAGGAGACCGCCGCGCACTGGTGCCGCAGCCATCAAACGACGCAGTGGCAATCGGCGGTAAGTCAAATTGTTTATTGTTTATTGTTTATTTTTGTTTAAAGTTTAACAATGCTACGGAAAGATTCATAATCCGAGTAGTTAGAAAGACAGAGTTGGAGATGAAGAGGAGAGTAATGCCTAGTCGGGCGGAAAGGAACAGCAATACGAATAAGGTTGATGAGGGCAGTCGATTCGACCTCACCAGAGAGAAGCTTATGGAGGAAGAGAACTCCGTGGCAGGTTTCTACTTTCATAAAAAGGAAGATGGATCGAAGGGTCCCAATTGAGTCCCCGGAGGGCAAAGATGAGGATCTGTTTTTGTACTGATTCGAGCATATCTTGAAATTTTTGGTAGTGAGCAGACCAGACACAAGAACCATATTCCAAGATAGGCCGGACCAGAGAAACATACAGAAGTTTTGTAGTATACAGGTCTGTAAATTCCTTAGACCATCTTTTGACAAATCCAAGGACTCCTTTGGCTTTGTTAGAAATAGTAGAGATATGAGAGATAAAACATAGATTAGGTACAAAGTTAATGCCCAAGTCGTTAACTTTGAAGAGGCGTTGAAGGATAATGTTATTGATAGAGTAGTCGAAAAGGTATGGCTTATTGCGGTAAAAAGTCATTATATTGCATTTCGAAATGTTAAGAGGTAGAGTGTTGATTAGGCACCAGTTGTTAAGGGCAGCAAGATCGGTTTGCAAAGATAGTGGGGACAAGGGGTCACAAAGGTAGGAATTAGTCCAGTATAGAAGCTTAGTCGGAAACCCTAGAAGAGACAGTTTATGAATAAGTAGATTATGATTGACGGAGTCGAAGGCTTTACTAAAGTCAGTATAAACGACATCAGTTTGACACTGTTTAGCAAATCCCGAAGTTACGAAGGTGGAAAACTCAAGGAGATTAGTAGAAACTGAGCGACGTTTAATGAATCCATGCTGTGATTCAGAGAAGACAGAACTACAAAAATGTTGCAGCTGAGAGGTGATGATTTTTTCGAAGTCGAAGAGTTTAGGAATGGCAGATAAATTGGAAATACAGCGGTAGTTAGAGACATCAGATTTAGATCCCTTTTTATGAAAGGGAACTATATAGGACTGGAGATGGGCAGCGTGAAGCATATACTCGTAAGTTGTAAATTCAGAGGACGGTGGGATGTAAGAGCATGATATGAATAAATCAAAAAAAGAACACAGACGAATTTTAGCAACGATAATTTCAATGGTGTTGCGCTCATCGATGGAAAAGAGTTGGGAAGTTAAATCGGAACGAACAGCAATTAGGACACCGCCACCTCGAGATGGTTGATCAGATCTACATATACATTATATGTTAAAATTATCTACAAAAATCTCGGAATCCGAGATTGAGGAATTGAGCCATGTTTCAGAGAAGGCGATAATGTCGAAATCAAAAGTTGCACTATCAGCATGTAATTTGGTGAGCTTACTGCACAGGCCACGTACATACGTTCTGATAAGTGATCTTTAGAGGTGGGGAAGAATTCAGTTTTTTGAAGTAGATGGAAAATCAGTAGAAGGAGTTGGAAGGATTCCAACCCGAGGAGCGGGTTGCGAGTTGCGAAGATCGTGATGGACTATTGAAAGTATGACAGATAGTGTGCTCTGGCCAGAAAGAGGGTTCCAACACAGTCTCAACAAACTTCTCCGGAACAAGAATTTTAAAGGAGGAAATACTACGTTTTTCTTTAAAAGAAAATTTTGACCGAACGGTGACCGTCACATCGTTTAGCACAGCAGGTGCTCATTGTTTGATATTAGAAACAATAAATATTATATGTAAAAAAGAAAAGAAAAAAGAAAGGTCAAATATAAGTCGGTGTGGGGCAGAGATAGTGATTTTAGCTTGTGCTAGAACAAAACAATCACAATAACGGAAAGTGTACGGACAGACAGATAACAGATAAGCAGAGGGTGGATAAAAACAGAGAGCGGTACAGAGAGAGCAAGCGCACCGCACTGACTGACTAGAATAGGCAACAACAAAACTGCTGCGATTAAGAAAGTGCAGAGAAGTAAAGAATGCACAATAGGAATTGAAAATTGAAAATACATAAATGCACAAAAGTAACAAAATTTAGGAAAAGAACAGAATACAAATAACACCGAGAAGCACAGAATTCGGCAGGCCCGGCAGATGATAGACAAAGTAGACGTATAAAATTAGACAGCGGCTCAGGGAGAGTGCAGCATACAATGCATATAGCAACAGCAAATCAACTGAGCATAAGAACGAGTCTAGCCCCACTCGCCCACTCTAGCCCCACTGCCCAAAAATTGCAAAATTGCAATTGGAATTAACTGCACAAATGCACGATAAAAGAATAAACACGGATAGTAATTTAGTTGCACGATCAGTTTAAAACACAGTAAGCAATAATACAACACAATTACTTTCCTTTGGTTACAAAAATAAAGTTATTTAGGCGGAACGAAGTGAAGACACGACTGCCAGCAACGATAGTTGGTAGTTGATATTGATAATGAAGCGACCACTTCTTGAACAGTGAAATTATGTTAGCTCTTTTCCATGTCTCAGATCGCGTACCAAACTGAAACGTCGGTGCTCCATTAATGGCCATTACTACAATCGGGAGACTTCTTTCTTCACTCCGCCCTACGGCTCTCAGATGTCTGTGTGGGTCTCATCGATGGTGACCACCCCAGAGGTGATTAATTTGGTGCTCGAAAAGTATAAGGTGGATATGGCCCCAGAGAACTTTTCGCTCTTTATAATGCGCGACAATGGGGAGCAGAAGCGGCTCAAGGACGACGAATATCCCTTGGTGACGCGCGTCACCCTGGGACCGCATGAGGATGTGGCTCGTTTGTTTTTGGTGGATACTCGTAAAACTGATGAAATCAGGTAGGTCTTCGGAGACCCTCGTATAACGATGTAGTATTAACTGAGAAATTCTCCTTGATTCTAGTAATGAAGTTGCTCAATTTTTGAATCTATCGCTGCCCGAATGCCGTGCCATTCTGGAGCGTTACGAACAGGAGCTGGATCGCGAGGTGGCCAAAATAAAGGAAAGGTGTGTTTCTCAGCTTAAAATATCATAAAATATAAAATATATTAAATGATTTTCCCTTTTTATAGATACGCCGAGCTGCGTCGCCGCATTGTGAGCCGCATGGAAGCTCTAAAGGTGCATTTGTAGACGCAAAATGAATCTCCAAAAGTAGAAGAAGTTTTTTGAATAGCCATAAATATCAATTCGGCCAAAAACATAGGCGTCGCCAGCAGCTAAGCCAAAAGTATTCACTTTTTATACAAAAACAAAAAGAAAAAAGAACCATATATATATTTTTATGTAGCGTTTAGAACAAATTACGAATTAGCAACATTAGGCGCCCCAGTGAACAAAAACAAAGAAAAGCAGCTGCTGCAGGTCGCAGAAATCTCTATAATTACACTCGTTTCTTCCCAGCCGAAACTAACAATTACGATCCAGGCATTTCCATTTTGTTTAGAAAGCGTTTAAGACTTGTAACTAACCAAAAAATAATTATTAATCCATGTATCACATTGCCATGCGAATAGTTTTGTTCATTCTGTTGATGATAATCAAAATGTGTGTGCGTGTGTGTTTTTGGAGTCCCGTTACTCGTACAATCGTACAATCGGTGTGTCATGTATATCTATTGTTTAAAGTTTATCCATTAAGCCGTACAAGTCCCTTCCATCCCCCTGGCAGGGACTGGGAGGAAATCCCCTTTTAACAAGCCATTGAACCAATGTGTAAAAATCAATTTGATTTCCCCTTGCAATGCTTGCGAAACAATAACAATAACTATATATATACTACATATTGCATAACATGGACTTGTTGATTGAAAATCATTTGGAAATCTAATAAAATGTCAAGTTTTACAAGAAAAGGCAGCTGCAACTGTGACCAGCCGCCCAGCAGCAGCAGTGGGAGGCACTGAGTTTAAGGCCCCACTGGCCCCTAGCAAGCAACAAACTTTGTCGACTTACGAGCCCCACAGTGCACAGTGCAAAGAGGCGGGGCTGCAACAGCAGTCACAAGTGTGAGCCGAATATTCAAAAAAGGCAGCAAACGGCGCCAGCCGGGCATACAAGAACGGGTGTGGAGGGTCGAGTGGAGGCGGATTGTGGGACACACACACACACACGAGAGGGGCGGGGGGCCAGCAAAGCCCTGTCCGGGCCAAAGCGGCCATCAAAGCACAAGTCAATGATGCCATTATAATAGAGGAGCAGCAGCCGCAGCATCAGAGGAGCGAATACGACTAAAGTAGGCAAACACATACACAGTCACACACTCCAGGACGAAGCAAAGGCATGGTGTGCATGGTGTGTGTGTTCTGTGTGTTTGTGTGCCCGGGGTGTGTGCGTGGCTATTAATTTGAAACTGACAGAGCCTACGGGTCCGAGTACGCGAACCAGAACAAGAACATGGACAAAAAAGGGACCAAGACCGGGGCCGGGTCCGGGACAACGTGGCTGGGACTCTCTGACTGTGCGACGACTAGGGGGCTAGCTTTGGCCAGCCTGTGAGGCGCGCTGACTGTGATGCTGATGCTGACGCGTTAAATGGTTTCGGGGTTTCCCGGCCAACAGCAGCAAACGCGGTCCAAGTGTGCCAAGCGCCAATACATAAAAATCAAAGAGCCAGAGCCAGCGACAGTGGCAGCCAGCAGCCAAGCAACAAAAACTCAAGTCCATTTGGGATGTAGGGTCGCATTAGGCGCCACTGGCAGGTTCACGACCCGTCGCCTGCCTTGGCCCCAGCAATTATCGTTTAAGAGAGCGCTGGACGGCTGTTGAGCCTCTCCTTCGGAATGCAGAGAGGAAAGAGCGGCCAGAGTCCGGAAAATCGATTTTGGATGAGTGCTGTTCGCTGGTATTTGGTCCCATTGCTGTCTGTTTTTGTTGGTGGTGGCGGTCTGGAAGTGCTTCGGCAGTTGTTGCTCCAACGGGAATGGGCGGATGGAGAGGGCGTTGGAGGGGGTGAAATCCTAAGCGAGAGAGCGAGAGCTGTATTCGCATTGCGCATACGCAGGGTAATACACTGCGAGAATTACATGGTATACCTACAGAAAGTAGAGTCATCTCGACTAAAGACTTTTAGCAGAATTAATCCCATATCGATCTCTGATTTAACACAGGAATAACATTTGTTTTATTCATTTACATATATAAAATTAAGTTTTTACCCCTGACAACCTTCTGACAACCCTAAGGCCGTTCCAATCGCTCTCTTAAGATATCCTGCCGCTCTCTTAGACTGATACGCGTTGTCGCAAAATTCCAACGCTGTTGGTTGTGGCTGCCAGTCAGAAGACCAGCAGCGAGTCGCTCAGTTTACGTTTCGGCCGCGTTGCCTTCAGTTGTACTTCCAGAGCGTTCCTCGTGTCTCGGCTCCACTGCATCGTCAGAGGCGCCTCCGATTGCAGAGCTCAACCAAAACTCATTGTCATTCATCGTTAGTTTTCTGTGTGCGATTCTGTGTCTGTGTGTGCTTCGTCTGTCGTGTGCGTGTGTGTGCGTATAGTGTGCGTCGCGGCTGTAGTTTTCCACCGGACACCACAGAATTCTAGCATTTAACATTGCCTGTGATTCAGGCGCGCTCGTGATTCAGGAAGAGCGGAACCCGTCAACAAGGCGAATCATTTAAAGCACTTCCTCGAGCACCTCCTGTTCCTGTGCGCCGTTTATCAGCCATGAAGCATTCGCCGCTGATTGCCAGCGCTTGTCTGGCACTGGTGTTGATGTCATCCAGCCTGATTGGCAGCTCTGAGGCCAAAAAGAAGAAGTATGTCGGCGAAACGGGCGGTGATTTTGAGTTTATCGATGAGGTAAGTCCCAAATGGCTTCACAGAACGAGCAGCAGCAGTCTCATTGACTGTCGTCGTCGTCGTCTCCCCATCTGTCTCTCTGTCTTTCCGTTTCTGTGTCTGCGTCTGTCCCAGTCCCAGTCCCTATCCCAATCCCAATCCCTGTACCAGACCCCGTCTCGATCCCAGGTCTGCCGTCTTCCTGTCTGTCTCTTACTTAATACATTTTAAGCTGACTGCTGACACTTGCCAACCCTCCAAGGGCCCCAGAGTGTGTGCCAGCGAGAGGGAGTGTGTCTGTAATGCTCGTACTCGCACTCGCACTCGTACGATATAACGCAATTGCGCTTTTATTTGCTGCCCAACTTTTTTTTTGTTTTGCTCCCCTCCCGTTTTCCAGGTCTTCTGGGCTTCGTCGTTGCTGAGGTTTCACACCAACTTCCTTGTTGTTTTCGTTGTTTTTTATTTTGCATCCCCAGTACGGTTTACTAGCCCCAAAAAAATTCCAACGTGCCAATTACTCACGCAAATCCGATTTGTAGTAGTTTGTAGTCGTTGCTAGGCCGCCATCGAGGAGCTGCTCACTGCTATCGATGGCTCCGTTCTGGTCTTTAGCACGCACCTGCTTGCTTTCGGAGACTCAGCGAAGCATCGGATATCTAAGCCGATCCGAGATCCCACTTGGAATGGGATGGGAGAGGAGGTGGCCAGGCATAAGCGAGTAGAAGACCCAGAACAACAAGGAAAATCAATAGCATTTGGCAGTCTTGTTGTCGTTTGGCTGCGCGTAAACTATGAAGTAAGCCCTAAGCTGCTTTCAGTTTGTCTGCCAGCACGCATCCCATCCTATTCCCTGCTATTTCTCCGAACAGCCCACACAGAACCCCCCGCCCCCCTCTCATCAATGACTGTTAGTCACAGACGCAACGTCGTCGTCGTCGTCGCCGTCGCATTGTTTTTCCTTCCATTTTTCTACCATTTTCTACATATTATTTGCCTGGCGCTTTGCGCTTTTTTTCTCTCGCTGGCTCCTTTCTTCTGTTTGGACTAGTTCTTTTTTTATGCCTCTATACTCCCTCTGGACAAGGGTATGCGTATGAAATAAGCTAGGATTAATTTTCAGCTAATGGAAGAGGTAGAGGGCAACAGAATATGAAAATAAATCTAAAATCTAAGAGAGGTAATGGAATTTTGATTACATGTGAAATTATGAAAATATATTGATCCACACGACAAAGATCAGATCAAGAATAATCTATCAATTTAATGATCAAGCTAATCAGTTGATTTTTGTACGATTTTTTACTCTTTTTTGGTATAATTATAAATAGTTCTTATAATATTAACAACAAATCCCTTAGCAACCAAAGCGATTGGAATGAAGAAACCTTAAGAGGGAGAAGTACCCAAATTAAGATCAAGGAAGTCGATAAAAAGCTGTGGTGTCCACATTCGAACCCCTTCGTCCCATATCATTGCATAGGGATCAATGTTTGAGGTCTTGTTTATTTATTTCCCTGCACAGCCATCTCCAAGTAGCGGGTATCTTTTAGTCGTAAAGTCATCTACGGCATTTAAACTTGTTTTTCTTCTTCCGCTTTCGTTGTATTTGTTTTTTTTTGTGGCTTGGTTTTTTGTATTTGTTTTGTTTGGCATTTTGGTTTTATTTCTCTCGCTTCCTTTCCTTTTTCCCATGCCCCCCTCATTTCTGTTGTGCGTGGCCATTGTTGAGTCCCGGACCGACCCAATCCGACCCAACCCGGCCCGGCCCGACCCTCTCTCACTCACCCTCTCACTCTCTCTCTTTCTCTCTGTGCGTGTGTATGTGCTAATAGTCTGATGTATGTATGAATGGCCAAGTGTGTGTTTGTGTTGGCAGCCGTTAAATGCTCCCACACACCCACCCGACCACCCGAAAAACCCTAAAGAACGAGCGGCCTTCAAGCAAAGTTATTGCGAATCGCAAAAGTTTCTATGGAAAGAAAGCAAAATTAAAAAAGAAAAGGCATTTCGAAATTTTTGCCACGCAGAATTTTAAACAGTTGCCGAAAAAACAAATCCACATGTGTCCCCTCGTCCTTATAGATACGATTACGCGAGCATGTGTTTGTTTTCGTGTTGATGTTGGGTGCGTGTGAGCCATACGAAAAGAAAAAAAAAACAAGAGCAAAATATCCAGCAATTTACAGCGTCAGCTCGAGTTTTCCTTCTGCATAAATTTCACTTTGATGTCCTTTTATTTCCCTCTCATTCGTTTCGTTTCTTTTGGTTTCTTTTCTTTAACTTTACTTTTTATGTCATCTGCTTGGCTAATCGCACATTTTCGTTTTCGTTTCCTACTCCCCGCAGACACTTCCATTTCCCAATGAATTTTATTGTTTATTCTGAAACTTTGCGCTTTGCAAGTATTTGGAAAACGGCATAAATTATTTGAAAAGTTTATATATCCAAATTGTTTCAAGTTGAGTGTGATTTTCGAATAGAATGGCCATGGACCGACCCCAGACGCATTGTGTTTAATTGAAAAGTTTCGGTTGGCTGCCGGATTGTCGATTGTCGGGGGAATCGGAATCAGAGATTGTAGGTGGAAAGTTTCGTGGGGGGCCATTTCAAGGGAAACAATTGGAGGCTTAAAGCCGCAGCTTTATCTAAGCTGAAAGCAATATTGTGCATACCAAACAAGTATATGGACATATGTATATATTTACTGGCCTACAGCCTCAGCTTATACATAATAGAAATCCCATCTTTCGCATTCCAAGGTAATTTCCTTGGTTTGCTGCCCACCAGCATTCGCATTCGCCATCGCCATCGCCTTCGCATGGCGGAAATAATCCGCACAAACATGGAAGGGCTCCCCAAAGAAAGCAGCCCCGAAAAAATAAATAACCATAAACAGTTGACGTTAATCAAGCACAAAAGGGAATGGCATAGCTCACAGATACACACATACACACACAAACACACAGAGAGGGAAAGAATCCATAGAATCCAGTTATGAGTTATGCATTGCATACATTTCCATCCATTTCCCCGTCCAATTTCTATCCGTTTTGTGAGCCCCAGCATTAGTCATAAAAATGATAATAAATTAGCTCAGATCGTAGAGAATTTCCCTTGATTTGCAACCATTTCCATGGGGGTGGTGCGCAAAGCAATAATCCCCCAGCTTTTTCATGGATACTCATAGGTTTCTCTCCATACATATCCCTATATGCATAATCAGCCAGACAAACAGCATTCAGGAAGTCAGAGTCAGAGCCAGAGCCAGAGCCAGACTCTGTCCAGAGCCATTCTTTTGCTGCTTTCGCAAAATGCTCTTATCCATCGATTACCCCACAAATGATGCTCTGTTTGTCAGCAGAAAATAAATCTTTGCATTGTGCATTTTGCAATTTGAGCGCATGGAAATTGTGTCGTTGCTGCATAAAATAAAATGTGAATAAAATGGGAATAAAACTCGGTGCTGCCTCAGGATAGAGAGAGACAGAGTTCCCTCTGCCACTGCCACTCGGAGACGACTGCTGCTCACAGACAACAATGACAGTTGAGGCTTCGGTGAAGTGCAGTGCGTTACATACTAGTATATCCTCTTCTGTGTGCCTCTATCTGTGTGTGAAATTGCTGCCAGCCATAAAGTTGATATGCATAATTTCGTATAAGCGCCACTTAGAGTGGAAGCCCGCAGACAGCCCCCATCCCCCATAGAAAAGAAAAACTAAATCAAAATGTGTGCAAATTATAGTTTTACTTGTAGCTGAAACACACCATCTCCATTCCAACTTCCATCCTCCCCCAGTGGTGGTCAGCCATTCGAGCATGAGATACATTTTTATGGGCTTGAGAGGGCATAGTGTCCGACTCCCAGGCGCGTATCCGATCTCCCAACATCCGTTTGACCCCAGTCTGACTTTGTCACTCGCACACACATGGAGTATATAGTGCACAAGTTATGTAATAAACTTTTATGTTGTCAAACTGTTGCATAAATTGCCAACACGCAGCCAAAAAAGTTTTACCAGCATGCTAACTAGTCGCAATAGTCGTAAGAGATGTGTGAGTGTTCTACGTATACGGGTAGCGTAGCTCGAGAAGTTATAAAAAAGGCTGTAAAAGTTAACGACATACGTACTATACGTACATATATGTATGTACATATGGCCTAGGCATTAGCACCTATTTAGGGAACCCGATTAGGACCGCAGCTTATTGAAGTTCAGGTGAAGACAGCTTGGGCTTCTGCAGAGTTCTCTTCTCCAGGTTCGGTTTCATTAGCATTGCAATTTCCAGACCCCATCCCATTCCCATTCCCATTCCCATGCTTCTCGAGGCTACGAATATTTGAATATTGCATGCCAAAGTGAATGCCAATGCGGCGTGGGGGCAGGGGGAAACCTCAACAGCTGAAAATTCTCAAACTTGCAGTTTTCTCTGGCCTGCGAAATTTCCCAGGAGTGAGCACGAGTCTGAGCCACGAGTCTGAGGGAAATATGACCCGAACTAGACATAACAATTTCTCTTGTCTTGGAACACAAAAAAAGAAAGAATAAAACTGAGAATGGAACAGGGAAACTTATGAATCCGGTGCACAGTTTTGCTCGCTGTTTTATTTACCGGTCCAGGAGCAGGTCCCTCAATTTCATCCTTCCATCCTGGCCACGTTCCCACTTATCTACCTTGTTCTGCATTCCGTTTTCGTCTGCTTTATGGTCTGCGCTATCGCATTGTATTCCGTGTCCTTGCCAATCGTACTCGCTTTGGCCCTTCCCGGTTGCTGGCTTGTGGCTCTTGCCTCCTGACTGGTTAATTTCTTTGTGGGAAAAGTCGAGACGTGCACGTACACATTAGCAAATTGCCTGCATGTGCCCGGGATGTACCAGCGTACTCGTGTCCTGCATGGGATGTGGGTTATGGCATGTGCATGTGCCTGGCAAATGGTTTTGCAGCCCAACAAAAAAAAAGAACCCGAAAATCGTTTATGAAATGAAGAGCACGGACAGGCACAGAGCAACCGTCCACAGGATGCGATTCTGCCTCAGGCAGTTGCCTCGCTTTTTTCCTTTGATCCTCCGGAATAATTAACAGTTCAACTCGGATTTAGGCTGAACAGAACCCAATGTGTTCCACTTAAGAGCCTCAGTCACAAGGACCTCTCTTAAGCTGTTCGCTGTTTTACATGGTCGGTGCTGCTGCTGCTGCAGAGCCATGCTCCATAAATCTTGTAGAGAACCTTTCGCCAGTGTCGCTCCTCAATAAGACAAATTGGTTTTGCAGCAACACAACTTTGATGGCAAACTAAAACATTTTTTGTAGCCACTTCAATGTGAAGGAGAAAACTTCAGCAAACTCATTTTTCATTTTCATATTGTTGTGTGTGGCCCTTCCCGCTATCCTGCTATCCTGCCATCCTGATATCCTGCTATCTATGGGGCTGCTCATATGGGCGCCACTTAACTGATTATGTAAGACGGGCTCTTGTTTGCCCCAGCAACATCTGTATTTACTGCCTGGCAAATATCACATTTCCAAAGCCAGCCCGTAGCTGAGATCCCAGCCCTGTTCCCAGTTTCATTTCCACGTGGCATTGGTTGATGGTTGTTGAAAACTGGGGAAATAGGCCAATCCAATCCAATCGATTTTAGTACTCCAATCTTCAGGGACTGCCTGCCGGTAAACTCCAATCAAAATTCATATTGCTGTGTGATTTGGTGAAAGTGATTCAGAAATTGAGAACAAGACAGGGCAGGAGCAGGAGCGTTAGTGAGTCCTAGCTGTGTGCAATTTTAATTAATTGCTAGACCAGCTGGCCGAGTTGGAATGCAGTGAAGACAGCCTTTGGCCTGTGGCCACATATTGCATCTAATGAGTTTCCAAATCGAAGATACGAAGATGTCGCCTGGCACTGTCGCTCCTTCTATCAATTACTCAACACAATTTCCAGACAGCAGCAGCATTAGGCTTTATGGCAGCTAAGCACATGTCAAATGGGATGGGATGTCACAGGGTTTCTGAATGTGAACTGGCACTGGCACTGCGATGGGGACGGGGACTGGAACTGGCACTGGGACAAGAAGTGGCAGCTTGTTAAGCTGTCATTATTTATGGGCTTCGACTCAAGGACCATTTGCTGACAGCATTCTCGCACTGATTTCGAGACGACGAAAACAGTTACAAATTATGCATATTAATTGCTTGCTCGTCTTGCCACTGCCACACTGTCTGCGGCGGAAGCCATGAAAACAAGAAAAACGAAAACGTTTCCATTGCAAATGAAGTTGGTAGATATCCGTACATAAATATGTACATATATTCCTTGGGTCCACGCTGCGTATACGTAATGAAGGGCGGTGACCTTGCTGTTGCCGGCGGCCATTTTCTTTTGGCCCGGCCTCGGCTTGTACGAATTTCCACGAAAAACTCATTTCGATACTGAGTTTGTTGACGAACATTCTTGACATTACAAATTTGCCATATTAAATTTCTCTTTCTGTCGTGATTGGCATTTGACATTGGCAGAGCCAAGTCTTCCCCCGAAACGGGACTCCGAGATATGACGAGAAGTCGTGAAGACAGCATAGCATCCCGAATATGTTGTAAAAGAAAAGTTGATTTAATATTTCGGTGTGGCAAAGGTGGCAGGGAAAAATTAAAAGCAAGATAAAGGGATTCGGCAGAGACGTTAAACGAAATGACTTTTGGGTTGTGGGTTGTGGTGCGGTGTCGTCGCACAGTGGGGCACATAAAACTTTTACCAGAGACACTGCAGAGAAGGAAGATCTCGCTCTCTCTCTTTTGGGATATGTGTGTATGTGTGTGCGCATTACCATAAATAAATTATAACGTTCGCTACTTTGACTGGGAGTTTATAGCGTGTATGCGATAACTCACACACACACACACGTACAGCCATGCTCAGACAGGCACAGGGACATGCATACCGTAACGAATTTTAGGAGAGAGAGAGAGAGAGGTAGATATATGGCGCCGTAAATGTACGAACGAGCAGGGAGACAGATAATAACAGTTCGTAACTTGAAAATGAAAGGAAGGCAGAGCAGGGCAGGGCAGGGCGTAGGAGGAAGTCACACGTTTTTCCCCAAACCGAAAGCTACATAGCTTAAGCTCAAGCCAGAAAGAGACAGTCTCAGCCAGGGAGAAAGAAAGAGAGAGAGACAGATATTGCGATAATAATTCACGGCATAAAAAGCAACACACAATGGCTCTTCGAAACGTAACAAAAGCCAAAAACGCAACGAGAACATATAAAACTTTTCCCACTATAATGGGGGCGTGTGCGGGCCAAAGGAATTGTAGCCAGCCGCAAAATCCTGCATACAAATTATGCAATTAGTTGGGCGTGGACGGGGGGTTAGGGTGTGGGGCACAAAAATTGAGACCAAGATGGATATTATGTTCTTAAAAAACTAAAAGCTGAGCTAAAGTTTTTCCGGCAGTTATCAAATTCAGAAAATTGTCTCTTCGGCTGCCGAGTCAGCGATGAATACTTTGTGAAATAGTAAAAAAAAAAAGAAATATATATTTGTATATGTATATGTATGTATGTATGTATATAGAGAAGAAAACCGTCTGACAAATTGTCAGCGAAAGTTTATTCCGAGTCGAAACGAAAGTTGCCTTGGAGTTGGGTCTCGTCTCCATGGGTCCTGTAAAGTTTTGCGCTGACAGTTGTAAAAATAATATTGCGTATACGAGTAGTCGTACGCAGTGCTTGCCAAAGGCAGAAAGCAATGATGGAATAGATGGCCCTTGGGCTTCGGCAAACAATGTAAGCGGTGGGTGGGGGGATGGTAGGGGAGGGTAGGGGGAGGCGAACAAAAAATGATGCCTGCCAGAATGGGGAGAATGGGAGAAAAGTGCCAAAGTTTTTCTTTCGAGCAGCAATTAGCCGTTTAACTTGTGAAAGCCGAGCTGGGCTTAGAAGTGCCTAGCAACACACACACACACAGATATAGACACACAGACACAAACAAAGACACAGACACTGACACTCAAGTGGAAAACAAGTCTAAAGTTTGACAAGTCCAAAGAATCACAGTTGATTGGCTTTTCTGTTGGCTGACAGCACAGCTCCAAAGGCATTTTCAAATAAATTTCTATGCGCACATGGTCTCCACTCCACTTCCATAGACTGCACTCCGGAAGAGAAAATTAAATTTGTATTTTAACTGGAGTCTGCATTTTAGTGGCAAATTCAATTGCTGCTTCCACTTCCTGTTGCACTTTGTTACCTCCTCTGCTCCTCCTCCTCTGCTGCTGCTGCTGCAACGCCCACAACGTTGCCTCCAACTCAGTTTCAATTAGATGTCTGCTGCATCTTCTGGCTGCTGCTGCTATCTTCCCGGATCTCGAAGTTTATGCAAGAATTTCGCCGTATCTGTGCAAAAGTCAGAGCCAGAATCAGAGCCGGAGCCGAGCCAAAACAAAGCAAAAACAGAAGCCAAAACACAAGAAGAAGTAGAGGGAAAATACTTATTGCACAAAAATAAACGAAATGGCGACTGCAAATATACATAAAATGAAAAAAAGGAAGTAAAAAGCCAAAGAACGGAAATGAAATTGCAATCGCAGGCCAGGCCAGGCAGACGACGCCAAGTCGCGACTTCGCATTGATGCAGAGCGAGAGAGAAAGGAAAGTTTTCTCTGCATTTGAAAGTGTATTCCTATTTCTATTCCTATTCCTATTCCCATTCCTGGCAGCCATTTTTATGCTTGACGGCCATTTCCGGCGCGTTCTCATGTTGCGCCTGAGCCTGAGCGTATGCAATAAAGTTTTGCGCCGAAGAAGCAGCAGCAAAATCAGCACCAAAACCAGATCCTCGCCCCTAACCAACCCCTCACCAACCCCTAACCACAAGGGCTTAATCAGGCGAAAGTTTCTAGAAGAATTCTGGGTCTGGGTCGGGGTCGCTCTCTGGGCGCTCTTAATGTCGCCCCAGCAGCCACACACACACGAGCGCTGCCTGCTGCTGCTGCTGCCTCTCCTCCCCTCCCCTCGACAGAAGCTCATTAGTTTGGCGGGAGCAAAGCTTAAGCTTGAGCTGGAAGCGTGGAAACTGTGCAGCTTTGGCGCTAAACAAGTTAATTAGTTTCCCCTACTCTCTTTTCTCCTTTTCCCCACTCTCCACTCGTTTTTTGTTGCCATGGCTTAGACGAGTGGGCGGCTGGCTCTCTCGGCGTTAAACTTAATGACAAAATAAATTATTTGCCGCACACATAAGCGCCCTGGCGGCAATAGCGAAAAGAGAGAGAGAGAGAGACTTCAATTGACTTTATTAAGCGTGTGTCTGGGTGTCTGTGTGTGTGCGTGTGTGTGAGTGCGTGTGGGGAGGCGTGCTTACGCCTTAATGACACTTTTCAGTCAGCTGCTATCGTGGCTTCAACTTACGTTTATTATCCCCCAGACAGGAGGCCCTATCCCCCCAACCCTGCCACAACGGGAGGATGTGTGTGTGTGTGAGCTCGACTTTGATCTATGGGATGCTAACCAAGCTTGAATACATCCTAGACAACCATATTCATTTAAAATTGAATATCCCCAAGACCCGTCCGCGTCTCCAAGACGTTCACCGGTCACCTGTCTGGCCCACTGTGCCGCTGTGCTGCTGTGCAGCTGTGCGGACATCAAGGCAACAAGGCGTATGAAGCCACCATAAAACCAGTTTGCTATCCCGAAACCAGATACATGTGCTCGTGCCGAAGACACAAGCCTAAGCTCGTTTAATCTTGGATTTTAATTGCATGGCCATAATGTTTCCCCAAGACACAAGACACAGAGCCGCAGCTCACAGCAGTCACAAGTAAATTGAATTTAATTACAAGCGAGTTTTTTCATTGTGATTGTTGGGTTTTATTCGTCATAAACTTCGGACGGCTCCGGAGCAATTGGCAATAAAGGATCCTTATGCCAGCCAAATGCAAATGCCATACCATAGCACGCTTATGGAGGGAGAAATATAGAATGATGGGAACTGGTAGAATGGAAGAAACTCTTAAAGACGTTGAAACTTTTCGTCAGGCCCTAATTAGTGTGAGTGGGCCATTAAAAATTTGCTCAGGTTCCTGGGGCATGTGCAGCCGAGGCTTAAAGTTTGCATCGAGTCTAGGGCAAAGAAATTAAAATTGAAATGTAAAAGTTGCCAAACTTTTCCACATCCCTCACGCACACCTCCCTTTGCACACACACACACACACACACACACAGGCACACGCACACATAGTCTTGGGAAATTTAAAATGCAAAGCAGAAAGCTCCGAGGAAGCAAAGTAAAAACGACCAGAACTTGCGTTCAAGTGGGCTCGTGGCAGGTGGGCTGCAAAAACTTGCTGCATTAAGTGCACTTTTGCCAAGACCAGACACAGGGCGTGAATGAGAGGGAAGGAGAGCAAGCGACTGAGAGAGAGAGAGAGAGAGAGACGGCCAGCGAGTGCTGCCAACTGCCGCCAACAGCTCATTAAAAGTAAAAATGATATGCATTAAGTTGGCAGCCGTAACGAGAGCGTTAAAGGGCTGGACTGCAGTCATTATGCCAAACTGGTGATGGGATCCTCCGCCACTAATGGTCAGTGTTAATTGCGTGGAAAGCATTTGAAATGTACCCAGTCCGGTCCCACTGCCCCAGACCCACTCTCAGATCCACTCCAAAACGTAATTGAAGCCAATGACATTCGCCTGATAAATTGTCATAATTCCAGGCCACACACACACGCATACACACACACTCTCCCAGAGAACTCTCTCCTGGCTCCCATCAATACATATTTCATTGCCCTGACACATGCATTAACATGTCTAATCGGCAAGCACGGGTCACAGTTGCAAGCAGCACGAGGAATGGTATGGTATGGTATGGGATGGTATGGCAATGTGGCTTCTACAGGAGGGTTAGAGTGCACATGGCCATTATTCATTCTGCGGCCCAGCATAATTTATTGCCCTTGGCACCACTCACATGTCAGACATTCCAAAGTGCTGCCCAGCCGACAATTTGCAGTGAGTGACATGGAAGTGCTTGCAACCCGCAGCACCACCCACCCACAGCACACCTCTCCCCCCCTGCTCAGCAGGTGAGGTGGTCTTAAAATTTATTTTGTTTGACTAACTGACAAAACTCTCTCCCACTTGTCTGGTCCACTTTGCAGCCCTGTCACACATATGAGGCTGTCAAATCGATGACAACACTCTGTCGTGCACATCAGGGCGTATGCGCTATATGCATGTTGCATGTCTGCTCTGACCAGGACAGGCAGGCAGGAGTCTCCTGTACATCGCAACGGCTTTAAGGTAGACATCAGTTTGAGAAAGTGCCAAGACGATAGCTGAAGGGGGTGTGTCTGATGGGCGGGAAGCCCAGATGAGAGCAAACTTCTTGGAACTTTTAACGAACAATTAATATAAATTAGTTGCTCAAATATTCGCATATTTTTTGCACATTCCGCAAGCAGGATATATATCATCATGATCAGGGATATATATCATCAAGGCCTCGATATATGTACATACTTTGTCTTAATACATTTTTAAGTGCAGCCTTTTTATGGAAAAGAATAAAAAAATTGATATTCTTAACTGAAAAACTGTGGAATAAGCAGGGAATTACTAGAATTTCTGTTTCATATCTCATATCTCTCATATCTAGGGTAATTAAGGAACGAGTTGATAAAAAGCAGATATACCCAAAGCATTTATATATCTTTATTGTTCGTTCATTTGTCTGTGCCACACCCTTATCGAGATCTCGACTGAGATCTGATGATTCTTGAGCAAAAGCAAGTAATGAATAATAAACTGAAAGACATTTTAAATTCCTCCAGTCTAAGAAGAAAGATAGACATCCTGTAGAGCATCGATTCAAATGAAATCAATCTTTATTAGAAAAAAAACTTTCATTTGATATTAGAAATATGCCTAGGCATTAGATAGATTTGGAATAATTTTCTTGTACACTTCGATGCCACTCAGGTATACATCCGCCGCCAGAAACTCATCATTATCGTGTATCCTCATTGTCGTGTTTATGATGGGTGAGAATCCAATGGCCGGGACTCCCTTTTGGCGTATGAAGCGGCTATCAGTGGCCCCGGGACAGACGATGGGATGGACCTTTAACCCACTTTAAAATAAAAGCAATGGATAATTTGAAGTCATGGAAAATGCTTCACCGATACATACAGTTCATCCGAAGCTGCCTTGAGGGCAACCCAGAAAGGGTTCGATCCATCTAGCCTCGTGGTTTCCACGTACGGCTCCTGTATGATCCAGTGCAGTTCCACGCCGTCACCAGCCTCTTTGCACCAGTCGCTTATCTGCTTCTCTAAGGCCACCCTGTCCACAGTGATGGCCAAGCGCAGATCGAAGACCGCCTCGAAGAACGGGGGAACCACATTGTTCTGCACTCCGCCGCTCAGCTGAGTGAGATTCACTGTGGTGACGTCACCTTTGCTTAGGCCCGGGTAACTTGTCAGAAATTCTTCCTGCGAGGTACGATATTCAGTCAACTTATTCAGGACATAGTTGAGCTTCACTCCCGCGGTGTTGGGCAGCAGGAGGGAACCGTGTCCAGAAGTTCCGTTGAATTTTATTTTGAATGCTGGGAAAGGGCATGACGTCCAAGTCGAAAGTTGGATGGTTGATAAAACCAATACTCACCCCATCGCAAACGTTCGCCATAGAACAAGTGATATGTGTCAGTCTCGCTCGTAGCGCCTTCATCCAGGCTAAAGCCCACATTCATCTTCGCGAAGTACTCGGTCTTTACAAACTCGGCCATGCCCAACTTGCCACCGATCTCCTCGTCCGGCACAAAGGACACGTACAGGGTCCGCTTGGGCTGGAATCCGCTGGCCTTTAGGGAGCGAATGGCACCAAGGTACTGGGTTCCGACGCACTTCATGTCCTGCGTGCCTCGGGCGTAGATCCGACCCTCGGCATCCAGGTCGGCGCTGAATGGTTCGTGGGTCCACTTGTCAGCAAACACCGGGACCACATCCATGTGCGAGTTCAAAATGATAGAGGGGAGCTCTGGCTGGCTGCCTACCCATTTTATGATCACCACAGGCTTCGTTGGGAGCGAAGGATAAACCACATCCACTGGCAGATCAAGGCTGTTCGCCTGACGCTTCAGAAACTCCACACAAGCGGCTGAAGGACATTGAGGATTGAATTGGGATGTATTAGATCAGCGGTTGAGTCCTTACTATAATCCACATCTGGTTGTACGGTTGGAATTCTTAAATATTCACGGAATATTTTAATTTCCTCGTCATTTTCCCATTTTTGCAAACTCATCTTGCCACCACGATGTAGACTCTCTCAGTGCTCAACTCCGAATGTGTCTGTTTCGGCATGGCGTGCTCTTATAAAGCTCATCCAGTAGTTCTTCAGTCCTCTATTGCTGTGGTTTCTTAGAGATAGTAAAATAGGGCTGTGGTTGTGATTATCTTTTCTGTATCAGCAAACGTCTCTCAGCTACTAAAACCACGATAACAGATTGCGGTTTCTTGCCTCAGAGTCCCCCAAATGAAATGCAGCTGTGACACCCATACAAAATTGTAATCTTAAGAATAAAACGTCAAATCGCATGTTCAAATATGGATAAACTTTATCATCGAATATCCTAGACATCGGCCACGGCGGGAATGAGTTTCTTGTACACCTCAATGCCATGCAGATAGGTGCCGGCTCGCAGGTATTCATCGTGATTGTGCAGCAGCACGGGCGTGTCGTTGATGGGCGAGAAGCCAAGGGCAGGAATTCCAGCCTCTCGAATGAAGAAACTATCAGTGCCAGCAGGGAAGACCCTGACGCGGGTCTTGAGACCACTGTCGGAAAGAAAACCTATGAAAATAATGACTCCTGCAGATATAAGTCAATCCTCACAGCTCGTTGAGGGCCTCCTCGAAGGGCAGCCAGAAGGGATTCGAGGCATCTATCTTTGTTGGCTCCACATATGGACACTTCATCTCGAAGTCTAGTTCAATGCCGCCACCGGCCTCCTGGCACCAGTCGCGTATCTGCCTCTCAAAGTCATCCACGTCGACGGAGAGGGCGATGCGAATGTCAAAGACTGCCTCCAGCAGCGGAGGGACAACATTGCTCTGGACGCCTCCGCTCAGCTGAGTAAGGTTCACGGCGGTCACATCACCAATATCAAGAGATGGGTCTTCAGCCAGTCGTTGGACCTGCGATTTGCGGAACTCCATCATCTTATTTAAAACGAAATCAAACTTTTCGCCTGCCGTATTGGGAAGCAGCAGAGATCCATGTCCAGCAGTGCCACTGAACTTTAATCTGAGATCTGCCCAAGAAATAATTAATGAGGCAATGCAGAGTATGAGGTTTAGTCCCTGATATACTCACACCACAGAGTGCGCTCCGCATAAAAAACCGAGTAGGTTTCATCCTCGCTGGAGATTCCCTCGTCCAGACTAAAGCCCACGTTCATGTTCTTGAAGTAATCGCCTTTCACCAGCCCTCGCATGCCCAGGTCTCCACCAATTTCCTCGTCTGGTACATATGTAAGGTACACGGTTCGCTTCGGCTGGTAGCCGCTGGCTTTGAGGGCGCGAATGGCAGCCAGATATTGAGTTCCCACCGACTTCATATCCTGCGAGCCGCGTGCATAGATCCTACCTTCGTTGTCCATGTGCGCGCTGAAAGGGTCATAGGTCCACTCCTCGGGAAACACGGGAACCACATCCATGTGCGAGTTCAAGACAATCGAAGGGAGTTCCGGCTGGCTGCCTATCCATTTTATGATAACAACAGGCTTCGTTGGAAGCGCAGGATGAACCACATCTACTGGCAGATTCAGGCTGCGCGCCTGACGTTTAAGGAACTCCACACAAGCGGCTGTAAACCAACAAGGAGTTAGGGCGAGGTAATGTCGAATCGCAAAGTAAAACCTTACTATAATCCACATCGGGCTGTACGGTTGGAATACGTAAATATTCACGAAAAATCTGAATCTCCTCGTTGTTCTCCCACTGCTTCAAGCTCATGTTTGCGATAATCTTTCTGTGCTACAATGTGCAGTGATCTGCGATGAATGTCAGTTGCCTTGTTTTAACTCTCAGATTTATTTTGATTTAGGTTCTTATCATCTTATGTTGGTATTTTACCAGCTGATAAGACCGGGATTAGATAAGGGCGCCCAACAGCTGTTCCATTCAAAATATCGGCAACCAAATAGATTTTATAATTTTGTGTTTCAAGTATTTATTATAATACAAAACAATTCAGACCATAAATTATGTTTCACATAAGAATTGATAGCTAAACAAAAATTTCTGTTTAGTTGTTAAATGCTTTAAACTTTTCATTGGGATATGATCTACCATACTTTAGGAATCGGCCACGGCGGGAATCAGTTTCTTGTAGACCTCAATGCCATGCAGATAGGTGTCCGCTCGCAGGAATTCGTCGTGATCGTGCAGGAGCAATGGAGTGTTGTTGATGGGCGAGAAGCCGAGGGCAGGGATGCCTGCATAGCGAACATAGCGGCTGTCGGTGGCACCTGGGAAGACTCGAACGCGGGTTTTGAGGCCACTGAAAGAAATACCAAAAGTCAGACCAGAGTTCCACCTGATGCCTTGTGTCGGCAGTTCTTACAGGTCATCAAGCGACTGCTTGAAGGCAACCCAGAAGGGATTGGAGGCATCTATCTTCGTTGGCTCCACAAAGGGGTTTTTCATCTCAAACTCCAGCTCAATGCCGCCACCGGCCTCCTCGCACCAGTCGCGAATCTGCTTCTCCAGGGCAGTGATGTCCATGGTGATGGCGATGCGAATGTCAAACACTACCTCCAGCAGCGGCGGGACTACGTTGCTTTGGACGCCACCCCTGAGCTGGGTCAGATTAACAGTGGTCACATCCCCAATATCAAGAGATTTGTCTGCAGCGAGCCGTTGGAGCTGGGATTTGCGGAACTCCATCAGCTTGTTTACCACGTAGTTCAGTTTCTCGCCAGCTGTGTTCGGCAGCAGAAGGGATCCATGACCAGCAGTGCCGCTGAACTTCAATCTGAGATCTGTGAGGAATAGGATTGTTATGGAAATACCAAGAGTGGATCAGTCATTCATATCCTCACGCCATAGTGTGCGCTCCGCATAGTAGAGGGCATATGTCTCATCTTCGCTGGAGATGCCCTCGTCAAAGCTGAAGCCCACGTTCAAATTCTTGAAGTAGTCGCCCTTGACCAGTTCCCGCATTCCCAAGTGTCCGCCAACCTCCTCATCCGGCACATAGGTGAGGTAAACGGTTCGCTTGGGCTTGTAACCGCTAGCCTTGAGGGCACGAATGGCACCGAGGTACTGGGTACCCACGCACTTCATATCCTGGGAGCCTCGAGCGAAGATGCGTCCCTCTGCATCCAGATCGGCGCTGAATGGTTCGTGGGTCCACTTCTCTGGGAAGACGGGCACCACATCCGTATGCGAATTCAGGATAATCGATGGGAGTTCCGGCTGGCTACCCTCCCATTTCATGATCACCACGGGATTCTTGTCGTTCACGGGATATACGACATCCACGGGCAGGCTCAGGCCGGCAGCTTGGCGCTTTAAGAATTCCACACAGGCGGCTATAAATAGCAGATACGGTTTATGGCAAGGTCATAAAGATCACGGGAGAAGTGTCTTATCGCGTCGCCGCCCAGATAAATACTTACTGTAATCCACATTTGGATGCACTGTTGGTATGCGAAGATATTCGCGGAATATTTTGATTTCCTCATTGTTTTCCCACTGGGCGGCACTCATTTTGAACTCAACTGAACGGATCGGAGAGATAAGAAGTTGATAATAGCATTAATTGTTTGTCCAAACAAGCGGTCAGATCAGCTGTTCCAGTGTGGACAACACGCTCCGCACGCACCTTCTCAACACTAGATCGCGACTGTGGGGCTTTTGTGGGGAGCGCGCGTTTAAATATCAGAAAACGAGTGTGGGGAAAATGGAAACTGAAACTCTTATCTGCTCTACTCGTTTCGTTTCGTTTCGTTGTGGTTTAACGCATTTTATCAGAAGTCTGTGTTTACGTTTAAGTTGCTAATCTATATTTTATGTGCATATGACTTGCAGATAGACATATGTACTTAAACTGTGTGCGATTTTGTTGTTGTCCGAGTATTTTGCGTTTGTCGAACTTAATTGAGCGATAGGCTACGCAGAGCAGCTTTGACTTAAATAATTCAATAGCCAAAGACTCTCTGTCTCTCTCTCTCTCTCTATCTAGACCAAATCGAGGCTTAAGGTTTATTGGCTTAGTTTTCTCTGCTGGGAACTGATTGATTTCCTTTGAATCACAGGAGCTCTGCTCGGGACTTAACTCGATTGATGTTGCCTCCGTTTGGCCCGTAGCCAGGTTCTCTGATTACTGATGAATCGCCTGCAATCGGATTCCAATTCCAGTTGATTTGTTAATCAGGATGCAAGGCACACACACACACACGCAAACATCTCGCCTCAACTGTCGGGCATGTAAACAAGTTGCAGGCACTTCAAATTTCGCATATTAATGTTGTTGGTGCTGCTGTTGCTGCCGTTGCTGTTTCTGTTACCGCTGCTATTGCCACAGTTGCTGTTGCACCAGCAGCAGCTGCAATGTGACGCCCATACGGGAGTCATCCCTGTGTGTCGAAAGTTTGTTTTAGATTTAGATTTCACGCTTGTTTCTATGGTCGCTCAACAAAAACCGTGCGAGAAAAACAACATGCAACAAAAAAAAGTGTGCACGAAATGAAAACTGAAGCTCTGAGATTTGTATTGCATGCACACAGAACAGAACAGCAGAGCACAGCACAGGGTCCCAAAGTTGATATTGTTTTAGTATGTGTACTCGCAAAAAGTCATTAAAAGTTCATTAACAATGTTGCTGGGATTTTAATGGCAGGCCAGAACCAGTACCAGTACCAGAAGCAATATGAGTAACAGCAGCAACAGCAACAGCAGCAACACCCATACAAACAGCAAGTGTGTCAGATACACATGTCTGCATTTTAAATGACATACAAACATAACATTTGGGTATATCCTGGTAGCTATACATACATATGTCCCCATATACTTGTACGCAGGCAAACAGAACTATAAACATACAATCCTCCTAAATACATAAGTACATATGTACATACATATGTATATATATGCACATATATGTACAAATGTTGGTTTCTATACCCTTGCAGAGTGTTATAGGGGTTTGATCGGCTGTTTGCCACTCGGTAATATAGTTATTGCATAGTTCTATATTCTAAAAGTTAAATCATTACTCTGATAGTTATCCCTGATAGCTATCCCCCGAAACACTGGATCAGCAAGGGTATCCAATAATTCGGTTCTCGATGCCCCGCATTATTCCCCTGTTGTTCAACTAAAGCTGTGGATGGGGCGTGGCTGTTTGCTGTGCTGACATGTTGTCGCCAAGCAAATAAAGTAAATGAAAATTTTGTATATTGTAACAATTATCCGAGCATCGCAGGCAACTGTTTGCGTTTACTCTACGTGGATTCGGATTCAGCCCCGCAGCTGTAGCTGTAGTGTCTACTCACTCGAACTGGCGATGGACAGAGACAGAGACAGAGATTGGAGCCACCTAATCCGTTATGGGCACATTAGGGAGCCAAATGTGGCGATTCCCCCAAGAGGAAACTCTGATAAAATCAGCTGAGCCCGGCTTACTGTTCCCCCACTTCGGTGGGTGGGTATTACCTTTTTCCGTATTCCCTTTTCATTTTTGTTGTACAGGGACCCAAACCAAACCCTGGACCAACTATGACAGGACAGCAGAGAAATAGAGGCGAGGCGGACAGCTCAAGGACAATCCGGGAGGCATGCGTTTGCCTCGCTCAAAGAGCTTCAATTTGATGTGTTTTTATGGCTGTGTGTGTGTGTCGACGCATTAAGTACGTTTCGTTTGGGCCCCGCTCGAGTGTGCCTGCCTGCTCGACGCAAAAAACGCCGAGCACTCTCCAGCAAACTGCACTCACGGCCGACATCGATATACAAATAGAGCTGGCTGGCTGGCCAACAGTGCGTATGGATAGTGTGCACACGGGGCTCTGCTTTGGCTGCTTTCGTGCGTGCTGAAAGCAAACTATGATGACAGTGCTTGAAGAGATTTACGAGTATATTCAAAAAGTTTTTGCAACTGTCATCAAAATGTGGAGCACTCGAGAGAACTGCCATGGGGACTGCAAATTGGGAGCAATACTTAGATCTGGCATTGAACATAGAAGCCCTATACGAGTATTATGCACGTAATCACAATCTGCAGCTATAATTTAATTTAATGACATTAATCGCTCGATCAGCTTTAATGATAAACAAATCCTTTTGTTTGAACATTACCTCCGGATATTCCACACATCGAATTTACATAATTAAATTCTTTGGACTCCACTCCCATTTGCCATGGCCATCAAACGAGCGCACGCACTCGTCGTTCAATTATGCAGCTTCCCACGGCCTGATGCAATAAAGCAAATCAAATATTTACTGAAATTCATATGTGTGCTCGTACACGACAAAACTATCTTTGACAGACTATACTCGTACCACACGCAATTCGATTTCGCTTGTGATTGCAATTGCTATTGCATTTAGAGCAAATAAATCAGCTCCGAATACTGCATAAATTAAATGAAATTCGATATTGGTTATTAGTTTGGGAAGCGGCACCGAGCACAGGTAGAGCCTGACAAAACTAATTATATAATTCCACAGCAGTCACTGGAATGGCAATATCAAATATTTGCACACAGAGAGAGCCCTAAAGTTATGCGAAATTCAGGCATACTTTTGAAAATGCCATGCCCCTTGATAAGATATGTTCTCCAGCAACTGGTTGGAGATAGAAAAATGTCACCTAATTATAAAAGAAAATCTGCATTATTCTATTCTACCGACAGCAATATAGCCTTGCTGGAAACGACAGCAACAAGCTGTAGAACATCCTTGAATGCGAAACCAAAACGCGACATGACACACAAAGAGGGCAAACAGTAAGAATGGAAGCATCTCACTTGCCAATTACAGAGCCACAGAGATTAAAGGAGGAGCATGAGGAGGAGCTGAAGCTGGTGCTGGAGCAAGAGCCGTACCAGATCCGGAACACAAACAACAGCCTGGGGGCTACGCAACGCCATCAAAGCAAATAAAACACAAAAGTTATGATAAATGCAGATGGAGCATAGCTAAAGGCATTATTGCCTGCCATTTCTCATCAGTTAGCATCGACAGGCAGAGCGAGAGAGAGAGAGAGAGCACAGAGGGAGCGCAGAAAGAGAGAGCCAAGCAACAGCCGACTTCCGGGTGCAGCCGCCATATTTGCAGGGTTGTAATGGCTGGCAGGGAGCAGGCGATGTGCGATGGGCGATGGGCGACAATCGGCAGGATGGGTGCGGGTCCGGGTGCGGGTGTGGCGTCTGAATGGCTTGTAATGAAAGCAGAAACCAGACAGAGAGGGAGAGAAATAAAACATGATTTTCGCTTTGCTTTTATTTTCTATTAACAGCAAAGAACCAGCACCCGACTCCCCCAGTGCCCCCTTGCTTGTGTGAACGATGAGTTGCAATTTGCAAAGTTTTTGTTTGCTCTGGCACGGCCGTAGCACTGCCTCACTGCCTGACTGTTCCTGATGTAACTCGGAAAAACTTCATTTTCCGCTACTTCATTTGAGTTTTGTGTGTTTTTGGCGCGACAATTTTTTGCCTGCTTTTATAGCGGGGAAGTCTGGGGGCGGGGGGCGGGGTGTACAGTCTCCGCCCTCTACTCACTTTGGCACTTTCCCTTGATGCCGTCTGCGGCAGTTTGTGGAGTGAGTCGTCTCTGTTTCCAGCATCCTGCCAAAGCTAAAGTGTTTTTAATTGTCTCTCCAAAAGAGAGGGCGAACCAGCCACACGTGTGGCAGCCATCAGGAGTCAGCCATGAGGATCGTAGCAAGCAATGGCTATGGCAGTGGCAATGGCAATGGCAATTCTCTGCTGACCAGTGTCATTTCCAGCTATCTGGTTTCCTGGCAAACTGGTCAAACTCGACAACTGGCCAGCTCCTTCCTGGCAATCTCTTCGCCAGACATCCGCTCTGACCTCGCCTCGCCTCACCACGCCCCTGCTGGCCTCGCCCTGCTCCTAATGACCGCTGGTAAGTGCCCCGATTTGTGCAGTGCACTCCGTTTGACCAGAACTGCAATTAACTAATTGATTGAACTATTCAATCGGCGAGAATGCACAGCACGCTACACCATTCGCACGGACTGCTGAATGGGTGTGTCCCGATTATTAAGGATTTGGGCGAGTGAGCATTTAACGCTCTCCACTCAGTGCTATATCTGTGGCTTTTGTGGCGTGGCCGTGCTACATTGCTCATTGCATGTGGCTGCGATGCGGAGTTGAAAGCTTTTAAATGCCCCGCCATTAGCCATTACAAGGGCAGTGGGTGTGGCACAAACAATAGAACAGAACAGACCAGACAGCAATAGCAACAGCGACAGCCAGTTCCTATTTCTGGCCAAGTAATGCCTGACTGATTAATGACCCAAGCGCAAGGCATTCATTCAGCTGAAGTCCTTATAATCGATTTTCAGTAATACATTCAGTCTGGTGGTTGTTGGCTTCATATCCGCCCCAGCCAGCCAGCCAGACAGAATCTGAATCCTCTTTTGCATCTGACTGGCGAAGAGCTTTCCACCTTTATCCGGGCTACATCTTGCCACCTGCCAACTGCCACCTGCCACAGTGTTTATGTGTACAGATTTGTAATAAACTTGTTCCAATCTCTGCCTGCCGCACACACACGCAAACACAGATACCACACAGGAAGAGAGAGAGACACAGACACATAGATAGTCTGGGTTTCTGTATTTCCGGCATTTCCCAAATGCAGAACAGAACACAGGACATAAAAAATCGCCACAATCGGATGGTAACTACTACCCACAACACTTTTCTCTTGGGGATTCGGATTTGCCCTGGATGCGGCTTTTTAGAGTGTGTTTCTCTCAGTTCTCTGTGGCGCTTGTTCGCTCTTCCGCACAGGCTAATAAATGCGAAGTGCAACAATGTATCTGGCGGATACCGTGTATCTCTTCCACATAGGTAAGCACATTTCAGTGTTTGGCCTTTGTTGCCCCTCCTGCTGACGCTGATGCTGCCACTGCAACTGCTGCTGCGGCAGTTGTTCTCGTTTTTCCTGCTGTTATAGTTGCAATTTGTTGCAATTTTCTCCGTTTTGTAGTCGCTGGTGTTGCAAATGTTTTATGACTGCAATGCGGTTACCCTTCGACCTCTCTGCCACCTCTTAGATGCAGCCACCGCAAAATGCATTTATGATGCATAAACATAACGCCCCAGCGACACGCTCACACTGCAGCTAGGCCTGGGCGGAGGTGGACTCCAAAAGGAGGCAAGGATACATGACACGAAGCATGGTGCACATGGAACACACGGGGCACGTTCCATATGGCCATGTGGCCATGTGGCCATGCAGCGGCCATTGCCGTGTTTCTTGTTTATTGTCCGGGGGACACGCCATGTTTTATTTAATGTTGGAATCATATAATTTTTTTACTGCCTCTGACACAAATATTTGTCCTGCAATTTTGCAATTTTCCATTTTAACGAATCACTTGCCGCCGCTGGGACGCCCAGGGGCAGCCGCCATGCCACTGAATCGGCAGTGTCAACCATCAGATTTGACAGCCGAACGTTATGGTAATTTAATTAACCATTAAAATGAGATTATTGTGTAATTTATGCATGTGACAGCGTACCTGACAGCTCTTTTAATGAGTCTCCGACTGCGGCCATAACTAATAAGGCCAGGTGGGCGCGGAATGGGAGCAATTAACTTTCCCATCAGGCAGGCATCAGGCGTCGTGTCTGGTGTCGTGTCAGAATGCCTCAGGATGGGATGGAACTTGGGGGCTTTGGAGCCGTGTTTGCATTGACATCTTCTGACACATTTGCCATTTATCCCGGCACCTTCGAGCGGCTCGAAGAATGCAATTTCCTGCCCGAATGTCCTCTCTCTGTCTCTCTCCCTCTCGTTTGCCACTTGGCTTTGGACACTCGAAAAGTTTAGCATCAGCAGGAAGCGCCAAGCGAGAGCCCAATCCCAGTTCCAATCCCCAAGTCAAATGTAAGTTATATTGATGGATTTGCCCGCTGCTCTCAGTCCCTGTCCCAGGACATCCCGGTCCTGGCCTCATGCTGGGGCTTCCTGCTGAGGCCCGGAAATGTGCCAGGCCAGGGCCCGGGCCCGGACAACCGGCTTAGAGCTATCCGTTGGCGATGCTGCTAGTGCTGTCTGGCGTGGCCCGTAATAGTAATAGAAATTGATTTACCATTTTGTGTGCACGAAAATGTGCAATTTATGTGTCCCCCTCCCCACGCCCCGTCCCCGTCGTGGCTCGTGGCTCAGCATAGAATAGATGATAACCTCGGTGGATTGTGGATTGGGGACACGACATGCATATCGTATGGTCGGAGTCGGAGACGGGTGGGGGGGTTGGCGGGTATCTGTACATAAATTCCAACCCATCTGCCACGGCTAATGCATTTTTCAAGTGGAGTGCATAATTCAGGAGGCGCATCCAGAGTCAGTTGGTCATTCCGCTGGCCACAAAAGAGCCTGGCCGGTGGCATTTAGCATATCAATGCCAGTAGATCTCTCTCTCTCTGTCGCTCTAATTGCCGAAAAATAATAATGCTTTTGCAACATCATCATCATACCGCTGACCTGACCTGCCGTCAACTCTGACGTTGTTGCAACGTCGTTGTGGCAACTGCGCGTTCATATTTGATTTGATTGGATAGCAGGAACCAGCAGGAATGAGGCAACCAGGAGGTGGTAGTGTGCAGCCGCATCATTGCCAGTCATTTGATGTCCGCTGAATAATTTACAGCAATTTCAAACCGAACGAACGAACAACGCCCAATTCCGAATTCGATTCCATTTCCCCCCAAAATTTATACTGCTACAAGAGTACGGGGCATTATGCAGGAGATGGGAACATTTTTGGGGTAAATGTCGATTTAATGCGAACTTTTTTTCTATTTTTCCCTTGCCCTTTCGCCCCTTTCCGCTTGGTTTCCGCTGATTGCATGTGGCAATGAGTTATTTGGCAGAAGGCAGGGCATAGAAAATGTATGGCTGGCAGCCCATCGATTCCGATTCCGATTCCTATTCCGAACGAATTAATGCTCGAGTGGAACCTAAATGGAGCACAAAGGCTTAGGGGTTCACATAGATAAGGAGCTTAAGCCTTCAGTGGGAGATATCGATTTCCATTTCTCCAGAAAACGAACCGACTTACAAATTACATTTACATAATGCAACCCAAAATTGACAGCCGCCTCTCCGCTCTCCTCCTCTCCCCTTCCCTCTGTGGATGAATGGCCAAGCTACCACAAAAATGGTTGGAAAATAAAGAAAACAATAAAGAAAATTGCTAAGAATTGCAGAGCAGAGCAAGAAAAGCTTGGGCGAAAACAAAGGAAAATGAAATAAACCCGCAACGAAAACAAAGTCGTAAATTCAATTTAAAGCTTGACAGATTGCCACACTGCAGCGGAGGCGAGGACGAGGGCGCACGATCGCAGTGGTATGGGGCGTGTCACAATGGTGCAGCTGCAACGTTGCAACGGCAACAGCAGCAACAACTGCAACATGAATGGCTTCAGTAACAATGGCCGCTTTTATCTTTGGCCTAGCAAGCCGCGGAAAGTATTTGCCTGGAGCAGAAAAATGAAACCCTCTGAGGCTGACTAGCAGATTGGGATGGGTGCCTGGAGGAAGGGAGCATGCACTCCGCTGCACTCCACTCCACTCCACTCCCCAGTGCATCCGAATTAGGGTCAAGTTGGAAG
Source organism: Drosophila algonquin (assembly GCA_035041765.1). Lineage (NCBI taxonomy): Eukaryota > Metazoa > Arthropoda > Insecta > Diptera > Drosophilidae > Drosophila > Drosophila algonquin. Next base: position 977,559 of record JAWNKY010002104.1, on the reverse strand, counting down.
CTGGAAGACCTGAGGGGCACTCGGAAGGCGCCGCTAGAGAACCCCAATTAAATGGGCTTTAATAAGCTCAGCCACTTAAACAGTCAGAAATCTGGCAAAAGAGGTTAAACGGCTGGCAAACTTTGGCCAACAAGCTGCACAAGAAATTGCAAGAAAGCATGAATTGCGGAGAGGCAGAGAGGCAGAGGAAAAGGGAGCGTTTGAGGCACAGCTTGTGGCAGCGGGAGTAAAGTGCTGGCTTTAGTTGCAGCATTGTCTGCGCGCTATTGTTGCATTATGGGCGCTTGTGGCACAGCCCTCACAGCAGCTGTGACCTAATTTTGGTGCTCCCGATGATGGGGCACATTTTAAACACGAGCATACGCCTTACACCACGGACACGCCACGGCACGGACTTGCCATGTCACCGGGCTCTGTGTTTGCCCAGCACACGCCCGTGCAAGTTTATCACGCGTGGGCGCCACCTTAAAACCACAATAAGGTCAATCGCATAACCAACGCCCGAACCAGAACCAGCACTAGCCCCAGCAGCAGCACCACCGTCACCGCAGCAAACGCATCGCAATTAAAGCCAACAAATGGAGCACCACAGAAGCATCCCACTCAGATTCGCGACCGAGCCAATCAACGGCCTCAGCCGCAAAGCCACACACACACGCACGCACACGCACGCATCTCTGACCCACACTCACGCACAGCGGGGCTGTCTCGCTGGCTGCAGGGAGGAGAGTATTAAAGATATGGGAGATACCAGATACCAGAGCCTCTCCTGGATCCGATGGAGAGTCTCAAAGGGATATGCAATGGGTCCAGTCCTGGCTCGGGGCCGGATGGATCAGAGTGCGGCGCGGTGACCGCGGCCAGGAAACGGGCACAAATTGCGTTTTAACGCATGCAAATTGCCTGCGTCCACGTCCTGGACGAGTTTATTGCATTACAGACATTGCAGGCCAGAGGCGGAGGGAGTGGGGGAGGTGGAGGTAGAGGCTTGCCTGCCTGCCTCGCTGGCTGTGTGCCCTGAAATTGCCACTTCGCACTTGAGCTGTTGTACGTCCGTGTGGCCCTGTGGTTGGGTGCAGGCGAGAGGGTTCCATGAGGCAGAGGTACGAGTAGTTGCTATTTGTAACCAGGTTCCGTATTGTCGCACTGCCACCCCGAAACCCAACCCAAACCCAAACCCAAACCGGGCTGGAAGCTTTCAGCTGCCATTCCAAGTGCTGTTCCTGTCGTTTTCATTAAGCCAACTGACATCAGCGATAGCAATATCAGCAGCAAAAGCAACAGAAGCAACAGAAGCACTATCAGCGGCAGAAGAAACAAGAGAAACAGGAATAGAAGGCGGCCATTTGGATACCGATGGTGTATATACTCTTAAATACTTTGATAATAGCAAATACTCGTAGTAATAGGATCTGTGATAAGCGTATTTCAGAGTCAGAAATGCTTTCTTTCTAATCACAATACCCTCTGTAAGGGTATAACAATTTCAATGCAGTCATTCAGGCGTTCCGCCATTGCAAAACTGTCAAGTCAATGTGGGTTGGGGATGGGCTGAGGGTTGAGAATGTATTTATATTTTTTTTCACCTCCTATTTCCATTTTTGCAAAATATTTTACCCATTCTGCTATTCAAACTGTGGGCGTGGCGGCAGCAGCAGCTTATTGTTGCAGCTGACGTAGTTGTTGTTTGCGGCTGTTGCCGGATGTTGCTGTTGTTCCAACTGCTGTTAGTGTGTCATAAATTTTATATACAAGTTAAATATTATGCATACGCACCATTGCACTTAATAACATTTCGGTTCGCCTGACAATACCCACCCACCAGCCAGTCCACGGAATGGGGGCTGGCTATGGGACAGAGGGCGTACATATACGTACACATATGTATGTACATATGTATGTATGTGCTATAGTGTATGTGCTTAAGCTGCATGCTGAATTGAATTAAATTAAAATAAATCTCCTCCGAGCGCAGAGTGTCGCATAACTAAGCAACGCCAGCGTATGCCATATATTTTGTTCACAATCAGATTTGCATATGTTCTCGCAGAGTTTGTTCTATATATAAAGCGAGTGTATGGTATATCCGTCTGCAAAATGAAGTGCAATGCTCTTGGTGACTCCATTATACATATTATTCGCTTCATTTGTTTCGATAAAAAAATAGTTATAAAATACAGACTGAAATTACATAGAAATATGACATTTTTCTGCATTTTGAAGTTGTATATCTTGACAGGATGTTTGCAGCAGTCAAGTTTAATGCAGATTCAGAAAACCATTCTCAATTCCATGCAGTGAAAGTCTAAAGTGCCCTCTCTAGTACCCATCTGTTAGACCCACTTTCAGCTCCATTTGCTGCCACAACAGATAAACTATTGATCATCATTAGAAACACCTACATATGAACATGACGCCAGCTCCCTCCCCCTCTCTGACTGCTATGCAGGAGCACTGTTTGCCTTTCTTCTTTCATTCAGACGCCTGCCCCTTCCCCTTCCCCCCACTGGCAATGCAAATGCTACACATTGTCCTCGGGCCGAGTCCTGGTCCTGGTCCTAGTATATGGACTGCCATTACGCATACGCCGGGTGTGCGAGCATGATATACACCTCACTGCCTCTGAATGGGTTCTGTATGGTTGATATATGGCTGTGTAGTCCCTGAATGTGTGTGCGAATTTCTGACAGACGTCAGTTTGGCTTATGTGAGTTTTTGCATTTTTTATGCATTTAAATAACAAAATTAAACTAGCAAATATTTCATAAGCAATTTATGGTTGTTTTTACTCTCTCGCCTTTATCTCACTCTCTCACTCACTCTTTCTCTACTGTTTCATATTCACAGATTAACAAAAACACGCAGAACAAGAATTTGGGCGAACACAAACGCTGGATTCATGATCCCTCAAGTAAGTAAGCCAAGTCCTGGTGCTCTACGCTCCATTGGGTCTGCTCCTGGGGCGGTAGGCTGTGGGCGGTGGCTACGGCCAATTAAGTTTTCAGAAAAACCAAGGACAAATGGCCGGCAATGTGTTATCGCAGTTATGGCCGGCTGCAGGGCTTGGGCATGGCTCACGGAGAGAATTAATAAATTAAATTGAAACACTCCTCTGCCTGCAGGTGACCTTTGCCGACCGCTGAACTGCAAGAAGCGTGAGATTTGCCTGCTGGAGGACGAGTACAGCGCCGTGTGCGTGTCCAAGAAGGAGCTGCACAAGAACCGGTAAGTGGGCATCGGGCAGGGGCTGCCATTATGGCTGTTGTTAAGCTTGATGGCCTAATTAAAGGGAAACTGAAACTGAAACTTACACCAACGCTAACTCCAAATTCCCACCCCAATCCAACCACAATCCAACCTTTGTCAGGGATGAGATAATCACCAAGGCCAAGTACATGGAGGAGGAGGCCAAGCGGCGCGTCAATCAGCAGGATAACCAGGACAGCCAGGACACCGAGGACCTTACCAATGATGATGAGGACAACAGCAGCGATAGCAGCACCAGCAACAATGCCCCAACCAATGTCCAGGCCAACGAGGAGAGCGACGACGAGGATAAGAGCCTGAGCCTGGGCGACGACGACGAGTCCAAGGAGGATGATGTCTTCTACGAGAACAACATTGCCGGCGGCGATAAGCAGCAGCCACAGCAGCAGCAGCAGCAGCAACAACAGCAGCAGCAGCAGCAGATTCCAGGAGCAGCAGGAGCCCCAACCGCCATTCAGCAGGACGATGATGAGGAATTGGAGTGAGTATTCGAGCATTTAACTTTGAGCCCAACTTTTTATCCGTATCCGTATCCGTTGCCTTTTCAATGGGATTTCACATTTCATTAAGCAAATTCTCGTCGAACAAAAGGGTTGAGGTTGAGGGTCACCTTTGACATCAACTCCCATCGCAGATTTCCCTGCTGGCCATGCTAATAACAAATTGTTTTATCGTGTATAAAAATTCCGCAATAAATTTACAGTGGTACAATTTTTAGCACGCAGTCTTGCCTGGGCCCTGGCCTGTTGTTTGTTGTTGTTTCTGCTGCTGGTTCTGCTGCTTCTGTTGGTTGTTTTTTCGCTGGCGCTGGCATACTTCTGCCTGAATGGGCCGCAACGACAGCTTTACGGCCTTTACCCTTTGACGCGTGCCGTCGTGCCGTCGTATCCTCTGACTTGTTCAGTGTTATCGCTTTGACCCTAACCCAAATTGTGGAGCCACACGCGAACACTTCCTCAAAGAAAGAGCAAAGCTGGCCTTAGCCAGAGGCGGAAAAAGGGAAAAGGGTGGCAGGTGCCTGTGGCAGGTGTGGTAGTGGGAGAGCCAGCAAAATGAAGTCAAAGTCGAGCCTGTGTCAAGGCCTGATTGGCTTCGCTTCCGAGAACCTCTCCAAAAAAAGATGGAAAGGGCTGCCATGTTCCAAACAGCGATAGGAAGTTGTTGGCAACTTTTCAAACATCGATATCCGTTGTGAAAATGTTTGGGGAGTTTGAAGCTATAGGATACCGTCAAATGCATATATGGATATGTAGAAATCAAAGAAAAATTAAGACCGAACTATAGTATAGCGAGTATATAACTACGGTACAACAATGTCTTTTATATTTCCCTCTTTACTTTTTCTTGCTTCTCGCTTTTGATGCCACACAGACAAAGTGATCCGGCGTCGGTCTACAGTGTAGACTCTACACATTTCTAATGTGGCCGACGACTAGTGTTGCCGTATTGGCTAATATAGGTTATTATAGTACATGGGGCTGCCGTATTGGCTGATAGAGGTTATCCTACCACAGTTAAATTTTGTTCTTAAGATTCCAAAACACCTTTTTTTTTCACTTCCTATAATTTGAATGCATCCTGAGCTAAGGCCATCGTTCAGCAGAAATGCATTCAAAGACCAAAGACCCTGCCCCACTTGTAAATCCTACTACAAGCCGTGACCCAAAAGTGTTGTCAAAATATTTGGCTTGTTGTTGATGTTCATCTTGTTTATCAATTGTTTTCGTTTCCAAACAAAAAAAGTTTAATTTCATACTCGCTGCTTGACACTCTTTGGGGCGTTGTGCCAGCCTCTTTTTACCACCAAGTGGCACAGTCGAAAGTTTTTTCCTATAACCTTTGATGGTGCTTTATAGAACGGAAAATTCATTTTCGGAAAATATGTACTTGCGCATACAAATTGTGGAAAATTTTCCGGGAATGGAAAATGGAGCGATAAATTTCTACCCCCCACAGGCGATTGTAATTGAATTAAAATCCATTTTCCAAACAGCCACGCCCTCATTCGTGCCCCCAAGAGTGTCTGTCTGTGTGTGTGTTTGTGTAAGTGTAAAAATCAATCTATAGGCAAATCACGAGTCCGGAGTCCCAAGTCCGGGTCCCAGTGCTGACATTAACAATGGCTTTTGACATTTTTTCCTATGTGCACGAATTTTCTTTTCAATTTTGCTTTCACGGAAATTTCCCTTTTATGCATACATTTGCGTGGCGAGAGTATCTATGTCAATGGCATGAAATATGAATGCCGTGCCGTCTGCGGAGTGTGCCCTGCCCCACTGCGGGTTGCAGGCACAAAATCAATAGTTTGATCCAACATTTTCTACTCATCATCGGGCCCTGACAGTAGGCGGTAGACAGCTGGAGCTCCTGCTCTCATCTTTCCATTCAGCCAAATGTCAGACAAAGGATTTGCTTTGGCAAAGGGGTCACTCCCAGCTCGGAAACGGGGACACTTCTAATAGACCAGACCAAAAGGCAAGGCAGGCGACAGGGGGCAGGCGGCACCGAATGTGATCCAGTCATAACTCATGTGTGAGGCGGGCATTGTTTGCTGTAACAATATGCCATGCCATGCCATGCCATCGAGCGGGTTTCGGGGCGGGGGGGCAAGTGGCACATAGTTCAGCTCTCACCTCAGCCACAGCTCAGCTCAGAGATACTGTGAGGATGAGGATGAAGATGTGGATGTGTGTGCCACATGCTGCCTTGTCTCTGGCAGTTATTCGAAACCACTGAGCTGTTTTGTGGTCTATGCACATGAAGCTGTCGGCTCCAGCATCAGAAGCAGCAGCAGCAGTGGCAGGAGCAGCAGCTCAAAGGGAGTCCTGCCCCCGAAAACCCAGCTGTGTCGAAGGCGGGACATGGGTCGGGCTGTGTGGCAAAATTGAAAGCAAATATTTGAGTAAAAATTTACACATTTTTCATAGGAACACAGGGAAGCGGCGGCGGCATGTGGCCGGCCATTTGATGGGCAATTTGTGCAAAAGCAACCGCAGCTCCTGTGGCGGGAAGGCCATTCAAGATGCCAGGCCAGTGCCAGTGGCAGTGCCAGTGATGATGCCTCTCTCTCTAGGAGCTCCTGTCACTGAATGTGGCCGAAACGATGAAGCATCGTTTGTTGCATTCCACAATTTATTCGTCTTACTATTTACTTGGCCCTAAGAATTTCATTAAATTTATATAAACAGTCCGTCAGAGGGAAGCAAACAAAAATCGAAGCGGAAGCGTCCAAAAGAACATGCGAGAGAATTTTTAATTAAAAGTGAAGCACACACACACACACGCACACAGAGAGAGCATTACAACATATATATATATATATATATATGTATATATACGTTTGTATTGGTTTTGGCCATTTGGTTCGTTTACTTTGGCTCTGCAACGAAATTGGCCAGCTTAAGTGGCGACTGCATGCAAAATGTTGGAGAATTGGGGGAAAAAATAACAAAAGGTTTACCCAGCCACAAGCTCAATTTCAACATTTCTTTCAATTTATTCAATTTGTTGGCTATTTTCCTTGGCTCCCTAAATAACAGTATAAATGCAATATTTATTGTTATTTGGTTTGAAGAGCAAACATAGCTATGAGAGCTATGAGAGCAAATTGAGATTCCCATTTACATTCCGGTAATCAATTATTAGTTCTATTCGCAGAAGAGTTTTCAATTAATATTTTACATAACAATAAAATCCTCTGATTATAACTGCCAAATTGGGGCAATTACGAAAATTACTATCCTTTCAGTGTAGCAGGGAATAAAATATATGCCAAATGCACCTGCAAAAAAAAGGGTAAAAAACTACCCAAATTACAGGCAAAACATTGCATATATTTCGAAATAAAATTATGGAATACATCGGTGGAAAATGGCGGGAGAGAAGGGTACTCCTCTGAACTGTATGTTGGGGGGCAATAAAAACTGATAAAAGCCTCAACCCAAAGCCTTTTTTAATGAATGGACAGCCACTGCAGAAACAGTGGCAGGAAACAGTAGCAGGAACAGCAGAACAGCATCAGCCGTGGCAGTGGCAGTGGTAGTGCCAGCAATTAATTGAATTAATCTTTTTGTTGGCTTTTAATGTGTGTGGCACAAAAAAGAGTGCCGCAAAGTGGCACAGTGGCGTGAATTATTTCTTGCAAATGGCCGCACAGAGAATGAATAAAAGATACATTGTTGGATTGCTGCATTGCTGCATTGATTGGCGTCCAATTATGATGTTGCAATTTAAAACCAAGAGTGACAACAATAAATGTCTCTAAGGGATCATGAAAGTCAGGAACAGGCTCTCCAGATACATTTACTTGTTCCCTGTTAAGGCCTAAATGATAGTCCTCTTCAGTACCTTTTGGCTGTGTTTTAGCCATAGAAATAAAGACATGTATTATATTCGTATATTTATCTATTACATGTGTAATATTATGTCCTGTCTTTGCGCTCACTGGAAGCCTGTTGGCAGTTTAAATATTTGCACAAATTATTAAATAAAGTTTGAGGCAGGCAGCGACCTGTGCCCCGTGCCTGTCCCGTGGCAACCTCCTGACCAATCTCATGGCTCGACTGTTTGCCTGAGCGTGCGTGCGGCGCATATTAAATACATATTTAAATAAATGTATAAGCAGGAAGATGCGGCCCGCCCGGTATGTCCTGCCTGGCCAGAACCTACCTGGGGAGTCCTGGATAAGAATGGAAGCTGGAAAAAAACCAACGCAGACTTCATTTGCATAAAAATTAATTTTGCATGTCATCTATTTGTTGCTGTTGCGCCCTCTTGAGCTTTGCTTTTCTGATTTCTCATGACTTCTCTCCCTCTAACTCTAACTTAAACCCAAACTCTAACTCTAACTCAAACTCAACCTCTTCTGTTCTCTTTCTTTGCATATATCCCCCTCGTGTACTGGCGTATAGCAACTGCAAGCCGTGTCCTGTGGCCAAGCCGACGTTCCTGTGCGGCGCCGACAACAGGACCTACTCATCACTATGCAGATTGGATTATCACAATTGCATACATTCGACAACCATACGGATCGCCTGCAAGGGATTCTGCCCCTGCAAGGGTAAGTCCTTTCTAACAAACAGCAAACCGAAAAAAAAGCGAACTGAAAATTCCGAAACAAATACAATACAAGCCAAACCACACCAGACCACACCACAACCCAGTCCTTAACCGAGAGCTGGCTCCAGGGGCAGGCCGCATAATGAGCCTGAGCCTGAGCCTGGTCCTGAACCTGGCAAGCGGCCAGATTGTGACTGGGAATGGCGAATGGGACTGGGGATGGGACTGGGGATGGGCCTCTCTGTCTGCGGACAGACTACAGAATAAATTGCATGCATATTTTGCGACAGGCTTAGGCCAGGCCGCCCGCCAGAGCTCTGGAGAGTCGGGAGTTATTTACCCACCAAAGTGTGCAACAAAAATGGTGTACGGGTATGGGGTATGTGGTGCACCCTTCGTTCCCGCTGGCAATCCGCGCGATTTATTCAAGTCTAGCAATTAAAAATTCCAATTACCAAACAAAGGCTTTTGGCCTTAAATATTTTCGCCGTGCATATCACTTGTTAAATATTTAATAGGCCGTCGAACAAGTAGCCGCCCATTGTTCCGACGCCCATTGTGCTGTGCCCCTCTCTCACTCTCTCCCTCTTTCTCTCTTACTGAGAACGAGTGGCATCCACTCGGTGAGTCAGCCAGGAGGCAACGTTAATTCTCGATTTTGCACAGATGAGAGAGCAGTGCCAGCTCTTGTTGTGGCTCGAAAATAAAATACAGGCATAAAGTAGAAACGATGGCCAGCCAGCACCAGCCAGCCAGCCAGCTAGGGAAAAGTTTGCCTAGCCAAGCGATTTTATGAGCACGATTTTGCGATTTTCCATTTGCCATTTTCTCGTTGCCTCATTTTCCACAGAGAATGTCGATGGCAAGCGGCTGCAGCGCATCGCCGGCTACAACAAGTACAACAAGAAGATCAGCCTCGAGCAGCAGCAGCAACAGCAGCAGCAGCAGGCCTACAAGGACAGCAGCAACAACAACATCATGATGAACAGCGGCAACATCATGGGTGGCAACACCAACGACTTCAACACGATCATGAATGTAAGTTGTTGGTCTTTGTTTCTGTGTGGGTGTGGGTGTGGCTGCGGGGTCTGATTTGTGTGTTTTCGTTCTTCCCGCAGGACAAGGAGGATAACAACAGGCACTACAACCACATCAATGCGCAGTACACTTTCACGCCCGAGGAGATCAAGTACGACAACAAGCACTACAAGTATCTGAAGTACACGGCCTACAAGAAGGTGAGTTCGTACATATATACATATGTACATCTTGCACTCACGCACTTCCTATTTGTGTATGTGATGGCAGGATGCCAAGTACCAGGAGGACAAGCACAAGATGCGCAACTACAACGAGGTGGTGGAGAAGCAGCAGCAGAAGTTCAACAAGAATAGCAATTTGAATGGTAAGGCCAGCCGGGGGTTACTTCATCTCCAAGTGAAATACCATCGTATCCCTAACATCTTAGCAGGATATCCCTCGAAATCTGCCGAATGCAAGCCCCAACAATTGACCGCCATTGGCAACCGTCTGCTCGATTGGTTCTCGGTGATCATGGCCGACAGCAAGAAGCGCCGTCAGCACAGCCAGAAGTCCAAGGCCCACTTCCCGCCCGCCTGCAAGACGGAGGCCAAATGGATGTTCGGCCATTTGGATCTGAACAACGACGGACTGCTGTCGCTGCAGGAGATGTACGACCTGGAGCACGACCAGAACGAGCGCTGCATTAAGCCCTTCATTGACACCTGCGACCTGGACACGGACAGTTCGATCAATACCCGGGAATGGTGCCGCTGCTTCGAGAAGACCGATCGCCCATGCGCTGCGGTGCGACGAAGAATCGCCGGCGATTTTGCAGGTGAGATAGGTACAGGTGGACATTTCTCTAGCTACATAACACTAACTACTTCTATGTTCTCTCTATGTATTCGTATGAGTTGTGCGGGCGGTCTTTGGGTTTCGTTTATTCCCCCCTCCTACCCCCAAACAACAACAACAACAACAACAAGAAAATACCCCCCAAACCACGCAAAACTAAACCCCAAAAAAAGAAAAAAACAAAAAAAAGAAAAGAATTAAAGGGTAGCAAGAAGAGTAATTCAGTTTCACTTGGTTTTTCGTTACTTACACAACTGCTCCTTACCTCTGTCTCTCTTTCTCTCTCTCTATCTATACACATGCTATATGCCAGCTCTGTCTCCCTCTTTGCCTCCTGCCTCTTGCCTCCTACCACTTTCCACAGACAGCTTTGTTTGCTTCACACAATTTACTCTTACTCTTACTTTACACACTCGTTTGGAAAACCCTTTTCAAACTATAATTAAGCGCCTGACAGTTATATAGAAAACCCTGACACACTTTCACAAACACTTGCCACTTACCAAATACCAAATACATACACTCACACAGACTCACACACACACAGACAGATGCAGACACAGATACAGATGGAAACACCAGCGGTTAATAGAAGTAACCTTTTTCGCGCTCTGCTTTTTGTTAGCTCTCTCTCTCTCTCTCTCTCTCGCTCTTTCTCGTCTCTCACTTCCCTCTCCTCTTTAGCCGCTATCTCTTAGCGAAACGCAACTTTTTTAAGCCCGCAAAATTAAACACTTTTAACAACAACACAGAACTTTTTTAAACCCAACCGCTCCGCTCCGCTCTTGCCACATACCCCATGACCATGGCCAATGCTTTTGCTTTTCTAAACTTTAACTATATAATTTTCTTTTTCTTTGTGCCTATCCTGCCACACGACCCACAAAAACATCAAAAAATAGAATACTATAACAACAACAACTTTGCTTGTGCCGCTTTTCACTCTCTCCCCACCCCACTGCCCCCCACCCATTCAGCTCCTGTCAATTACTCTGACTTACTAAAATGTGGCATACCTCTTTTCCACTCTTCCCACTACTCGCTGTTGCTGCCGCCGAATGCCCATTGTTGCCGGCGTAAACTAATTAGGCGCCTACGCCCCAGACTGCGACATCCAGGGATTCTACAAGCCCACCCAGTGCCACAATTCAGTGGGGGTCTGCTGGTGCGTGGACAAGCACGGAGTGGAGTTCGCCAACACCCGCACACGCGGCAAGCCCAACTGCGGTGAGTACGGGGTACTGAGTACGGGGTACGGGGGGAATTTTCAGGTTACTAGTACTCGTATGTTTGGGTTGGCTATAAACACTTAACATAAACATTCGGTGTGGGAATACAGGCATAACAAAGGCCCACAAAGTTTTGCAAATGAAGGAGCACTGAAGGAGCGATCAGAGGCAGAAATAATTGAATGAATGATAGAACACTCACGACCAGGAATGCTTTAAGGAGTGAGCCTGTATCAAGAGTGTGAGAGTATACAACTGTACTACAACGTCTTTTACATTTCGCTCCTCCTCGCTTTCGATGCCACGCTTTATATTGTATGGTTAGTGCTTAAAGTGATCCGGCGTCGGTCTACACATTTCTAATGTGGTCATATATTTGGTATTCTTCTCATGTACTAGCGTTGCCGTATGGGCTAATATAGGTTATTATAGTACATGGGGCTGCCGTATTGACTGATAGAGGTTATCCTACCACAAGAGCAAGGGCTTAGGACAGGAGCAAGGAGAAATTATGCAAAAAGAATCTCAAGTATGAGCCAGTGTACAATGTCCATTGTAGAGACGACCTCGAGATGCGTTTTTCCAACTAATTAGCGAGGAAAGGGTTCTAGTAAAGGAGCGAGTAGCTGTGGAAGGGTAGTAAAAAGTAGCTAGCACAAGGATTTCAATGAATGCAAACCCAAAATCGGAAATCAAAGCTGGTCCAGAGGCAGACCGGATCAAAAATACTTCAGCGAAAACGTTTTTGTTAGATATTTGAGTCTTTGAATATAAAAACTATACAATTTTTTATGTTTGAGAGTAATCCCTGGGGGTTTACATACATATACATGCCAAAATACTGGGTAAAACAGTCAATGCCAATGCCAATTTATGCGGATAAAAAAATACATATGTATATATGTATACTACCGTTTCTTTGGTTAGTTTCATGGATTGAACTGCAGACCGCACGAATGATTGGCCACCTGAGCGCTTGGCTTACAGCTGCATTGAAATGGCAGCATTTAAGCCAGGCTTTAGCCCAGTTCTTTGCCGCAGTGCCAGGGCCAGTGCCAGGTCCAATGCCAGCCTATCAGCAACGAAAACTTCTCGCACGCCACTGCGGATACGTAATCTACTTACATGAACCTCCCAGCCGGATTCAGTACCTGGGCAAGCAGTCAGCTTAAGCTGATTTAACTCTCCACTTAAGGTTATTAAAGGATCAATAATTGAGTTATACTATTAACATCAAGTACACGCCATGCATACTGTATGAGTGTGAGAAGTAGAGATTCCAATAATTAGGGAAAGTTCCCCCCGCCCTGTTGAATATAGAATGCGTGGGATATTCAGCGGATGTGGGGAAAGCTATCCGGCTCCTTCATTAACACACCAAAATGGTCGATGAATAAGCAAGTTTTTTTATGACGCCCACCAATTTTAATTTGATGTCTAATCCAAACAGAGTCCGTGGTTAATAACGCCGCATCACTCACTTCCGATGACGAGGATGAGGGGGCCGACGACGAGGACAGCGCGGAGGGCAGCGCCGATCAGATGCTGGTCTTCTAAGCGACCCCGAACCGGAGGATGGAAACCGGCCGGGGGGAAATTGATAGCCCTGGGCCCTGGCGCAGCCAATCAGCGAAGCGCCATTAGGCCGTCAGCGTTATAAAAGAAAATTAACATTATTATTATTACTATTATGAAAGCAAACAACCCGAAAATGGAAGTAAGAAAAAAAATCATGCAAAATCAACAGCAAAAGCAAAAGCGAAAACGAAAACCCAAGCCCAAAAACCGAAACCGAAACATAAATGTGCAGTAGCCAAGTAAGCGTTTTTGAATAGAAACTACGTAATAGCAAACAGCAGAAAAACCACTCACACATATACCACACACTCACAGACACACACTCGCAGGATAAAATGAAGGAAAAACTGTAGCTCAGCCATCATCGGACAACCGCAAGAGCAGCCGCAAGAGCCACCGCATGGAAGGTGCATGGCCAAGCATGGGAGATCGAAACCAAAGAAAAACTGTAGCATAGTTGAGCGCGCATTGCACGCAAATCGTAGTAGCTACTCGTACACCCCCCTCCTCCGCTGCCTGCCCACCACACACACACACACATACACAGCATCCATCCATCCGCCCAAACAATTTGTTCAACCAATCAGCAGCACCAGAAAGCCCCCACATTTTCCCTTTTTGGTTACCACGTATCATGGCCGTTTGTACGGATGGTTGAACGGCCATTTTACCAGCTTCCGTTATCGCAAGCAAATCCGTCTATTTTAGCCTTTTGAGACAAGTTACGATGCATTAGATATATACAATTATTGGCCGCCCCCTCACCACCACATCTGTCCTACTCTGCTTTCGCGCAAGCCAAAACACGACACACGCTAAGAATTCCGCCCAAACAAAACAAAAAAAAATATATAAAAATTTATGTGATAAGTTTTTGAAAAAAAAAGAAGCATTGAAGCAGCAGTTTATATGTACATGAACAAACATGACGACTACCGGGACAGTAGCAGTCTGAATCGATCCCAGCACCGATTGTGTTGCAGTTTCAGATACAGACACAGATTCAGAGTCAACGCATGGCCAAAGAGTAGTTTGTGTAGTACTTAGTGTGGAGCCGAACTCATTAAGCGTTCGATTAGTGTTACTTCCCAGATATATAGTGAGAGGACCGAGAATGCTAGAGCAATGGCTTGAGGCTTTTGAGCAACAAACAGCAACGGCATTAGCATTGGCATTGGCATTGGCATTGCTTTGTTAAGAAACGAAATAATCATTTGTGTCAGCACCTGCCAGGGCAAAACGTAGCACTTGCTTCTATCTTAACCACACCACAGACATAGACACACCCACACGCAAACACACACAAACACATTTGTATTTTGGGCAAAACTTAAACTGCAACCGATTTCCGGTAGAGCAATGAAATTTACTACACACACACACACTCCATATGAATAAATAATATATAAAACATAAGCGTACGTGAAGGAGGACAACAGCAACAGCTTACACATGCATATACAAATAAATACTATATATATAATATGTTTAATATGTAAGTATATAAGTGGCATAATTAAGTGGCAGCAACAGCAAACAGAAGTTCATCCTTGATTTATTTTTAATCGACCTTTTTTTAATATTCTCCAGTCACAGTCAGAGCAGAGCAGAGCGGAGAGGAAGAATCAATGTTTTTAATATATTTATGAGCGAATATGATAAATATAAAGAAATGCTTATATAGCCAATTGTAGTAAACGAAAAATGAAAAAACAAAAACAACCAATGCATATGAATAAACTTTTTAATTATAGCAAAAATGTACGAGTACGATTATAATCAAATAACAGAAAACATTAAACCAAAACCAAAAAACCAAAAAAAAACAATCATTTTGAGATCCAGCGAAAGCGCGGAGATGAATCTGTTTTCGGCTGCATTTAAACAAAACAAAAACTAAACAAATTATTGTATGTGTGGTGAACACCCTATAAACTGACTATGTACTACGATTACGATTGTATTTATGTATGTATTTATGTACTTGTGTATTATTATGCAAATTGCATTAATTCTAGAGAGCCCAAGGGGAAGCCACAACCGAAAACGAGAACGAAAACGATAATGCAAAACCGAAACCGAAACACAACTGAAATCCCATTTGCAAATCCCAAAGCAGACCCTTGGAACCTAAACTTGCACTCGATATATAAACTGTATTTAAATATGATTTACCCGACCCGACCTATATTTACAAACTTTTAATACACGCAAAACAGGAAATAGTTTGCAATTTCGAAACAATTACTAAATACGTACGTAACATACATTTAAATATTTGTTTCGATTCGATTCGATAGCAGAGGTTTTCGTTTTAAACTAACTACTATATCGTTTGTACTTGTGTGTGGAATGATGATGAAACCAATAAATATTATTTAATGCAATTTAATTCTTGTCTTTTACTACAAGTGTATCCAAAGACGGACATTCCCTTCTTGTTTCTAAACCAAACTCTTGGCCATTTGTACAAATATTTACGAGTATTTGCTTTAAACTAACTTTTATGTGACTTTTGGGCAAACGAATGTCCGATGGGGGTGTGGAAGTTGACTTGCTGACAACATTAAACAAATTGTTGCCAACTTGTGACATTTAAGCGGGGCTCCAAAACACAAGCGCCAAGCGGCAAGCAGCACAGATCCACCAAGAATGCGAATGACTAACAATAAATTTACTGAGCTAATTTTATGCGCACACAAGCAACAAAACAACAACCAAATGGCAGTGGCAGCAGCAACAAAACCAAGAAGAAGTCAGCGAGGGCGACACGACGCGCAACAGGCGCACAAAAAACAATTATGGCACAGATTTAAATAAATTTTAGTTTGCAAATGTGACACACACTGGGGCAGTAAGAGGAGGGGGGTTTATAGTGGGGGGATATGGAGCACAGCACAAAGTCAACGCCAACGCCAACGAGTTCACACGCCAGTTAGTGGGGGGACGCTCGCTGGTGGCAGTGGTGTCAAGGGTGCACAGACCGGCGGCAACTTTGGCATGGCGTTCAAGCCGGAAGTTGCCGGCGACAAGCTCCCAGCCGCGACAATTAAACAGTACACACATGCACAATCTGAATCACACACACACATAAACATGCGAGCTTTTGGGTTTGGGGACACATGTGTCGTGCCCCAGCAAAGTTGCAGTCAGAGTGCAGTCTTAGTGAAGTCAGTCAGTCACTCAAAAGGCTACTGCTGCTACTGCTGCTGGTGCTGGCCGATTATTTCGATACCCATTGTTCTTTGTTGGCAGAAAAGAGTAGTAGGCTGACGAAGAATTGGCAGAGCTGTAAATAGTGCCAGGAGATCTTGGTAGGTTAACCTTTGGTCTTCGTAGATCCGTACTTACAGGCAGAATCTTTGAGTCATCCAACTAGTGTTTAGTGTTTTGATTCTAGACTATATATTAGAGGATATCTTACAGTCGCCACTTTCCACTGACAACTTACTTACTCTTACTTGTTGTTTTCCTGTTAACTGGCCAAGATTTTTGAGCTCTGCTGCTGCTGCTGCTGCTGTTGGCTTGTTAGCTAACTATTTAGGCAGCATAAGCAATCTCAGGTCGGGGGTCTGCAACTAGTTTGTGCGTCTGTGCTTTTGGCCAGCTCATTTGCATAATTCAGTGAATCAAACAATGTGACAAGTTGCATGCAACGCCTGGCTGCGTGGCAAGGGTGATGGTCCACACATAACTCACCCTCCGCCACATCTCCTTCCGCCCAGACAGGCCGGCAACGGCAACGGCTCAGAAGCTTTCATGTCACACAGACATGAGAGTGTGCTGTATTGTTGCCTCGTGCCCCTGCCCCTTCTGTCTGCTGACGGCTTTTGGGGAACCTCTGACTCTGACTTTTTGGCATTTTTAATTAGGCCCAACTTTGCCATGTGCCTGCGCCATGTTTTATTATTTCGTTGTGTGCGCTGCAGTGTGCAACTTTTATTTTCATGCGTCATTCGGGCATCGCTTGGCCCCGTCCCGTCCCCTCACCTCCCCTCCCGTCCCGTCCCGTGCCGTACTGCATGTTGTAATTGTTGCTGATGTTGGTCTGTGTATGTATGTGTGTGTGCGTGTTTTCGTTGACACCAGCAGACCCAAAACCAACATACAACATGCACACACACTCACACATGGACTCACACTCTCGGACCCACTCTCAGAACCACTCCGGGTTTATAGTTCAAGGTGAATACGGAAAACTTTTGTGGGTCGAGCTGCGGGCGTTTGAAATAAACTCGTAAATGCTTCCACTGCCCCTGCCCCTGCCCCTGCTTCTGTTGTTGCTTCTGTTGTTGCGGGGCAGCCTTTTGTTTATTTCGAAAGCGTTAAAATTTTAAACTTACCCCAAATTCTTCTGGCATGCTGCTGCTGCTTCTACTTCTGATGTTGCTGCAACATTCTTGCCCCGTGTCACGCTACTAAATGTTTTACATTGTTCGTCTCTTTCTTTATTTTTGTTCTTTGGTTGGTGGCATGACACAGGGGGGCGGTGCACTGCCTGCAGTTGCATGCAGCTTGCAATCATTGCGCAGTTATTGCATGTCGTGCGCGGGCCCAATGAATTATTACGTATACGCAGTGTGTTCAGGCCAACCAAAAAAAAAAACACGACAAGAAAAGGGAGAAAGAAAGTTATGGAGGGGCCACCGTCCAGCCTGAAGTTGGTCATAAAATATAGGAAACTGTGACATTTACTCGACGATGCCATGCCATATATATAGGAATTTTCTTCAGCTCAAGGAAACCGTGGAAAATTGTTAAACAATTGTTGATTAAAGCCGAAAGATTGTATGGTGTCTTTGCGGATCGAACGTCAGGATACATAGGATACACTTAGTTAGTGTTACGATATTTATTGATGAAAATGGGATATCGAAATACCAATCATTTACTTATAATGCCTAACTTCAACCTCTCTGAGATATTCTAAAGTGATTTATAAACTTCAACGCTCTTTTATTATCGATAATATACAATTAATAAGGAAAGTTAGTCAGCAGTCTTCTTGTGGATCCGTTTATGATAGCACTGGGCCAAGGAATTTATAATTGAAACGATAAAATAGCCCACCATTCCAAAGACAAATGTCTCCATGATCTTGGCTATCATATTTCCCTTATCGAAGCCGCCAGCAGCTACCCTGACGGCGCCACGCTGTTGGCCATGCAGGCGCTCCTTTTGTTTCTGCAGGAAGCTTTTGGCTGGCTCTTGCAACTTTTTGCCAATATACGGCAACCGGGCCAGCAGATCCAGGGCTCGCTCGATCAGCGTCTCACTAAAAGCTATAATTACAAAGATCTTTTGAAGGTTCATCTTGAGGACAGCCTTGCCGATCAGCGTGGCCCCGAAGAAGGTCCAGAAGGGCACAAGAAAGTGTCCGCAGGTGATGCCCGCCAGATCGAACAGGGGATTTGGAACGCTCGCACAAGCCAGGATCCCAAAGAATCCGATGCCCTGCACCACGCGCTGCACGAACAGCTTGCACTTGTCCAACAGGCCAAGATTCTTCTTGTCCTTTTTAGCACTCAGGGCCTCGAACTCGATCAGGTCTTCGGCCTCGTCAGGATCATAGCCGGAGAGACGAGCAGCCTTGGCCATGAAGTAGGGTGGTAGCTCTCCCAGAGCGGTACCAGCACCCCAAAGAAGTGACTCCAGTCGTACCTTCGACATAATGGCCCAGAGATTAGGCACACGCTTCTCATACGGCTCCTCCGGGCAGATAATGTTATCCGGGTAGGGAGGACTCGGGAACTTCAGCGTGTTGCACTCGTACGCCGCCATCGTGACGCTGGCGATGTGAGGCCCCAGATAGAGGAGAAATGTGGGTAGGCCAGTGCCAAACCCCATGGACGAGAGCACACCCAGACCCAGCCAGGACACAACGAACCAGGCGTTCCGACGCACTTCCTCACAGACCAGCTTATGTTGTCCACCTCTCTTGCAGATTATGCCAAAGATAATACAGAATAATATTAACGCCTCCGGCAGATATCTTTGGTGCAGCAACATGGCGCTCCACGTGCGCATCAGCGCCATCAGTTCGAGGACGCAATATTTGGATGTCTTCCAGGGTTGGCGCCACAGCACCAGCTGATCGCGTTCAAAGCGCTCCCTCTCACGCTGTCCCTTGTCCTTTTGTATATACTTCTTATTGCTCGATCCTGTTTCAGTTTGAGATATCGATTTGTCGTTTTGGTGTTTCCAAATGAGCGAATTCGATTTCGATATGGAGCTGGGACAGCTTCCCGATTCTGATGCTGTTCGCTTCATTGTGGATCCTGATACTGTGGGCTTGATTGTGGGTGTTGCTAACGTGGGCTTCATTGTGGATCCTGCTAGTGTTGGCTTCATTGTGGATGCTGCTACTGTGGGTTTGAATGTGGGTCCTGCTACTGTTGGCTTTATTGTGGATCCTGCTACTGCTGGCTTCATTGTGGATGCTGATACTGTGGCCTTCATTGTGGATCCTGATACTGTTGTTGGTGGCAGCTGCGACCTTTTCCTTCTTCGAATGTTGTGCAATTGTTTGCCAGCAATTTGCAAATGCTATCGGTTTGGTTTTAGCCGTGTTTACTGGTGTTGACGATGTTTTACAGGAAAATAGAGAATTGCTAAAAATAAATGCCTGTAGATTGTGAAGTAAGATTAAACGTCGCCTGGGACTAGCGGAAAGGTAGCCAAAAACTCCCGGGCTAATGTCAACGATTTCAAAACTTTTCTAAATTAAACTTACAATGTTATCAGTGCGTATTATGATTGAAGATTGATCTCAACTTATAGATCATATGTATATCATTAAGTAACTCGTATATTAGGTATTCTTTTCCTTTCCTCTACTGTTCAACTACTTTCTATATATGTATGTAAAATACCATAACCTAAACATTTCGAACCTACCTCAAGACAAAATCAAATGTCCCATGAAAAGGTTGGGCAATCGCGTGTACCGTCTTCTGTCAAACGAAATAGCTGCCATATCGTCGCTCAACCAAGACACTTGGGTCGCTGTGGTAATGGCTACGCTGCGCAATCCACGCAGCGATAGGTAGAGAGCCCCCCAACGACCTTGGCCAACTTGCCAATAAGTTCCATGTGCCCAAGTGGCGACCGCAAAGGTCATGCACAGCTCGCCACACATTCAACCCCTCTAATCACATACTAATTAAAGGCTAGTTGGGGTAGTAGTACTATTGCGAGTTCGAGTATTAATTAGAGTTCAACAACAGCGACTGCAGCAGAACCCAGGCCAACCCAGGGGACTGTGCCACTTAGAAGAAGCAAATGTTCTAGCATAAATGAGAGCCAACAATTTATCATTCGGAAGCAACTGTCAGTGGCAGCAGCAGTGGCAGCAGGCAGAAGCATCAACATCCAGCAGTGGCATCAACAAAAGGCAAACAGACGTTGTCAACGCCAAAACCACTGAACTGTTAAAAGTGCCATTGAATACAGCAACAAACCGATGCTGGGCGCAACTGTGCAAACAGATGGAAAGATGGGAGTCGGAGTCTAACATGCATGGCTAGATGCGATGGGTATTTGATAGATATGTACGTACATACATGCCTGGGGCATTACCTGAACCGTAAGCCCCGAGATGGAGGTGGAGGTGGAGGCACGGCACGGCACGCATGTGGCAGCCTCCCCGTACCATCCCATCCCATCCGTCCCTCTGGTTCCCTGAGCGTTAAATAGTTTTGTTTATTGCACATTGAAATCGAGCCAGCGAGCAATTCGGTGGCTGCTCGGATACACTCCAGCGATCTAATCAGCAATCTCAGCGTCGCGTCGCGACGTTGACATGAAATTTCTCATACGCTCGGTTAGCCGCGACGACGTCGACGCTCGATCGGCTATATGGCCGCTTCTATAGCCATTTGCATACACAGCTTCTGTAGCTGTGTGGCTGTGTATCTGTGTGAGGCTCTCTGCCTCTCTCTCGGTGTGTGTGCGGTGTATCTCTGACTCTACCTGGCGCTCTGAGGGATCGCTCGACTCAGACCCCCAGATCAGTGTCAGAGCTATTTGCAAGTCGAGAGCCGCGCGAGTCAGACGTGCAGCTAATATAACTAATAAAATACTTATAATAATAAAACAAAATCGAACACCAAACCGCATGCAAAGTTCATTTGGCTAATGGAAAAGGCCAGGCCAGAGTCAAAGCCAAAAAACAACAACAAAAAATAAACAAAATACAATGCACGGGAATATATGAAAGTGTTTGCGAATAATTAGCACATCGATGCCTGTCTGACCCACATCTGAAAATTGGGCGAATCTATAATTCATGGGTCGGCTTAACAGGACACGGATTCGGACTCTGATAGGGTGGATAGGGCCCCCAGCCTGTTTGCATATGTAAATACATAAAGGGTTTAATCTGCAGGCGATTGGGCGGCAAACACGTGCTAAACTCTGCCAAACATAGCCCGCAAACATCCAAAAGCAAACCAAACCAAAAAGTGTATCTCTATATCTGTGTATCCTGTGCTTGTGTATCTATACATTCTGGCCAAAAATCAATTACTCTTTATTACACGAACATGCTGCAGCGACTGTAACAACAACCAACACCAAAAACAATGCCTCAATCAGCTTCAACAGCCCCGTGGCTATGCAAAATAGCCCTAGCCATGATATTCCTAATGCTGCATCCACATTCCAGCGGTAAGTTATACGAATATTTTGGACAGAGGCTCCTCCACCTCCTGCTCCCGCCTCCCTGGGGCCGTGCACCGCTAATTGGCAGCTTGACGCACTTCATTTGGAATTCCCACAAAAGTTTCAGAACTGATGTAATCCCAGAGAGCGAGAGAGCTGTGAAGATGCATCGATCAGTTTTTCACCTGCAATTTGCATTCAATGCCCAAGTGGAAAACCAAAGCCAAAGCTACACAGATCAATTTACAAGCGAGTGTCAGAAAGGGACAGAGTGCGGGAGATGTGCATGTCAGCTGTTATTATTATAGATTTATTTATATATTGTATAGACTTGCTGAGAACAAGCTCGCCATAGTTTGAGTAAGATAATAACTTGGGCTAGGAAATACCTTGGTTTAAGGTAGTAGATATATCTGTTGGAACAACAATATCATTGAGAGTTAGGCCTTATGTAGATCAAGGCTTCAGTAATAATTATCATGTCTATGTGGTTCTATGACATACATAGTGATAGTGTCACATAGTGTCACAAATAATAGTCCGAAAATCTTCGAAAAAGTCGGTAATTATGTATCTGGGATCCGTATGTAGTCCGTGTGCCTATTCATTATCCATTTCTTGAGTTTTATATTTCGAGGGCTTTAGGGCCTGACTTTTTATCAGGTAGGAATAATGTGGAGGTGTAGTTCTATCTACATATATAAAGCTACATCTTCTTGGAACTTGGAGAAGTTCTGATTTTCTTGTAGTTCAGGGAATCGTATTATTCTTAGTAATTCTATCGTCGACTATTACGAATTCAGTTTAATAGAAAGTATTAGCTTTAGCCTCAAACTACTCGTACTTGATTGATTTTCTCATTGCTTAGTTATGCATAAAGATTCCACATTAATTGAGGCACAGTCATAAAGGTATTACCATATAGTATATATAATATATATTTATTATCTCACTCAACTAAGTAGTAATTGATATGCAACAAACGCAAACATTATGACTGCACAGCAATTTGAAAAATGTTTTGATTCCCAGTCATGCGTAGCCCATATCTCAGACATTCCTCTAAAATGTGTACCTCGGACATACCACAGCTCTAGCGCCTTATCGGGCATAAAGTTCTTACCGTTTCCCTCTCCCCGCAGTTGCCCTGCTACTCAAGTGTCCGCTGCACCAGATGCAGCTCCAGAAGATTGTGGGATTCCGGCCGCCACTCGATCATCTTAGCGAGGGAAATTTGATCTATACACCGCCTCCGGGCAGCAAGTTCAAGGATCGGGATAGACGCAGCGGAGATGCGGATTGGGATCGCCGCAGTGCGGATCAAGATTGGGATCGCAGAGGTGGGAATCAGAATGGAGACCAAATGGCCGAGCCGCCAGCTAGTCAGATGTGCTGGCGCATCTGCGACGAGGATCCCGACTGTATTGCCTATGTGCATCTGCTGGACACGGACGAGTGCTATGGGTATTCCTATTTTGAGCGCACCTCCCGCTACCTGGCCATATCAGGGGAACTGCCGCTGGTGGCCGATGCCGAGGCCGTGTTCTACGAAAAGACCTGCCTGAGGGGTAAGCCATCCATCCACAGCCGGACACGAGGGCGTTCCCGACCTTGGCTAACATCCAACCAATTTCCATTTTTGCAGTTCCCGATGCGTGCAAAGGTCGTCTGTGGGCGCTAACCAAAATTCCCGGTAGCACGCTGGTGTTTCAGAGCAAGAAGACCATTTCGCGGCTGGTCACGCGTCGTGAGTGCGCCGAAAGATGCTTCTTCGAAACCCAATTCAAATGCCTCTCGGCCTCGTTCGCCCCCTCGTATCGGAATAATCGTGAGCGGTAATTGTCGGGGTTTCTGGTGAAATGAATTGCCTTTGTTATGCATTTTTAATGCATGCCAGAGGCTTTTCACCGGATTATGACATCATCGCTGGTTGTGGCCCCCCCAAAGCGAGGTCATAAATCACCAAGAGATACGATTCGGCGGGGGGTTCTAGCTCTAACCTGAACCTGAATAGTAGCTGAAACCATTTGACAATATTCCGATATCCGCCCACAGGTTTCGCAACGATATGGGTCCCAGTCCCTCGCCACGCCTGGGGCGGTGCATGCTGAGCGACAGGGACAAGACCATCCAGCCAGATGCCTTCAGGGCGGCGCCTTACGATGAGGAGTACATGGAGAACCAGTGCCACGAGAGGGCCATAGAGAGCGACAACTGCTCGTACGAGCTCTATGCCAACAGCAGTTTCATCTACGCGGAAGCCAAATATTTGGGCCTAACCCAGAAAGAGGTGTGTCTGTATCTCTGTCACTGTCCCGGGCTGGCCCCGGCTCGTCGTGGTTCGGCTGTCGCGCATTATGATTGTAATCGATTGGGATGGCAACTGAATGATTGATTGATGACCCTTTCGTATTGCAGTGTCAGGCGCTGTGCTCGCACGAGTCCAAATTCTACTGCCAGGGGGTCTCCTTTCACTATGTGAACCAGCTCACCCTCTCCGAGTGCCTCCTACACTCTGAGGACATTGTGTCGCTGGGTCCTCGCAGCCTGAAGCTTCGCGATAACTCTGTCTATATGCGACGGGTTAAGTGCCTGGATGGTGAGTACATACATACTGTGTATAAAGCCAATACTTCCCCTAGAGTATGTGCACTCTTTCTCCTCCCCATAAGTTCAAGTCTTCTGCACGAGGGAGGAGATGAGCATCAGGTACAATCCAAAGGACTGGTTTGCGGGCAAGATCTATGCCAGCATGCACTCAAAGGACTGCCTGGCACGCGGAACAGGCAACGACAGTGTCCTGTTGACGCTACGGATTGGCAGCGAGGTTAAGGAGAACCGATGCGGGATCCTGCGGGCCTATGAAATGACACAGGCTTACCAGAGGTAAGGCCGTACCCTACCAGCGATTAATATACTCAATTGAACAATTGTACTCTTTCCAGAACATTCATCTCCGCCTTGGTGGTCATACAGAACAATCCGAATGTTCAGACCCAGGGCGACCGACTCATCAAAGTTGGCTGCATCCAGAGCAACGCCACCGCCTCTGTGGGCGTGTCTGTGAGGGACAGCAGTGTGGATGCCTCGGAGCACGTACCCAGTGCCATTGCTCTGGAGTCCTCGCTGGAATATGCCGAGCAGTAAGCCACGCCATATGTCTACAGAATCCTCTTTTCTTAATGCCTCATTCCCGCAGCATGTTTCCCCAGGAGGGAGTGGTGCACTACAACAGCACCACTGGACCCCACCCGCATCCCAAGATCACGCTCCAGATAGTCGACCTCTCGCACCACCACGAAACGAATGACGTGCAAATTGGGCAAAATTTGGAGCTCCAAATCGTGGCCGAATACAGCCCGCATCAGTTGGCCGAGCATCTGGAGCTGCAGTTGGCTCCTCTGCCGGATTTCCGAGCGACCTCGCTGGTGGCCAAAACGCAGGATAATGAGAACTATGTACTATTGATCGACGAGCGCGGCTGTCCCACTGATGCCAGTGTCTTCCCGGCCTTGGAGCGCGTTCGCACACACTCCAGAAGCATGCTGCGAGCCCGCTTCCATGCTTTCAAGTTCTCCGGCACTGCCAACGTAAACTTCGATGTGAAGATCCGGTTCTGCGTGGACCGTTGCTCCCCTAGCAACTGTGTGGGCCACAGCAGTGACACCTGGCATCGTCACAAGCGCCAGGTGGAGCAGCCGGAGCGGAAGCTAGAGCAGCGGAGAGTGCAAAATCCCGTGTACATATCGACAGTTGTGGATGTGCTGCCGGATACACCCACCAACACGACTACTCCTCCCATGGGCAATGCGAGTGCGCAGATGGAGCTGCCGCTCAACTACAATCTTCGCGTTCATGGTCCGGACCAGACCAACGCCAACAGTTACATGTATGGAGAGCGGGGCGTGCTGCTGATTGCCGGCATTGACGACCAGCTGCATCTCGATAACGTGTGCATTAACCAAAGCCTGCTGATTGCGCTATTCATTTTCTGGCTAATCTGCCAGGTGGCTATGCTCTTCGGCTGCGGCATGGTGCTGCAGAGGTACAGACGCCTGGCCAAGCTGGAGGAGGAACGGCGGCGACTGCACGAGGAGTACCTAGAGGCTAGACGCGTTCACTGGGCGGACCAAGGCGGATACACACTGTAATTGTCGGGGACGCGTACAAAATGCAGCTTAATTTAATAAACTAATTCGAATCTTACATACAATCGAAATGGAAAACTGAGACAAATTTTCAGGTGCCTGGCTGTTCAGGAGTTTTTTTTGGGATGGTAGCTCTCCCACTTACGATGATTTAGCGAATTGAAGTCCTTGCAGTGAAGGGCTATCTTGCGCAAGTATTCCGAGAGCTTCAGCAGCTCCGTGTCCGTGGCGCGATTGAGGTGGGCCTGCCGGAAGGGGCGTATCTTGAGGCCGGACTTGGGGTTCATTAGGAAGTTGCGACGAATGTCGTCAAACATAATGGTGTTGGCGGAGCTATACTGCTTGTAGAGGGCCCAGATGACGCCCAGGGGCTTCACGTCCACAACACCGCGTTCCTGAACGTGCACAGAGATCATCGCATTCGAATCGAGGTAGAACATGATTTTGTAACTCTCATTGTTGGCCACTCCCAGCAGACGCATCTTCTCCTCAATCCAGCGCATGCTGGTGGCCGACCAGATCACTATATCGTAATCCACATAGGCAGATTTGAGAAACTCATGCAAGTACGGACGCATCAGTTCTGTGCCTGTCTCCGCGGGCGAACGGTGATCAAAAAGCGTATAGTCTATGTCCAGGACGAGCAGTTTCTTGCCCTCGCGCGGCGGCGACAGCTCATTTATCTTGTAGTCGCGCACGCGGCGCTGGACCTTGGCCAGATACACTGCCGAGTTCTCCACGGACTCTTCGCGCTCTTCAGCGTCATCGAAGTCATCCACCACCTCGCCCACATCCTCGGGCAGGCGGCAAGCATCCTCAATGTCCGCCTCTTTCGAGCCGACCATCATCAGCTTGAAATTCGACTTCAGCTCCAGGGCACTAATCTTCACATTGTCCGCAGCGGTTTTGCCTGCAAAATCAGAGTGTAGACGAGTGTCTTTGGAATTGTACATTACAATTACCTTTGTATTTAAGATTCAATAGCTTTTGGCGCTCCGGGCGCACCTGCGTCTTGCGAAATATCTCATGACGGAGCACTTCGACAGTGTCCTGGTCGGTCAGGTCGACCGGGTACTCCTTACCACTCCATTTAACAATAACAACCACTTCCTTAATTTCGTTCATTACTCAAACATTAGCATCGAATCTACTCCGTGCAAAAATAATGTTGCAAATTTTTTGCGCGAGAAAATTTGTGTAAACGAAAAACAGCTGTAAGTAGGGGTATTTCAGCAGCGATTTTTGAACTGCTTTTATTCCGATTTGTAGCATACTGTTTATTTTTATATACATTTGAATGTTTGTTTGGTCCTATGGTCCTATGCAGTTAAATCGAATCATTTAAATTGATGTTTTACTTTAAAATAAGCTTAATATTTGGCGAAAAATAAAAATGTACAAAATCAAACTGTCACAACGGAGAATGTTAGTCTCAGTAGTAATGGTGCTGTTAACGTAATGTTGTCAAATTGGCTAGCTACTAATATTAGACGGAATATCAAAATCGACGAATATTTCATCTCTACAGTTATATTTGCTATATATCAAACATTTTGAGGGATTTTCTGGAGGCAATATCTTTCCAACAATTTCCTTTTTCATTCCTAGGGAAATTCGTTTAATGGTGCTGTTAACGCAGAGTTGCACTGCACTAACGGTGCTGCTAACGCTATGTTGTGAGACTGTAAGGGGCAACACTGATGGTGCTGTTAACGCAATGTGTCAAATTTGACAGCTGCGTCGGCGATTGTGATTTGCAATTTTTGTAGTTTGGAAAAAAAAAATACGTTTAATTTGATAAAGCTCCGGAATAAAAGTAGAGAAAATGTCCAACACACAGGCGAACGTGACCGCTTACTTGGCTTTACAAAAGAAGACCACAAACAAAGATCTTGCTGCGGAGTGGACCCTCATCGAGGAGCTGCACAATGAGAAGTACGCCTAAAATCATAGACCCGAAAGTTTTGATATAATTTGCAAATTTGTACAGATTATGGAACGAGCTGACCATCAAACTGGTGGCATTCGTGCGCCATGAGTCGCTGCAAGACGAGTCGGCGCTGCTCCAGCTCTACCAGAACTTCCTTTCCACCTTTGAAACAAAGTGAGTCTCCTCATGACTTGGCACAATTGCAGATTCACATATATCTTGGTTGTTTTACAGGATAAACCCATATGGTCTGATCCAAATTCTGGAAGTGGTCGTGGACAACATCACCGACAAAACAGAGGCCATAGAATTCCTCGAAAAAATTAAGGACAAGGTCAAAATCTGCGATGAGGCGGTGTGGTACCTTCAGGTCATGCAGGGCAACCTCTATCTCACAAATCTGAACGATCTGAACTCCACGAAGAAGATCATCGAGGAGCTACGCGATGTCCTGGAGGAGGCCGGCAATGTTACGCCCGTTCACGGCAAATACTACATGCTCGCCTCGCAGTACTATCGCCGTGTGGGCAAACACAGCGACTACTACCGATGCGGCCTGCAGTTCCTGGGCTGCTCGCTGGACGACTACCCACGCGACCAATGGGCACAGCAGGCATTTTTCCTGGGTCTGGCTGCCCTGCTCGGCGATGGCGTCTATAACATTGGGGAACTGCTGGCGCATCCCATTCTAGAGTCG
This sequence comes from Drosophila algonquin, assembly GCA_035041765.1. NCBI lineage: Eukaryota > Metazoa > Arthropoda > Insecta > Diptera > Drosophilidae > Drosophila > Drosophila algonquin. The sequence continues at coordinate 949,113 of JAWNKY010002104.1, read as the reverse complement.
CTGCAGGGCACTGACAACGTGTGGCTGGTGGACCTGCTAAAGGCATTTAACACGGGCGACATCAACAAGTACGTAGAGCATCATCATACGTCGGCTAGTAGCTAATCATTGTACTCCACAGATTCAATGACATGAAGAAGATCTGGTCAAAGATTCCCGATCTGGCTGCCCAGGAGGTCAAGCTGCGCCAGAAGATCTCTCTGCTCTGCCTCATGGAGATGACATTCAAGCGCTCGGCCATTCAGCGAGCCATTTCCTTTACGGATATTGCCCATGAGACCAAACTGCCGGCCAAGGAAGTGGAGCTGCTGATCATGAAAGCCCTGGCTCTGGATCTGGTGCGCGGCGAGATCGATCAGGTGGCTGGCGTCGTGAACATGTCGTGGGTGCAACCACGCGTCCTGAACCGCAACCAGATCGCCGGCATGGCCAGCACCCTGGACTCTTGGATGGGATCGATCACGAGCATGGAAAAGCTAATGGAGAACCGTGCAGCTGAAATTCTCACCAATTAGGCTTAAGTATCTTGATTTCCATTTGCGTAAATGCCTTTCTATTTAAATAAAATCCATCTAAAGTCATTATTTGTGTTACTTTCGATTTGGTTTTATTAACTTTCGGACTATTGTTTCATTCTTTGATATCTCCCTGAAAGTTTCGCGTGTAAAAATGTTGGCTTTTGTGCGTTGAGGACACAACTTATGGACTAGTCTAAGCCTACGCTTAGGTTTTAGATCAGATCACTTATCGAGGAGTTGTTGCTTAAGGCTAGTGCTTATCCGTATGGGTTATTTACAATTGTAAGAATACAGCGAATTTAGTGGTAGACTCTGGTTTCCTAGGGTGCTAAATGTCGATAATTTGGAATCTTCTACAGCAATAATCGCCTGTGCATGCATATCACTTGCTGTTGCCTGGCCAGCCGCCACTGTGCCCACAATCAAATGTTCAGGCAGCGCAGTTTCGTCTCGGGCACGCGCGACGTGAATTCGAACGAGGGCTGGCGGCGAATGTCCTCGTGGGAGTCGCGCCTTATCCTATCTGGATTGCGACCCATCACAGAAGACAGAGGTATTTCTTGGCGGTACAGCTCGTCCAGCACCAAACGCTCCAGCTCGAACAAATGATCATCGCGCACGCCGGGTATCTCCTCGTGCATGAACATCGCCAATCGCAGCAGATACTCGGCATTATGGCCGCTCGGACCTCTGCTGGTAGCGATCTGGTGGGCAATCTCCGAAAGCGGCGCTTCGCCCAGCCAATGATGATTATCCGAAGTGGCCACATAGACCAGAACTTCGACGGCTTCGCCACTGAAGGGTGTGTCTTGGGAGGCGACGCGGGGGAAGAACTTAGCCTCGAGCGTTGCATAGCCACCTGTGGAGGATTGGAGTCATGATTAGCATGGATCAGGCAGCTGCTATTAGAGTTCTAATTGTCACATACCTAGTGTGCATTCACGCTGCTTGAGATACTCGAGGGCCGTGTTTCCTGTTACTCTGTAGGCACAGCCCCATGTAATACCCTGCAATGGAAACCGAAAAGAAAACTTAAAAATACAAATCTAAAAATAATTGTTTCCTCTTTGTCCCTCGCGTGATTTGAACCGGTGCTACATTTGTTGGATATTCTAATCTGCTTATAATTCTCAAGTCTTTTTTCTTCGGTTCTCGCGCATATATAGCGCTCTCTTCGTGTTTCTACGAGCCGGTTTGAGTTTTTCATGCTTGTCTCTCGGGGTCACAAACGAGTTCCTGGTAACTCTCGATCAATGCCCTGGGTAAAGTCCCCGGGCCTAGGATAGAAAGTATCAAGGTGTAAAATTGTATGTGGTTATCTTGCCCTGCCTTTTAGGTTAGGGTAGGAACACATTCGCCTATATTCCGCGGAATTTCGCCTTGCATATGATGAAGAGGGATCCGCAAGGATCTCGAATTATTACGCTCGGTTGTCTGCGGAAATCTGCCAGAGTTTTTCACCTAAGATATGGACGAGTTGGTTGGCATCACTATGCGATAACGCTAGGATGGTCGCCTACACAGAATGGGGCTTACATTGGGAAATTTGGACGGCGCATACACTTTTTTGCAGTAATATATTATGAGTTGAGCATTCGGGTTTACTTACCTCTTTGTCCTTTAACAGGGTCGCCACACGCCCAGGCTGTAAAACACAAAGAGAGAGAAAATAATATATATTATAGCATTATTCATCAACATCATAAATCAAAATGCATTTTATACGCATTTTCCTGTTTGTGGATTGCATTTATCGCCCCCACAAAGGTTCCATGGCCCCGCCTGCACACAAAGTGCACGTTCTGTTTACTTTTTCTATATATTGTACGAGTAAGTAAAATATATGTACCAGTGTGTAAAAGGCGGACCTTGACTTATTTCCCCCCTTACAAGGCATTGATGTCTTTGTCATAAGAGGGCTACAGATTTCGCTGGAATTGGCGTTGCGTAAAACTCTATATAGAGGGACTACTAAGGGATTTTGAGATAGATGCGATTGTTTATTTCCTAGAACCATTAAAGTTGTTGTGTAAAGCTAAAACTGATAGAATAACAGAATGATGAAACACATTCTCCTAAATCTACTAATTCTATTCTATATTCCATAACGAATTGCAAATCAATTTGTTCCCAAAAGTGTACAGGAATGTTAACCTGTATGATATTTAGTCTTGAAACATGTTCAAACCGAAACGTGTTTCACCTCCCCTCCCTTGATATCACCATTGCAAGGGGCTTGTCCCGCCCCGCGACTTGTTGAGCAAGCGAATCAGTTATGCTAATGGAGGCCCAATCCAATCAGTATCTTAATGGGGAATCGGCTGGCTTTGGGTATACTGGGTACTCTACTCTCGCATTGATGGCTGGCTGACTATCTAACTGGCATATGTTAATTTCACTTGTTTGTTTGCCATTAGCCCCAGTCCCCAGGCCCGACAAAGGCTGATAACACGCGACAAATAGATAACGAAAGCTGTATGTGTTTTAGCAGCAGAGCACACCACATTTAGCAAATAATAGCCGTAATATAATAATATTTAGATTGCTTCAGTGGCAGCCAGACAAGTGTAAATAACAAGCTAATAGATTCAGACGCATGCCAGGGCTGGGACTCACCTTTTCATCTGTGCCCCGATGTGTGGAGTTTCCCTGCCAGAAGCGGCGCACGAATCCCCGGACATAGCCCGTGATGCACTTGCTGAAGGTGAAGCCCGGATGCCAGCAGAGGGACCCGTATCCAAAGACCCAGCACTCAGCTCCATCCTGCTCATTGTTGTTGGCATTATTCGGACGATTCTCCTGCCCATTGTTGTTGTTCCCGTTGTTATTATTGCTGCTGCCGTCCTCATCGGCGGAGCCCAGCCGACCGTTGGTGAAGAGATCTTTAAAGTGAGTGGGCACTGCACCGGCCGCCGCCGGCTGATGTCCATTGTAGTGAGCCATTATAGTCCCCGCGATTTTCTATGGATTTCGAATATTCCTCTGGTTGTGTAGACCGACAATGTGTGCTTTTGTGTGTTGGTGTTGTGTGTTAAGATCCGCTCCTTGGTTTGATTATGATGCTACTCCAACATGCTTTTTCCTTGGGTCTACTTCATGCAGGGTCATGCAGGCTCCCGCTCCTCTAAGACTCTCCCCGAGCGATGATCTATCTGTTACATTGTACGCCGGGCACCGGCTTGACCTGTCCACCGAGAGTCTACGTTCTGAATTCTGTTCGAATATGAAAGCAGAGTTTAATTTAAAATTTTGAACATTTTTGAAATGTTTTGTTAGTCAAAGGTGGCATAAAAGTGTACGTGTATGTCTGTATATCATTATATTTGACGAGAAGCTTACTTGATTTTATTTCTTTTATTATTATTAATGCTATTATTCTGTTTGCGAGTCGCTGCTCTTCGTCGACTGCGACTAAATAGTTCCGCGATCCGCAGGGAACTAAATTGTCCGCCCGGCGCGAAAACCGAAAACATTTCCAACGCCCCAGACGGAGAAGAGGAAGAGTCCCCCAGAGGCAGAGCAAAAAATATTGTACGAAAAAAAAAAGTTAAATAAATATTTATGACGCTCTGTGTCTGACTCTCAAGACTTATCTACAGAGAGCTATGGCTATGAATATGGAGGGAACGTCTATTCAAATTGTTGCTGCTCTCCCCGAGTGCTCTCTCAATCACCCACTCTCACTCTCTCGCTGTCACTCCCTCTCTGTAGGTCCGTCGCACTCTATCGATAGGGAAACCGGCCTTTGGGTTCTTACGGTTAAGGTATTAAAGCTAAGAAAAAGGTGTCACGATCCATAAATAATCAAACAATTAAATAAAGTCAAATATTTATTAAGGTATATAAACGCTAAATAATAGGCGATCATATAATGACTAGGCATGGAAAATCGACACGCAAAAAGAAACCCCATTCACCTGAAGCACCGCTCATAAATTGGGCGGCCTTTAATAATTATTAATATATAAATTACACCCAAATTAAGATTTGATTGTGGATTGATTTTTAAAAATTGCCAATCATGCAATCGACATGGATCGTTAAGACTGAGCCAGACACAAAACAAATCACTTGAACAAATATATGGTATTACTGGTAAATATTTCTATATTCATTTTCCAGGATTTTCCTTATTTATGAGGAATAAATCATGTGGGTCTCTGCCTGGCAACACAACACCACAGCTGATAGGGAAATTGTAACAGCCATTTACACAGATTAGATAAGTTCAAAGCTGGATGGATTTCGTAGAGCCATACTCGTAAAAGCGACTGTAATCCATTAAGTTCTTTGAACCACAAGGGTGCCACCCTATCACCCGTTAAATGATTTCTCTGGAAGATCGTGTTTTGAACAGTGATCTTCTTTGTAAAGAATTTTCATCATTGTAAAGAATTGAAAGCAATTTAAAATAAGATTGCTGATCCCTCAGTTCCTTGCGTTGAAGAAATATACTTATCTTCTTTATAAGTTTTATTTAAACTACAGTATACCCCCTGTTCCACTAGTATACGAGGTTGATGCTGTATTCGTTACAGAGCATTCGTTCTTCTGCTTATTCCCAAACCATATTTCAATCAAGTTTTTACTTTCGTTGAGCGATCTCTGCTAACTATGGTATATGGGCTGCCGTCCCTCGATATACCAAGCACATAATTTGAACGAACAGACCATCGGCATATGCATATGATTGTTTTGGGCATGCGAGGTGTCGGCCTGCCACACCATCGGATCGTGATGTGGCGGCCCATTAACAAGGCACGCTCATGGTATATGCTATACGATATATACGGCTATATTTCAAGATATACGTACATATGTATATAGTATATACTATATGTATGTATGTGTATTGAAAATTTGTGCTTGTATTTTTGGCTATTTTATATCGCTACATTTTGCACACTTTGTTTTGATTGCCGCCTTCCTTACCGAAAAGCCGAGGGAATTTCGGTGGCTGTTTCTCTGTGTGGCTGTGTCTGTATCTGTATCTGTGTGAGTGCTCGTGCCTGTGCCCGTGCCCCTGTGTATCTCCGAGCTTTCTGTTTTTATACGCTGTTTCTAAATACCAGCCTGTGTATTTATAACTTTTATAGAGGTATGCATACATTTCTTCTTCTTGGGGTTTGCTTTGGCATTTTGCATAAATAAATTGACCCAAAAACAGGCTGCTGGATGGAAAATTACCAAACAAAAACAAAATAGAAAAAAAGTTCAAAAACCTAGCGTACGCCGTATCCGCAAGCGGCACCACTCACACGCACATTCGCAGATACACGCACCCACCCCCTCCCATACCCAGTCGTACATCCACCTTTCTTACGCATTCGTTACGTACACGCAATGGTGTCCCCTCGTTGCTTTTTGGCAAATGAAAAACGCTCCGAAAAGAGAATATCTGCTCGCTACACTTTTCTGGGTCCTTGATACTGAACTTTTTTCATTGTGAAAGTTTTTTGCCAACGGTTCAAGGTTATTTGAACATTTTTTCTTCTCATTCTCGTATTGTTTATACAAAAGTGTTTAATAGTGTCTTTTCCTCGATATGTGTGTGGGTGGGGGAAAGGGGTTGGGGGTAGGGGTAGGGCCAGACTATGGCTAAAATCGACTTGTGTTTGGTTTTGGTGTATGATTCGGTAACAGGCGCTAGCCTAAAATTCTGTGCTCCGTTTTCTGTGTACACAACAAAATGCTCAAGTGCAAAAGATATGGCATGTACCCGCACACACCCACATGTATCCACACATCCACATGTACATAGGTATATAGGGGGCATAAAAGTATCTGTGAACACAACTGTATGTGGGGGGGAGGCTCTAGAGCCAGAGCTCGTCAAAAGTCCACAAGCGCACGAAACCATAGACAGACACGAATACTCCATGGATTGGCCTTTGGATTGGGGTGGACTGGTATTGGGGGGGTTTTACGTGCAGCTGTCTTAATTTTCCTTTCTTCTTTTATCATTTGCTTGTTGCTATCACTTGACTTGACTTTCATCTCACAGATTAACACAATTAAGATTGACAGCAACCTGAACGAATGGAATTAATGCCGCTCTCCATGGTAGCTCCCTCTCTCTCTCCCTCTCTCCCTCTAGAGGGTGCAAAGTATTCAAGACTATTCTCACGTAAAGCAAGCCCCTAAAAATGCCATCGTAATCGAATTAAATGCCTCTCCACATGTCTCAAGTGTATTTTGACTTTATTTTCGGGCATTATACAATTATTGTGAAGCCACTTGAGAATTAAATAAACCACGCTACTTGTGGAAAACAATTAAAAATATATTTGATTTTATTACATTTAATATTTCCGTTATTAGACATTGGGGAGTGTGGAAGGAACCCCCGGGCAGACCAGCTGCTGAATATTATTGATAAATAATTATTGATACTAGACCGAACACAAGTCAAGTGTGTAATTTACAGTCGTTCAGTTGTTGCTTTTCCTTATCATCACTCATTCTGATAAGAGTTCATATACATATGTACTGCAGACTGCGTCTGAGAAGGAGAGGCTTTTGATAAGCGAAGGCCCCCAGATACCACGTATGTATGTACATATGAAGAGTTGCAAAATGCTGCCCCCTTGAGTATATTTTGTTGCAGGGTCTAGGCGAGCGATAAGAAGTTATGAACTGAAGCCAGATACTAGTGCCGGAAAGTGTTTGCCAGACATTCGAGTAAGACAATAACACGTAAGGTAAACAACATTTGACGGTGGTCTCCCGGTCTTTCCTCCATTCATCCAAGTCTTTAAACAATTAACGCGTATGGCCTAATTTTGCTGAATTTGATTTTTGACTTTTGAGCATTTTCATTTTGTGTTCCGTCAGTGCGGCGCTCGTCCCGTTTTCAGTGGGTTTTAGTGTGGGACCACACGTGTTGCTCTCTTCTTTTGGCTCTCTCTATCTCTCACTAAATATACTCGTTCGAATGTACACAAACAAAATTCAATCTGTCGTTTTAAACTTTATTGATGTTTGCGGCCAACACTTGAAGATCTTAGCCCAAATATAGTTAGTTCTTTAGCAGGAAGTTTGCTCTCACAATTGGAAAAAGTCAATGTTGAATAATAATACATGCGAGTAGCTTGAAGTTCCTTCTAAAGACTATCTTCTGTTTGTTTCATGTATTTACTTGTGCCTATATTTAGCCCGTATTTATTTCTGTATGCCATTGCCCGTAAATTAACTTTTTGATTGCATTTTTGTTCTCAGTACTTAAATGGCTGACAAGACAACCTTGGAATGGTTTTATAATGGAAATTTTTTGCTTATTTTTAAATGGGTTAGCTGTCAAGGGAGCATTAATTAAATCAAAAGTGAAGGAGGCAATAAAATTGAAATAACTATACATATATTTAATGTAGCTTTTCATACACTTCCATCTGAGGAATGCGCACGGCACGTGCCAAAAAGGGCGAATCGAAAATGACTCGTTTATAGGTCTAAATAATAGTTTGAACCTATTAATATCATTGTGAAACGTGACAGGCCCTAAATAAAAGCTAAAGCTTTTGTAAGTGTGTGCACAATACTGCTGTAAGTGTGTGCACATTACTGCTGTAAGTGTGTACATAAGAGTGCTTGAAAGTGTTACTTTTGGCAGAGTGGGAAAAAAGAAACCAGATGAGGCCTGGCCTGAACAAAATGCGCACCGCAAAAGAAAATAATGATAATTTCAATTGCTTTCATTCAGCTATCAGCCAGAGCCTTGTACGTTGACCTTGGATATGTGACACTTGGGGGAAGCTGCTACTGGCTGGCCATGTAACGGAGAGGAAGAGCTTAAATGATTTCAGCTTCCAACAGAGATTCGAAATGTGTGATATCCTAGAATTCTTGACATTATCTAATTTGGAATCTGATCTCATCAATTGTTTACTACATTTTGTGCAAAACTTTATACACACATACAAACATATAATTGTAAAAGTGTAAATTTTCATTTCACTTATTTATTTCAATTAATTCGATTCTCGTGTGATTTCATGGTCGTCCCACGAATTGCATCAACAACATGCATGCACAGTGAGTAGGCAATAAATTCAACTATAGGTATTTACGCATACACTTACACGCATTACAAAATTAAAACCATCACTGTAAAGTGAGAGAGTGAGAGAGCCCTTTTTAAAGAGAGTGAGATGGGAGTGTGAAAAAGACAAGGTATAACTCGTTCGAAAAGCTCTCCCCTGAAAGGTGTTATTGTTTTAGTTCAAGGTACCTTTATTATATAAAAAATAAAACCTTATCTAAAGCCCATGAAGTAGATCAGCTTCTATTAGCATCTTGATCGGTTTTTTAGAGTCTTTGACTTGTTCTTGTGTACATATCTATAGAAAGCCTATCCTTATATTAATACACTTTGGTAGAGGGAGAAACATCAGGGGGAGGGAGACATACAGAGCACAAAGGAGGACACAAATAAAATCGTTCCCGAGAGTTGTAAAAGTATATACATACATACGTATGTATGTATGCACGTGCTGACAATGAAAGCTTTCAGCTGTGTCAGAGCTTCTACATTTATGTATTTTTGTTTTCATCTCTGTTTTTGTGTACATAAATATATGTATGTTCATGTGTACATATGTAATATACACGACCGAGACCTGACTGATTGGGAGATTCACGATGAAAACTTTTGGCACACTGACACATATTCGGAGAGTAGGAATAACCATGTAAAGCAGCATGCAACAATGTGGAATCGTTGCAGCAGGTGTGCATTACCTGTACCTGTACATTTATGGACGCTTTCACAGTTAATGGTGGAGTACTGTAATCTCTCTTTGGCTCAGCGCGCACTTATCAGTTTCCGTTCAACTTTTGGCACCAATTGTTTATTATTATTCTTTTTTATCAGCATTTTTCTTCCGTTTTGTTTACCCGACGTTGCGTAGAATTAACATTTTGTCCCGCTCTTTTCGAGTTTTCGCAATAACAATAACAATAACAAAGTCTCTCGATCCCGTGGATAGCACAGCGCGCGTCCCATCCGATTTGTCCAACGGTTGATTGTGAATGCGCCGTTTTTCCGCGCTCAAATAATGCCACGCAGTTGGATGCCCCCAGTGGGGTGGCGCGACTACTCACTCACTCACTTACACGCTTCTCTCTCTCTCTCTCTCTACCTCTCTCTCTCTCTATCTTCATTGCCTTCATTGCCGTGTGGGGAAGCATACAATGTGAAAACATTTTCTTTTGCGATTTATTATTGACTTGAACCGGCTTTTTGTGGTTTCGTACTTGTTCATGTGTACTCAGTGTGTACATACTTATTTCTTTATTTGGTTTAAGTTGTATTTGTAGAGCCTTAAAGTTTATTTTACATAAGGTAAGGCAGCCTCCCTGCCACAATCTCTCGCTATGTATTTGGCTTGAGAATGTTATGCACATTCGATGTACATATGTATGTATGTTCATATACTATAGTACGTATGGGAGGTTCTATCGGAATTCCTTATCCTTATGTATAGACATTGGAAATGTCCAAATGCTAACTTAAGTTTGAATACGTAGTCCCTGAAACTGCCTCACCTTTATATAAACAAACCTTGCCGTAAGGATTTTATGCAGACTGACAATTGCTCTCGCCATCTCATTCTCTCTCTCACTGCGCATCACCCGCCACCATCTGATTTTGCCATCTCTCTCGTTCCCCTTTTTATGCTTTGGCTGACGTAATTTTACGTTGTATTGCCGCATGGTGCACATTTTTATGAATGAAATGAAAGGCCTGTCCCATGGCAACAGCAACCAGAACAACAGGTGAGAAAGCTGCAGACAATTTACACAGATCAACAAACGCAATGGCATTGGCAATAAACAGACAACAGCAAACATATCCGATTATAATTGTCTTAATTGGAAAGTGTTGTGCTGCTTGTGTTTTCGATGGAAGTGGTTCTCTTGTTGAGGCCCAACCTTCTAAATATAAAGAGATATGTACCTACACAGCTGATAAGTTAGCACTCTGTTCGAAAATGAGTCAAAAATTTCGTCACCTTCAGGTAGAACAGGTAAAAATCATTTTGGAAATTAGTTTATTGTTTCGGGGGCAGATTACAGATTTTCCAGAAATACCGTCAAGGGAAAACCAGGTTCGTATCCTTGCAGTCGAGAGATGTATTCACTAGAGGGGAAATACTTTTACTAGCCAGTCAACAAACGTTCGCTTTAGCAGTTAATAAATTGCGACACTTACCTTGACTTAATTAATTTATTCAATTATTGATGTAATTTTAATAGCATATTTAATAAAAGAAGAAGAGCTCAAAAACAACACACGATTTCTTGTAATTTAAAATTTTTCTACAGCCCGCAAAAGAGAGTTGCATTATGGTTGCGATCTCTAGCGGATATTAATGGAACTACAATTTTCGATAAATCAGAATGTCATAGATTGCTCACCTCTAGTTGAAGAAAGCGTGTACAATACATGTAATATGAAGAACTGTGTAGATATTGTAGTTCCTAAAATACACGTGGCATTTAAGAAAATTTCAATTTTACGCGCGAATTTGCGAAGCGGAGGTGATCAGGTTCGATTCGATAGCCAATATGGATGTGTAAGAACAAGTGCAAGTTCGGCAGTGGCCAAGGGGGGTGCGGACAAGAAGAACGTGTCTCTGTACAAACACATCGACTTTACAAGTATTAGAGGACTGATTCTGATCTCTAAAGTTGCTATATGAAGGTTGCAATACGACACTTCCTGGGACCAATACACAACATTTAAAACAGCTCATCTGAAAGAACGATCCGTGCGGCTAATAAAAACTTTCGACTTAAGACCTGCGTAAGACCTGCTCTATTGTTATTATCCAAAGGAAATTGTTGAAAATACATATTTATTCATACAGCTCTAATAAAAACGTTCTCCAAGCGATAATGATTGGATTTACAATTGGGATTATGGTGTGGCACAACAAATAGTCGGCGTTACCAAAATACCATCAGACCGAATCAAAACAAAACATCCATCACCATGCAACAGGAAAACAAAAGCGAGGAAAGCGAAATAAAATCAAATGGAAAATGGGAGAAAGAAAATGGAAATTGAAAATGCACAGGAAAAGAAAACCACAACGAGCCCAAGACAAAAAGATTTACAATATCGTTTGGGAAGATTTAAAGGTGATTTCCAAAGATATATATTGTGTTTGAGTAGCGATAAATAAACAGAATTTCTTTCAGACCATTTTCTATTTTCCTCTCGCTTTCCTTCTATTTGATTTTTTGCTCAATTTGATGTCGTGGGCCCGGGGAAAACAAGGGCATATCCCCACCCCCCACCAGCCACTCAATCTCTATGGAAAAGACGGAGACAATTGAATGGCGGAGGAGGGGACCGAGGAGTGGGGGATAGAGAGAGAGTCTCCTCCACTAAAAGTGTCACATTAACGAATTGCTCTGCTGCCGCACAACTAATTTATGCCCCAGCACTAATCGCTGTTCAGGTAGGATCCGATTTATTTGATTTCCCTTCGCGCGATCATAAATATACGCGGAATAAGCCTTTCACAAACAACGGAAAGAACAGAACGCACAGTTTTCATTGAGCAGAAAATCCGCATTGCCATGAGGCGGGCAACTCGTAAATATAACTCAGACTACACTCGATCGTGGCGAGGGGCGTGGCCTGGGGACGATTTAGCGTCCTTCTGGCTTAGAGTGCCGCCAATGTCGTCTAATGGCGGGGCGCCGCTAAAAATAGAATCCACTCGAGAGCACATCCCAGCCACTCAAAATGCGGCACCGACGGTCGGAGCGGAGCGGATCCGATCGGATGGGATCGTTGAGCACATCTGGGGGCGCCCCCGAGCCCGAGATGTTTTCCATTCTTTGCCTTATTTTCCCCCTGATATTGTCAACCAAATGTGTTGCGTTTGCCGCGAGAATCGGTTCGTAGATCGTTGTCTCTCTGCCGCTCGATAGTCGACACGTGAATCGGGAATAGTCGGAAGTTGTGAATCGAGATAGGTGAAGTGATCTCCAAAGGATCTATAGAGTGATCCCAATAGGATCATATCGGAGCTCAAGTGGAGTGCAGTGAAGTGGCAGTGAAGATGACCAAGTACCACAGTGTCGGCAGTGAAATGCCCTCGGGCCACAGCATTAAGCAGGAGTACAACAACAGCTACCCGCAACAAGCGCATCCCGGATACGGCTACAGCAGCTACAACCAATCCCAGGTGCATAGCCATCCTCTGGGACACACCAATGCCGGCCACAATCCCCACCAGACGTTGCAGAACTTCTTCAGTCGCTTTAATGCCGTCGGGGATCCGAATTCAGGCGCAGCTGCCTCCTCCTCTGCATCAGCCTCCTCGTGCAACTACGGCCAGAATAGCCATCCGGCAGATGTGGACAAGCAGCTGGCGATGACCATGACCCCGTCGCCCGACTACACCACGGACTACGACGACGAGAACAGCAGCCTGGACTCCGAGGAGCATGTCCTGGCGCCACTGGTCTGCGCCTCGGCCCAGTCCTCGCGTCCCTGCCTCACGTGGGCCTGCAAGGCGTGCAAGAAGAAAAGCGTCACCGTGGATCGACGGAAGGCGGCCACCATGCGAGAGCGAAGGAGACTGAGAAAGGTAAGAAAGTAAAACCAGTTGCTTCATTAGCTTCAGAGAAAGTAGTTTCTAGTTGTGATCTGAAAGCAATTATAATTTGGTTTGGTATTAACTTAATAGAAACTTGGAAAGATCCTTTAAATGATAAGAAATGGGTAAGGGTACCATTTTGGAACATTACCAGAATAAGTCTTGCTCTTAGAGTGTTCTATTTATCATTGAATATTGTCTTTAAGTATGAGTCTTATTTTGATTATTCTTCCGAAATTATATTGTCATCAAAGGATTTTATAAGAGATTCCTTAAGTATTAGGAATACATACCATGTCCAGGAACACAATATTTCATCACTTGGATACATCCATTTGAAATCGTTTCAACAGCAAAGGAATAAAGATAACAACATAATGATATACGATGTTCTTTATTAATCTATTAGAAATCAATTGAATGTGTATTCTTTTAGTAAACTTTTAATTTGAAACTAGGATTGTATGCGGTTGAGGGATGCGGATGAGGGATTATGTGTAGATGCACTTTTTAAACCGACTTTTTTCTTTGTACTGTGCCATTTTTCTATCAGGGAAGCGCACATTTAACTTCAGTTCTCCTCAACATCCCATTACAAAATGTCGCAAAGCAATTCCCAAAAATTGGGATTACCCTTTTAACCTTTTCAAATCTCATCTTCTTCCCCAACTCGCAGTTTTGCATTATATTTCCTTATTTGGCAAATCCAATATAGTCTACTATAATTGTGGACAATCCCCTGCAGTACTCAATGGCAACTTTGTTGCACCACCGCCACAGGGCGCACAAATTAACACTTTGCCACTTGCCATCGTTTGTTTGCCAACCCAACCACCAGGGAGGGCTCTGAGGCCGTTAAAGAAGATATAGGGAAACCACCCAACAACACGCATAAACATGAAGATTTGCCAAGACCAAGAGTTAAACATCGCCATTTATGAGTTTGACAGTCGTAAAAGTTGTAGATGAACCCCAAACGTACGAGTATTTATAGCTCCACATAGAGACATTAACCGATGCAAACGGAATCGGAATATCATAAACCGAAAGGGGGAGGACAGGGACAGGGATAGGGACTCTCGATCGTCTTCTGAGGCTGCTGCTTTCTGGCTGTCATAAAGAGAAGACCATGGGTCGGGCGAATGGTTTAATTGTTGAAAATTTTATGCTCTATTTAATTTGAAATATGTTTTATTAAACAGCCACTTAAAGGGGAACACGCCTGATGATGGGGCTGCCTGTGTTTTTATGACGTTCCTAATGGATTTCCATGATTTCTACGATCGCATCGCCGTTAATTGATGATTTCTTTTCACATTCTAGGTTAACGAGGCCTTCGAGATACTGAAGCGACGCACATCATCCAATCCCAACCAGCGCCTGCCCAAGGTTGAGATCTTGCGCAATGCCATCGAGTATATCGAGAGCCTGGAGGATCTGCTTCAGGTAGTAACAACAGTTCTCAGGATACTCAGTCAACACTTATAATGATCGATCTTTCTTTGGCTTATAGGAATCCTCGCCCTCACGCGATGGCGACAACCTGGCGCCGAGTCTAAGCGGCAAAAGCTGCCAGTCCGATTATCTGGTAAGTTTTTCACTGAACGCCAATTAATATTAAGAGTAAAGTAAAGGAGAGGAGAGAAGAGAGAGAGAGGTAGGAGGTAGAGGGGAAAATGTTCCGCAATTATTTTCTCGTAAAATTCTCATGCCTGAAAAACGTTTTCATACATTTTTCTTTGGCGACGCGCACATTCATCAAAATCTCAGGGTCTGGCCGCTTTGCTGAACATGAAAATAGAATATACATCGTCCCCACCTAGATCTTATCCCACATCCCATATCCCAGATACCCCATCCCATCCCAACCCATCCGATACGATACGATACGATACGATACCCGGTTGTATTTGCTGACCAGAATTTATGCCTTCGCTGACGTGCGACTTAATAAGCTACCGCTCCCGCTCCCCCTCCCTGTCCCGGATGGCAATCCTCTACGTAACACCCCCTACGTCCACCCAAGATTCTCCGTATTACCGTGAATTTATGAGTTATGATCACACGCTAAAGAGGCAGCATCTGGAGAGAAAACTTTTCCAAAAAGAAATGCAACGAATATATAGTAGAGGACAAATAGCTGGAGAATTTATGTTTGAAAGAGCAAAGAAGGGATGGCAATGGGTAGGGGTATGGTAGGGGATCGAATCGAATGGGATTGTGCGTATGGGAGGTCGTTGCCTGCATTTAGTGAAGTGCAATAAATAAATTTTCTTTTTATATGCCCCGTTCTTAGACGGTCTCCTAAATGTAAATCGTGTTGTAAATTAATTACAACAAATACGTTTGCCTCGAGGGCAGTCAAAGATACAAAAAAAAACACACACACCTTTTAGGAGGAGTTTTTCTCGCGCGTTCATTTGATTTTCCATGTTCGAGGGGATCGCATCTATTTCATAATAGATTCGAGCGAACGGGAACAAAAAGAAAATGTGTCAGTTGACAAATTGCACAGGAAAAACATGACAAGATCTTGGGGTGTTCGTTCTTCGAAAGGTGTTGCAAGACATGAACATGGGCCCCAGCTTGAGTGGGGCATACAGGGACAGGGGACGCGGGGAAAGAGGCGCGTACTTCGTATAGGGAGGGGATGTGACAGGCCAACAAATTGTCAACAATTATGCAAACATTTTTGCCATCTTGATGTTAAACTCACACGCCCTCACGGCCCCCTTTCGTTTCATTGCGACTCGGGCGACTGGGTTGAGTAATTTCCATGCAGTTTGTTTAAGTTTTTCACATTTTTAATGTACAAATTTGTTAATTTACCATAAAACTTTGCATATTTGTATGCTGCTGATGCTCTCTCTCTGTATGCGCCCCCCATTGGCAGATATTAATGTGCGGCCATAGTTTGATTAAAAACTGGCATTACGCCAAACGTGCAGACACATTGAAATGCATTTGGAGACTTAGTCTCAGACTCTGGCAATCCATCCATCTCATCCTCATCCATACCCATTCATTCGAGGGCCACAGGGAACTGAACCTGAAGCTTGGGTATTTATAAACCGCAACCTCAAATGGTCGTGGTGTAATCTGCTGCATCACATATAAAAGTATAAGTTTTCTGTTTGAACTTCGCTTCGTGCACTCCATTTGAACAGGTACTCTTAATCGTACTTGTACTCGCAGTATATCTGCAGGTTCCCATCGATTTTCTTATCGGCTACAATTTATTGCAGTACTCAAAGATATTCAATGCGAGTACAACACCTGGCAGAAACCGATTCTAAAATCGTCCAGCAAGCAATTTCCATGGTAATTGGATTCATAATCGTAAATATTGATAGCTAAAACTTTTGGGTGCAAATGACTCAGTCGAATGGAGACACTCAAGCGGACGGTAGGTGCGGGTGGGTGCAAGTGACTCAGCTGGCGATAGGGTTTCCTTTCGATTCGATTATGGGTACATTCATACGTATGTCTGGCTATCAAAATCTGGCCTTACAGCTCAATCAATGTCTGATAATCGAATTATGAAAGAACATTTTTATGGTTTATGCGGCAGAGCAAAACGAGAAACTCTGCCGTTATTTCGCAGTCCCAAGAATTATGACATCGCCAAACGTTCTATAACCAAACATAAATATTTCTTGTGAGAAAAATTCATGTTGCTTGCGGTTTACAAATCGCATAATGCCTCATATCCGTTACAAGCAACGAAGAGTGAAAGGGAACTTCTAAGAGGAGGCGCGCCAAAAAGCGGCTTAAAATCTTTACGCAACGAAATGCTCAAATGATAAGTGGCATTTCATTCAGATATAAACATATGATATATACATACATACTGTTTGCTACTCGGGTACAAGAATTCCACATAAACGGACGTGGGACAGACACACAGACAGACAGTATATATGGCCGTGTGTGTGTTCGTGTTCGAGTTGTCGCATATCGAGCGCATGCTGTCACTAAACGCTTGGAAAATGATAAATCGCTTTATAAAAGTGCAGTGTGAGTTGTTCTGTTGTATTCTTCACTTCAGTTCTTCGGTTCTTCTAAATATAAAAATACAAAAGACACACACACAAACAGAGAGTGAGACACTTATGGACTGACTGTTCCCGATCCCAGGCGATCCCTGTAGACGCACTGACGACGCATTCTCTGGCGAGGGGCGAACCGAAACCCACCCAGAAGTGAGGGCAATTATAATTGGCTTAGCAAAAGCGTTAATGCAATTTTTTCTAATGAAATCTCGAGCGCATCTCCGTTGTCTCCGGATGCCTTGTCGTCTGCGTATGCGCACCGAAAAATATTGCATCAAATTAATTTAATTGCTAATAAGAGTGCGTACAATGCAACACTTCTCCCCAGACAATGCACCACTGAAGTGGCATGGTGGCGGCATGGTGGTTCAATGCATTTTAATTGGCTTGCAAGTTTCGGGCCATGTGGAATCTTCACTATCCTCCGTGCTCGGTGCGTGATGCTCGGTGCTCGGTTCTGGCATAAATTTTGGCTTAATCTCATCATTAGACTGCATTTTGTATGGCATTTGTTGGCCAAGAAGACAGCCCCATGGGAGATGGAGAGAAAGAGAGAGACATTCTGACGTTGTCATTTCGGTCGGCGATATTTTTGTGTAATTTATTGTTTTCCCAATTTCATTGGAGGCTACAACTAAAACGTACACATGTATATTTTCCCGATTCCATTACAGAGCTCCTATGCAGGCGCTTATCTGGAAGATAAACTCAGTTTTTACAACAAACACATGGAAAAATATGGACAATTTACAGGTAAGATTGTATATCTAAACGACCACTCATGAATGACCTTTACAATCGCCATTCTTCATTGTCAGACTTTGATGGGAACGCTAATGGTTCGAGCTTGGATTGCCTGAATCTCATTGTCCAGAGCATCAACAAGAGCACAACATCCAGTCCTGTGAAGACCTACACCGCCACGCCAGTGTCCACGAAGACGCCGCCAACAACGGGAGCCACGCAAGCCACAAGTCTGCATGCGAGTTTCAAAAGGAAATGCAGCACTTAGTTCTAAGATTACCACCCATCCCAAGCCCATGCCCATACCCATGCCCATGCCCATGTCCATGTCCATTAGGTAATTGTAAAAATATTTATAAGAGGATACACGAGATACCCAGTGAACACCAGTACATAGGACTTAAATTATTTGTATAGCTTTAGCACTTAATTAAACAATAATTGAAACAATGAACAGCGTCATAGCGTCATCTCCCCTCACTCAGTCCAGCTCCAGTTTCCGGAAGGAGCCGCTCATGCCATTCAGCTCTCCGTTGGCCCAGGCACTGGCCAGACCCACGCGCAACTTCTCATTGGTCCCGTACTGGGCATCGCGGGCCAGGTAATCCTTGTGGTCCAACAGACGCTGCCGCCAGTAGTCTAGGGCCTCGGCCTGATAGCCATTGGTGCCGCCATACTCGATGGTCATGGCCTCACGGGGTATGTGCTCGTACAGATCCTCCGATTTCTTGTGCACCACAAACTGCAAAGCAAACAGAAATCGATTAGCATCCACTTGGGGATCATGCCTATGTGCAACCCACCTTAAAGGGCAGTTTGGAGGGAAGGAACTTGGTCACGAAGTTGAAGATAGTTTGTCCCTCGCGTCGCATATTGATCATGTGTATCTCCACAAAGCGCAGGGGCAGACACTGATCCACCAGGGCGAAGGCCTTCTTGAGAAGAAACGGATCGTACTGCATCATCTGCTCCATGGTCACGTCGCGGGCATCCACCACCCAGATGAGTCCCGAAACGGTCGCATTGTCGCACTCCAGAGCGAGCAGCTCCAGCAGAATGAACACCAGTTTGAAGGCCTCGCGCGGATTCGACTTCTTGGGATCGATTTGGCGGAACGGGGAAATTATCACCCGTGGTCCCTGGGGGCTCACCGGACGAGCGGGTATCACATGAACACTGTGGATAGATCAACAATGAATTCCATTTTCTCTTCCCTGGGGAGAGGCGGTTCCCGTTCAACCTACCCGCGCTGCAGCTGCGTCAGAAGTGCCTCATCCACCTGCCGTGAGCCGAGCACCTCGGGGAACACGCTGCGCAGGGAGTAGTAGTTGTCGAAGCGCCGTTTGGTCTCCTCCTGGCTGTAGCGGCAGCGTCGCAGGAAGGCCAGGATCAGCTGCTCGTCGGTGGGGGCCTTGAGGTGCGGTGACTTTTTAATCCACTCCTGGAGAGTGGCCACCATCGCCTCGCGCTGTGCCTGCTCCTCATTGCACTCGGTCTTGGCCAGGGCCAACATTTCGGGGTCTAGGGTTCTCAGTGCGGACGCCATGCTGGCGCTTGTCTAGCTGTTAACTGAATGAATGCCAAGACCACTGACGCATCGCGGTGGGTGCTACCCTGCCGCTGGCATTGCAGCCGCTAAGCGATACGTATATCTAATCAGGGAACACCTTGTAAATTAGGAACGGAACGAACGGCAACTCTGTTCGATACGAGACCACACGAACCCAAAACCGGCAGCACAGACAGAGGAACAGATAAATATGTACATACATATGTACCTACTGGTGTCCGGATGGTTGGGTGCATAGATAGATAGGCGATAAGTTTGTGTTATCTTTAATTGATCGACTGACTACACCAGAGCTTGGATATAGATACGTTGGTATTTATGCATGGGGGATAGCTAGAGGTGTCCCCGAGGTGTCTTCTCTTCGATATGGGTCAATGTCAATCCCAGTTCAACTTGCGGAAGGAGCCGCTGGCCCCGAACTCTGCCTCGTATATGGTAACCTCGTCGTGTCGCAGCTCCTCGATGGTCCCGTAGTTGCAGTCCTGGTCAAAGTAGCCACGATAGCTGTTCAACAGGTCCTCCATGTAGGCCATGCACTCGCCCATATGACCATTGGTGCCGCCATACTCCTCCGGCAGCGTCTCTTTGCCAATATGCTCGATCAGCTCCTCACTAGATTTCAAGACACGTATCTACAAAAAGAGGAGTTATATGATTGAGGGCTTGAGGCTTAAGTGATGCATTCGATTGCTTACTGGATAGTTAACCTGCATGCTGAGAATATTGTAGAGGAACATGATTGTTCCCTGTATATCCTTGGGCATGTTGATGATGTACATTTCCTTCACCTTCAGGGGACCGCAGTTGTAGAGCCAGTTCCACCATTTCCGAAAGAGTACCTTGTCGAATCGACGCATCTTATCCGAGCTGACGCCCTCCAAGTCGATTATCTCACAAATGCCTGCCAGCGAGGCATAATCATTCTCCAAGGCAACAATCTCCATGGCCATCGAGGTGAAGTGATAGATCTCGCGCAGCGTATAGAGATTCGGATCGAAGTGGCCAAAACGAGCGATGAACAGGGCTGTGCGACTGTCGCCCTTTGGCATATCGGGATAAAGGCAAACTCTATAAGAGAGAAATGAGATTTCAGATTTAAGATACATCATTGCTAAGGTTCCTATGGCTTACCCCAAACGGTTGATGTCCAGCAGTCGCTGGGTAACACACCGATTGTTCATGATCTCCGGAAAGAGGTTGTAGTGGGTAAAGTAGCGATCGATGCGCCGCTTGGTCTGCTCCAGACTGTACCGACACCGACGTAGGAACGCAATCAGGAAGTCGTCGTCGGTGCGAGCGCGCAGATGCGGCTGCTGGCGTATCCACACGCGCAAGATGATGATGTCCTGCTGGATGCGATCTGGCGTCTCGTTCACCTCCTTCTCGGCCAGCTTGGCCAGTGTCGGCGAGAGCGGACGTCGCATGTTGCTGAGGGCTGTGCGCTGTTTGATGACATTTGGCCCATGGCTATGGTTATGATGGTTGGATATGGTTGGCTAATTTGCCTATTTCCCTCATTCGATGGTGCTGACTTCATAATCTAATCTTATCTGGGCTGGAGAAATCGTTTGGGAAATTACCCATACACCGTGATACTCCCACTCCATCGATTGTATCTGTATCTACTCGTATTTATAACTTGCACTTTTCTCCAGCTATGGGACATGGAACATGGGACATGGGACAGAGGACAGGGCAATGATAGCGCACATCCGGCGCCTGTCCCCTTGAGTCACTTAAGTGCACTTCTCGCCGACTCCCTGGTGGAATGGGGAGGGGCGACCGGTACTCTCCTACATCTCTCTTTTACTCTCTGTCCCTGAAATGCGATCTCTATTTAATGCCCGAAATAAATCTAGGGCTAAATACTATCCAGTTTAGTTTAGTGTCTCTTTGAGAATTCAATTTGAGTGGCTGTCACAGGGCATTACACTGACATCTCGTGTTGGTGGCGATGCGATGCCATGGGATGCAGAAGTTGACATGGAACACCTACAGATCGAGCAAATTGCTGTGACATGGTGCTGTCAGCTGCTGACAAGCCAGCGATCGGGCGGCCAGGAAACGGATCAGTTTGCCTCTCCACCAATAACTCATAACACATTATGGCGACTGCCACTGGAGAGACGAGACTGGAGACTGTTCTTTGATCTTCCTGATGACAGGGCAGCGCGTGTAAATTCCCTTTGCAGCCAGCCTCTGCTCCTTATTGCTCCCGACGTGAACATATCGTTGCCATATTAATAATGAGCCTCATTAACTGGATGCACTACACAACACCACAACACCCGACACATTGCTGGCTGTTGGCACTTTCCTCTCCAGTTCGGAAGGGTAGAGTGCATTGCAGTAGAGGCGGATTGTAATTGACACGCTCATTGCTGATAAGTGTATTTTGTTGTAAGCACTTGAGATATGTTGTTCACAAGCCATTCTTCTCTCGCATATGCCCCAAACATGCCAGTAGTCCACAGACTACTCGTATGATGGATGCACACAGAATGGATTTCAAGTACAAAAGGGTATGGACCCGGGGCCTGATGAATCAATTCATACGGCATTATCAAATGAGTCCAGACGGAATCGCATCAGTTAAGCAGACACTACCACAAAACCACTAGTCGTCATATGGTCGTATAAACGTTTCATGTTTTAATTTATAGTCTCTACATAAAACGCCCCATTTTGTGCGCCAAGTGCGATGCACAGAGGGAAATGCATTTGCTTAGCGCTCAATTGACAATCATATTTATAGAGCATATATATTGAACAACACAAAAAAAAAAACTAAATCCTAGACTAGAACTAAAAAAATATGCATGCAGGAGATACATGCATATGTATTTTTCGGTTGTTGCCGCTCGACTGGCAGTTGTCACTCAACTTGATCCGAAAAATGTATATGCTACATATAGGCCGTTTGTACTATGCCGTTCCCTCTTTCCCAGATAAAACAAATTCGGTTGTTGCTGTTGCAGAGGCGGGAAAGAGCATTAAACGGCGAATGAAATTTCATTGTAAACAAACGGCGTTACGGCAAATTGAGCAGCTTAAACAAATTTCCGTTGTCATAGAGAGATAGTGGCAAGCGAGCATTACATCCTTACATCTTCTTCTCCATCCCCATCCCCATGCCCATCCTGTTGAGGGCAATTTATTGGCTTCCGTTTTGTTGTCACTTGAGCTGTGGTGTCGCGCAAACATGAGACAAGTCGTCTATCCTAATTGGTCCTTCGGGCAGCGGCAGCTGGACTCGTAACCTTACTTAACTTATTCGATGCACTTCTTAGAATATCACTTATAGAGCACTGTGTGCCAGGAGCGGGGCGGAAGGCGTAGATTAAATGCACCACTTTGGCTATCATTGAGAGCCAGATCCACTGGCAGATTTTGGCTGCAAGAGAGTGCAAAGCAGAGCATCCATTAGAGGCATGGCATTCATAAATGTGCAACGCTGCAGCGTTGTAGGCAATTAAGTTGACGCACTTAAGCGGCACCGTCGCAGATGAGGCCCAAAATAGAATGCAGGATATGAAGACACGCGCGCCACTTACCCATTGTAGACGATCAACGCCACGCTGCCGTCCGGACGCTGGAAGCCCACTACACTGAGCTGCGAAAAGGAATTGTTTTCGCCCTCGATCCTCGTCTCGATGCGCACCGATTGTGCCGGCAGAAACTTGGAGAAGTGCCCGATGGCATAGTAGATCGGTTGCTTGTACATCTCACTGCGACTGGTCGCATTCACAATGATCGGTGCGTCCACAAAGTTGTTCACATAGTTGGGTCCGCCCTGCTCGTCCAGCACTAGATTCCAGTCCAGCCAACCGTTGAAATTGTGTTGAAAATCCTGGATATAGGCACGCATGTAATTCTCGCCACGCTGCCAGCTGCCCAGCTCGGGTCCGTGCGTCTGCCAGGGCTTGTCGCCAATGCAGGACTCCGTGTTGAGCAGCAGCTTATCGGGCATTTCCGTGTGTGCCTGATCGATGAGCTGGGGCCCAACCAGCTCATCCCAATACCAGTGGACGGCCAGGCCATCCAAATACGACAGCGAATTGCTGCGGGATGAACGCATCTAAAATAAATGAGAACTGTCTTGAATGTTTAATTGAAACATTTTCAAGCACCACATCACCTTGCGGAACCACGAGGGAAACGTGTACCGCTGGTCATCGCTGCCAAAGATGAGCACAGGCTTCTGCGTCGAGTTCCTAATGGTCGGACCTAGATGATCGCTCAGCCATATTGCCTGGTCGTAAATATTTCAAGATGCTTAATAGCCAGAATCATGATTGAACGTTTGGCATACCCATGCCTGCCATACCTGCTGCCAGGGCGTCCAGCCCATGCTCATGAAATGCACAAAGAAGAAGCCGATGACGCCGTTTAGCGGCTCATTGCCAGTGGATATGGCCCAAATCGGCATATTTTTAGACTGCATCAGTTCGAGAAATCTGCAACAAAATGAATGGCATTCACGGTGTATAAAAGTTCTTTTCCGCTCACTTGAGATGATATAGGGCCCAGGTCTGGTAATATTCCGACTTTAGCTGGCCAAAGCCTGTCCAGCGGTCGTTGGTCTTCATCCAAGGAGGCGCACTCCAGGCAGCGGCCATAATTTTCAACTCCTCTATTCGGGCCACACTCTTGAGGCGTTTCAGTTGTTCAATTTTCTGCAGATCCCTCGGATCGAGTTCAGTAAAATTGGACAGGCTGGCATCATTTTGTGGCAGCTCGTTGTAGGCCCATGGATCCAAATCAAAGTCACATCCGCCAATGGACATGCGGATGCTGTTATAGGCAATGCCATCTTCGTGGAAATAAGATCTTTTAAGGGAAAACAGTTTACATTTAGAATTGAAGATCAGTCTTGAATTGAAACATACTTGTAGACATGATCCTGCAACTCTGTCGGCAACATTTGAAGTAAATGAGAGACAGTTCCAGTGAAGGCTCCGCCAAAGATGGTCACGTTCTGATAACGCTGTTCCCGCTTAACAGAAACACGTACAGTCTTCACGCTGGCATTGATAACTGCAATTCAAAACGGCTTAGCTGATATTTTGGTCAATTTGAATGCTTCGAATAGCTACACAATCGTTGGGGAATGCTTGCCAAATTCAGCCAGGCTCTGTGCTGATCCACCACAATGGCCTCCGCGTGAAAGTTCTCATCCGTCGACTGTTTGTCTTCCACCACCAAAGGCGTCTTGTTGGAAAGCTCCCCAGTGGTTACTTTGAAGCGCAGGCCATCCTAGAAAACAAAATATACATCAACCAAAGTCATCTTGGGACCTGCCCACTCACCTTGCTCGAACTAATCACCACAATCTGTGAGCCGGCATCAAGTTCCGGCTGCTCCAAGTAATCGCAGTAGGTGCTGTTGCACACACAAACACTGCCATGCGGTGTCTCCCGGAGATCGCAGGGCAGCTGCGTGGAGGCAGCACCTGCAAATGGTACAACTGAGGTAAACAGGTAGGCACTTATCACTTGTGTTTCACTCACCTGCCTGCTGGGCGCAGATTGCGGCCACTGCAAAAAGAAAGCACAGCCAAATTTCTTTCATGTTTCGTTTGCAGTGGAAGTCAAACTGCAGCTGAGGCGATGAGTCTCGGTTGGAGGCGTACACTCGACTGAGTCCAAGCGGAGAGACAGTCAAGCGTTTCTCTAATCGAGCGTCGCGGGAAACCGAATTTCGCTCAAGTGGTTTGTGTTTTTGTGCGCCCATTGACCTGGGCCCAGCTGTTGATCTGATAAAGCTGCCGGCAAAACGACGGCAAGCAACGATCCATACCCACTTGGAAATCGGCGCACGAAAAGTAAAAGTTACGCAAACGACAGAGGGGGGCACGAAGAAAAGAAACAGGTGATCTGGCTATCGAACGGTAGTCCCTTTCGCACTCCCAGTCAAACACAAGACATATGTATTAATAGAAAGGTGCATAGGTTATTGCATGAGAGTTGTCGCATACACAAACAAGCCCATTAAACCTAACCTTGTTTCAGCTATAACTTTGTCAAGCCCTTCGCCCTTTCATTCAATAGCCATCCCTTTATCACTTGTAGGCCGCCAAAGAAAACCGCATGGAATCCAATAAAATTCGTTTATTGCAAAAAAATGTTTAGCTGTAGAGCAAGGTGTGAATGGATTTGGCCGGCACATTGACCGTAAACTGGCCGCGCTCACTGTCCACCACAGTTATGTCCAAATCGGCTCGTCCGCTGTTGAAGAGTACGGCGGCAATCTTCTTGTCCGGCCGCAAAAAGGCAACGCTATCTAGATTGACATTGCTGGGCACTGCATCGACGCGTATGGATCCCTCTGGCACCAGCTTGGAGAAGTGGCCCATGGCATAGAACATCGGCTGCTTGTAGAACTCCTCATTGGCTGCAAGGAATCGGTAAGTAGTTGCAAAATACAATATTAAGTGAACGTACTAGTGGTATTAACAATAACTGGAGCATCGACTGTGTTGTCCACATAGTTGGGTCCGCCCGTTTCGTCCAAACAGATATTCCAATCGATCCAGGCATGGAGTCCATGCTTTATGTTCGCCAAGAAGTCGCGAGTGTACTTCTCAGCCCGCTCCCAGCTGCCTAGGATGGGGGCCGCCCTCTGCCAGGGCTTATCGCCAATGCACGATTCGGAGATGATTAGGAGCTTGTCGGGCGCGAAGGCGGTGGTCGCATCGATAAAGCTGTCGCCGAAAATTTCATCCCAATACCAGTGCAGCGATAATCCGTCCAGGTAATCCACCGAGTTGGGGCGTGTGTAATTCATCTGGAATTTATGCGCGATAAGAACCATGAAGTTTGAAGCTGACTAAGGATCTTACCATTTTGAACCAGTGTGGAAAGGAGTAGCGCTGATCATCGTTTCCGAATAGGATGATATCCTTGAATTCAGAGTTTCGGATCGTTGGCCCCAGATGGTCGTTCAACCAGATGGCCTGCGTCTGTGGGGTCCAGCCCATGCTCATGAATTTCACAAAATACATGAAGAAGATGCCGTTCAGGGGCTCGTTGCCAGTGGAAATCGCCCAGATGGGCAGACCATTATCCTCCATCAGTTTCACCCACTTGAGGTGGTAGTCGGCCCAGGTCTGATAGTACTGCTTCTTGAGCCGTCCGAATCCTGTCCACCTGTTGTTTGTCTTCATCCATGGCGGGGCACTCCAGGCCGCACCCTTAATTCGCAGATTCTTTATGCCCGATACCTCGACGAGTCGTTTAATGTGGCCCACACGCATTACGTCACGTTCGTCCAGCTCGTCCATGCCGGAGAGCACTGTGTTGTCCTCATCCTCGGCATAGGCCCAGGCATTGAGGTCAAAGTCGCAGCCGCCGATCGATATACGCATCAGATTGAAGCCCAGTCCCTCCTCAGCGTAGAACGACTTGTACAGATGGTCGGCGAGTTCAGACTGCTTGAAATTGTTCACTAGGTAGGATACGGCTCCGGTGTAGCTGCCACCGAAACCCGTCATAGTCTGGTGGGTCTTACTGCGATTCACTTTCAGTGTCACGAAGCGGGTGATGGAGCTCTCGCGGGACTCCAAGGTGAAAGCACTGGCCAAAGCCTGATCCAGCAGGCGGGAGAAAATTGTCTCGTTCTTGGCCTCTGGAACAGGATCCACATAGTCCTGCACAGTGTACTTGGCCTCTGTCTCGAAGTGCCCGTTGGATGTGGCGAATCGCAGACCCTGCTTAGAGCTAGATATCAGTGCAAATTCCGTGTCGTCCGTCAACGTGGGATTCTCCAAGTAGTCGCAATAATCCGCAGTGCACACGCACACCTTTCCCTGCTCCACATCCTTCACTTTGCACGGCACCGTTTCGCCACGGCCACCTGAAGAACCGTGCAGGTGGTCAGTTTCAATTCCAATTTCTAATTTGGTTTTATGGTTTTCATTGCCACTTACCGATTGCAGCTATCAGCAGCAGTACTGCGAACAGCAAAACTCCTTTGCTCGCAGACATTTTCCTGGTTGACCGTTCGCTTGATTGACTGCCAACGGACTGACCGGCTCGGACACAGCTGGAGCTACGAGCTGGACAAGCTGACAAGCTATCTAAACACTTGGGGGATCGCTCCTCCAAGAATGGCCAACTCAGGAAGCATTATTGATAAGGTCACTCCACGATTGTGATTAGGATTATGATTATGTATGGGAGTTTGTTGAGCTTTTTCATTTTTTGATTTTTTTCATCATCAAACAGGCCCTGCTTTTTGTTCTGTTTTGATTTGGGGATAGATTTTGTTATTAGTTTTCATTCCTCCATTGGCACCCGTTCGGCAAACAACTTAGAAATTTAAAAAAATTCCCTTTTTAGATTTAAAAAAACCAAAATTTCTTTTTAGATTTTACAAAAAAAATTGACTTTTTGGATTTTTAAATTTTGACCCCAATATGTCTAATCGACCTATCGGTAAGAACCAAACGATATTTTCATATTTCAAATTAAGCTAATTTCGAAATATATTACAAGGACCCGGACCCGCCGCATACATGCTGCCCAGCTGCTTTGGCCATAAGTCTGACTCTACGATAGAGCGAAGCCCGAGGTTTTCCTTCAGTAGACAACCGCGGATCTGTAATGGTCCCAAACTTGTGGGACCCGGACCGGCGGCCTATCACCTGGGCTCTGTAACTCGCTATGGAAAGGCCAACGATCTGGAGTATGCGTATATACATAGGCGTGGCGTCGCAAACAAAATCCCAAAAAGAGTTCGCTAGTTTGAGTCTTAAAATATACGAATATGTGGGTTAACAATTGGCTTTTGTTGTCTTATCATGAATTAACGGGAATTACTTGTATCAGATTAGCCTAATCGGCGTGCTTAACTCGAGTGGGCCAACTACCATAACAAATATTCTGTGAAAACAGTTGGGGGTTTTCATGGAATATGTGGGAGCCCTATTTATACCTCATCTTTACTCAAAATAGATCAATCACTAGGGGTCATGGGAAGAGAATCGAGACAACTCCCTGTTCCTGGCTTCTCATAAAATCAATTTTGAAAGAGTACCCAACACTGCGTCAAAGCAATCCGTCACAAATTTGTGGGGACTAAATTTAAACGGCTGAAAATTCAATGAAACGGAAAATGTGACTAAAGGCTAACAAATCCATAGCCTGCTTATCGGGCCCGTGGCAAACACTCGTTCAGCCCGGGTCGCGCGAGGCCTTTAAGCCAGTCCGCTAAGCTCCCCGCGGAGCCTTACTGCGACACAAGGGACGGTTGGGAGTGCTGCTAATAATACAGAATCCCATGACATGAATATGTCTTTAAAGGCTTGTGTGTGTTTGTGTGTGTTGCTCTGCGTCCCGCAAGGAAAAACTATCACCAAGCCAATAGAAACATGAGGGAAATTATGATTAGGCTAGAAACGAATAATAACTGCTCTATCTCCGAGAATGGTTACAAGTTTCGAAAGCGTCTACATAATCAACAAATATATGGGAATCTCAGTTAGTTTTATTTTACTTCTTGGTATATTTCCACTAGGATAATATACACATGCATACATTAAAATGCACTCGTTTGACCTTAATAACTTTGTATTTTTTATATGT
Organism: Drosophila algonquin; assembly: GCA_035041765.1. Classification (NCBI taxonomy): domain Eukaryota; kingdom Metazoa; phylum Arthropoda; class Insecta; order Diptera; family Drosophilidae; genus Drosophila; species Drosophila algonquin. The sequence continues at coordinate 920,031 of JAWNKY010002104.1, read as the reverse complement.
TCTGCCTTTTGGCATATACCGCTCGAAGAGGTCAACCTTAAATTCGTGTTTAACACAAACAGCAAAGCACAGAAAATATATCAGAACGGAGCCCAGATGAAACCTCGTTCGGGGTCCATCAGCCCTGCTCGGGACTCGGATTCGGCCTCGGGAGTCGGCGGGAGTCGCCTCGGTTCGCGTGATGTCAATAAAATAGAACGGCAACTTGTCGCTCCCTTTCAATATTCGCATACTCGTCGTTGAGGCAGCAACAGCCACCTGTTGTTGGTTCCTGCTCAACTGGTGCTATCGTCGTAGTCTGTGTGTGTGTGTGACAAAGAGTGCGAGTGTGTGTGTGCGTCTGCATTAATATTGTGTAGCATACTTTGTGGCGCGAATCAAGCAAAGCCATCGAACCATATGGCAGCATAAATTGGCAGTGTCAATCAGTTTGTGAGGGAGATTTACAATTAGCTTATCGTGCGCCCGCCATGTCGGAGCACTCGACACATGGCCAGGTCCAGAGGCAGCAAGCCCAAGCAGCTGCTGTCCAGCTAAATGCCTCCGCCAGACGCTGCTCAACGCCAGCCAATGGCAGCAGTAATCGCTGTCTAATTGCAGTGATTGTCTACCTGGCCCTGCTGCTGGATAACATGCTGCTGACCGTGATTGGTAATAAAAATTAATCAATGATAAACTTAATCAGTATTAAGAACTATTAGTTGCCATTTTCAGTGCCTATTTTGCCAGATTATTTGGCAGGACTGGAGGTGGAGGCCTCGACACCTCTGGTGCTTAGACTGGAGGAGACAACACCATCCCCAAAGTTGGCCTATCCCTATCGCAGTGGAGAGATGCTCGGTGGCGGCCATCAGCTACATACTGCCAAACATCCCATTCCCGGCAAATCGATGGTCAATTTTACGCTGCTTCAGATCTCCACAGAGCGCCCAACAACGACCACAATCCCGCCCACGCCCACATCCACGACTACGGCCACGGCACTAATTCTAGAAAACGTCCAGTCGGCCGGCACTAATGTGACCCCCTCCACCTCCGCCAGCAAGGTAGCTCCCGATAGCCTTTTAACCAGTAATGTGCACTCAAACAGCAGCCGGAGTCTGACCTTGGCGCAGGAGAACGGATCCATTGGCCTGCTGCTCGCCATGAAGGCCCTAGTGCAATTAATTTTCAATCCGATTGTCGGCAACGCAACCGGCAAGTTTGGCTACCGCCTACCCATTGTTGTGGGCACCTTCTTCCTTCTCGTCTCGTCACTGGGTAAGGCCCCTTTTTGTACGTTGCACTGCAGCAATGGATGGCATGATTGTGTGTGTGTGTCTACTTCCAGTGTTCACTGTGGGCGAATCCTATTGGGCGCTATTGGTTGCTCGTTCCGTGCAGGGCGTGGGCTCTGCATGCATCAATATCTGTGGCATGAGTCTGGTGGCCCAAAACTATCCAGAGGAGGCACATCGCTCCAAAGTAATGGGCATCATCTTGGGCAGTATTGCATTGGGCGTGCTGCTCGGCTATCCATTCGGCGGGATCCTGTACGATCTGATGGGGAAATCAGCCCCCTTCATCATACTCTCAACTTTTATATTCTTTAGCTTGGGCCTGCAGCTGCTGACGATGGATCTGTCTGTGCAGCCGGAGGTGGTGGTGGAGGAAACTCCCAAGTGGCGGCCACTCCTCGAATGCAAAATGATCTTGGCCATTGTGCTGGCCATCTGGGTCTCAACGTCCACGATGGCCATGCTTGAGCCTTGTTTGCCCATCTGGTTGATTCAGTACTTGAAGCCGAACAAATGGCAGCTGGGAACTGTCTTCATACCCGATTCGGTGGGCTACTTTGTAGGCACCAATTTCTTTGGCAGCGTTGCCTATCGCTTTGGCCAGGTGAAGGTCTCCTGCATCAGTCTGCTGCTGGTTGGAATTGCCTCGATTTTGGTATGTATTTGGAAATGCTCCGTGGTGATGTTGCAATATTTGATACCTTCTCTTTCTCCTTGCAGATACCCAGTGCGACGACTGTTAGCCAATTACTGTTGCCGCATTTTGCTTTGGGTCTTGGCATTGGGGTGATTGATGCCGCTCTGGTTCCGCTGCTGGCCACCTTTGTAGATGCCACATTGGCCCAAGAGGAACAGAGTGAAGTCAGCACTCCCATTTCCAGCTACGGCACTGTCTATGCCATACAACAGACATCCGTTAGCCTGGCCTACTGCTTGGGTAAGTCTCAGCCTGATCTCTGCAAATGATGTCAGCTCATCGGCTCTCATTCTCCCGTTGTAGCTCCATTGATTGGTGGGGAGTTGGCTCAGACCTTTGGCTTTGCCTGGCTAATGCGCATAGTGGGCGTATGCAACATGATCTATGGTCCCATCCTGGTGTATCTTTATCACAAATACGATCCCAAGGTTATTAACACAATACTCTCGGATTAAATAAGCCTTTACTAATCTATCTTTTCGCAGATCCTAAGAGAACAACATAATGACATGCTGCTCCAAAGCAGTGGTCGTGGATCTCGTTATAAACAGCTGTACAATTCCATGGACGTGGAATAGACAGGTTTAGGCCCATGATTCCTCGTAAATATTAAGCAATGAATGTAAAGAGTTTCTTTATCCTTCGTTTTTTGGCTCATCTAAAGCAATATATTTGGAGATGATTTTCTATAACCAAGAGGAAGAGGAGCCTAATCTCCAGACATGTTTAGGGTATTCTCATTCAAATATCTCTCGAATCTCCGAAAGTTAAAATCACTTAACAATGTTCCCAATTCAGTCAAGATAATATCATAATCAACTTTACAAATAAAGATCCAATGTGTCGCATGAGAAATTGTATTTACATACATACTATGTTCCCTGTGTATTTGTTATGTTTTTCTTTCATTTTTCCTGATCAAGTAGGCATTGAAGATAAATGTTGATATCCTAGTATGGGGGCCCTATGGAATTTTCATTATACTTTTGGAATCCATTCGGCTAACAACTCTTTTTTGAGTTACAAAATTTCCAACAAAATTTTTTTTTCTAATATTCCCCCAAATCAAAAAAATAAAAAATGGCTGTGCGACCAATAGGTGAGAACCATTTGACAGTTGATCGAATGCAGAAAACGGTTTCGGATTAGGAATGTGAATTAGGAATAATGTGTTGTGCTTTTAATAGGACCCGGGCCAGGCGCTTATATGCTGCCCCCCACCGTGGGCTACGATCGTCACGATTCGCGTAAGCAGCGGCTGCCCCAGTATTCCTTTGGAATGCAAACCCGAACGATTGGGGGCAACATTGGACCCGGGTCCGGTGCCTACCAGATCGAAAAGATGACGAGGTATGGCAAGGGTGGCGGTTTGGAGTACTCGATTGCCCCCCGGTTGACTACAGTTGGTAAGTGTTTGATATCAATGGATTTGAAGTAGTAAGGTCACCGTTCAACCGTGAATTGCAGATAAAAGAGTTGGTCCTGGACCCGGGGCACATGATGTGCATTTGAAGCCGTTCTTCACTGGTGTCAATGCACCGGCCTACTCCATGGGTCTGCGCACTGATTACAGTTTCAAGAGGCATGGACCTGGCCCGAATGCCTACAAGTATGAGGTCAACACCGTAAAAACATCCGCCCCGAAATACAGCATGTGAGTAAATCGGTGCTTGCAGCCACTCTTCATATATAACTAATGCAATCCTCTACCCCTATCCGTCTACTCCTTTAGGGGACTCCAAACGAAGATTACCAACAAGGGACTGTCACCTGGTCCTGCTGCCTACGGCCTTGGCGATATCAATGTGAACATGAACCGTGCACCGTTATACACAATGTCTCCGCGCGTCGGCTTGAGTGCAAAGGGTGTGGGTCCAGGCCCCAACTACTACGATCTGATGTACTACCGTCCTGGCAAATCTGGGCCGGGGTACTCGTTCGGTGTGCGCCACTCTCAGTTCGCACCACCCATGATTGTTAGGTGTGACAACATGTAGAGAGGGGGGTTTTAATATTAGAATAAATTCAAAATTTCAGTAAATTAAAATATTTTTTCTATGGGCAAAGGGGGAGGGAATTCGGACAAGATTGAGTTTATACTCGTTTTCTTCTCCTATATATACAGATACTATATATAGGGGGCTTTGTTGTTCATTCTTCCCCAAAATTCCATGGAGTAAACATGGAGTAAATAAACCAAATACATACAAAGTGAAAAATACAGTAAAAAACATTCCAAAATAAAGTTATCCCCGGATTTTCGCTGAAAATAAAATACGAGTTGTATTGTTTTCTTATATGTATTAACGGTGTATGTATGACATATGTTCTGATATATTAGTACAATAAAGGGGCGAGTTCTTAAGAATATAAGTCCCAACTTTAGGGCACGAAAAGACGTCAGATCAACTGCGATTTATTGTATACATAGGTATAATTTTTCTGCTTCTATGCCGCTCCGTTTTGCCATATCTGGACTGAAGTCTGGTGGTATATTATGTATAGAATTATGTATATTATTATGTATAGAAATTAATAGGGGTTCTGTAATTGACGTTTAAAATTGTCGAATTTTTACCATACAAATAAAGTAGGCCTTACATTACTTTTCAAGAAGCAGTTCTTGAATATAGAATATTTATTTAGCGTCAATTCAGGAGTATCAAAATCGAAAGCATTCCAAATGTCATTCACTGTCGTTATCCTTATTATTATTATCATTTACCGAGTTTACCAATGGTTGAAAAAAAAGGTGAGTTTTTAAGTTTACATTTCAGTTCTGCAAGAACTGATTTATCCAATATTGCGGAGCTTTCTATAGTGATCCACTATCGTGCAAACGGTCATGTTACTAAAATTGTGTGGTGTAGTAGTGTAGTAGTCTCCATGTAGTAAATTTGTACCACACAGTGACAAAAAAGGACATCCAATATTCACGATTTTACATATGTATGTAGTTCATTTGTAACGAATATGTAGCTAAGCCTTGTAAAAAACGGTGTGACTTTTTTGATGTTTTACAAGAAATGGGCTTATTTGATTAAATCTTATTTTAGAACAAATTGATCAATCTTGTAGACAATTGTTTCATCTGTCAGTTAAAATTATTTGTTCAGAGCTCAGTATTCTATTCAGCTAGTAATATTCAACCGAATATCAAAATCGAGGAAAATGATTTTGGTCGGTACTTTTACGGAATATTTTTAAAATGAGACCGTAGTTTCCGGAATATTTCTGAAGGTAGGACTGTATATTGTATCGATAATTCCGCGGTCACACTGATCCCCAGCTCTAATTCAGTAGCATTTGCTTTCTTGTTTTTGTAGTATTTAAATGTTTTATTTATAGTTTTAATTTTAAAAGAAGTCGGCAAAACCTTCAAAAACGGAATATTGCCTCATACAAATTTATTCCGTATTCGAGGTGCACCGTATAGAGAGAGTCACACCAAAGAGTTGCAGTATCATAATTGCTAGATTAAATCGTTAATAGAAGAGGTTTGTCGGTAGGAACTCGCCACGCAAATTGTTTGTCCAACTAAGCAAAAAGACGTTGCTCCACTGTCTCGCAAGCTATAATTTATCTTCCATGAACGCAGTTCATCATTGGTAATAATATGTCAAACCGTGTGGCGGGTGCTGACAAGAATGTTGGCACCCTCCCTAAGACCCTGGAGTCAGACACATACGAGCCGGACTTGGCTTCGGGAGCTCCATCAAGCAATCGGAAGGCGGGTGGGGGAATAGCGGCGTCCAAGAATGCCGGAAATAGTCCTTGCCGTTTCTTTTTCGAGGACGAAATCTTTCGAATCGATTCACGGGGACGTGTGCACTTTGGCGTAGTTACTGAGACGACCGAGTCGCACACGTCGGAGGACGAGGATGATAATGATCCCCTGTTTACGGGCGAGGTGCGCGTGGCCTTCTATCCCGATGGCAAGGAACAGATTCGAATGGAGTCTTCGGTAAGTACAGCCACCCTCGTTGAGGTTATGTAACTGGCATTGACATTGCCATTGGCATTGGCCTACAAATAACTGTTCATAACTGTTCTGTTTTAACAACTGTTTTTTTTCGGCATTGACACGTGTTTGTTTGCTCTTTTCTTTCCGCTTCTTTGCGGTTTCCTCAACATGTGGCTTCGCAGATCGGACTGGCAGACCGCACATTGATGCCCGGCGATGTTGTGCGTCGCCGCCTGCCCGGCCAGAAAGATCTCACCGGGCCGTCTGGCTATGTGAGGGATGTAAGCGTGAGCGCGGACATAAAGGTGCTTGGCTCGAAATTCGTCATCAAGAATGTACCTGCGGAGCGCTTGCGTCCGATCTCCCTATGGACACGTGATATACCCGTTTGCTTTGACACCTGGGTGGGCACCACCATTGGTGTCGACGAGGTGGCCGTGCTCAGGTAAGATAAAACAAACTATCTCAATTGATGTGCTATATTCTCACTTGCGCTTTTTTGGGATATTTGTTTTATTTTACAGAACCGCCAGTGGAGGACGCCTAGAAATTGGCTCAGCCTATTTCCACAAGTTCCGGGATGCGAATTCCAAGTTTTTACCTGAAGTATTCACTCCCCATGTGTTGTTTCCCGGCAACGTGGTTGTGGGTCGCCTGCCGCCCTTCGATCGCTTTATAAATCTTACGCCGGACATACCACTGCCCGCACATCGCAAGCGTGCCTTGGTAAGAAGACGTTAAATGCAACGAAACGCAAAGGTTTAACCTCTATTGTTGTAACTTCTACCATAGTATACCGTGGAATCGATCCGGACCCTTGGCGTGGACGTGGCCTGGACATGTCGTGCCACTACCAACGATTGTACTGGCGATCCTCTCAAACAGCCCTCAACTCATGTCATGGGCGAAGAGCTAGCGCAAGTTAAGCGCCTCAATATCTATGAATCCTATATGCTACAAATTCACGATCGATTCTTCCTCAAATATTCGAAACATGATCCACTAATCAATAAACAGGACTGGGAGGAAGAACTAAGTAATACGTTTATCAATTGACCGACGAAAACAATCACTTACGCGACCTAATTTCCCATTCCAGCGGCTAAGTATATGCCTATTTACCAAAGTCAGGGAATTGTCGATACCAAGCGCAACAAGCCGAAAAGCTCTAGTAATGCCAGTGCCCGCAATACGTCAAAGTTTAGACGCAGTTTGAATAAATCTGGCAATTCGCGGGCACGAAATGGCGACACTGAAGGCGCCGCCAATGCCTCGCTCAAAGGCCGGGAACCGGGCAGTGGATCGTCTACAAAGGTTTCATCAGATGATGCCTGCGACTTGATTGAGGATGCAGATGGCGACGAGGAGTCCTTAGACATAACTAAAGACCAAGAACAAGGCCAAGAGGAGCTGGCAGCCGGAGTACTACCAGAGGAAATTGATAAGAAGAATGAGGCGGCTCCAGTGGATGCCTCCACAAACACGAGTGGTGGCGGTGGAGCCACCAATAATCAGCAGCGCATTAGCGTCCGGATTGGCAATCGACGATACGGCAAGAAGAAGAAGTTTACAAAGAAGACACTTACGTCACCATTTCTTAAGAAACATATTGATCCCCGAGAAGGTGATGAGATTGTGGTGGAGACCTTAGTGGTACGCAGTACTGCGACCGTCGTCTGGCAGGATGGAACCGTAGAGGAGAAAGTTCAGTCAACACATCTGTATCCCATACACCATCTGGACAATCATGAGTTCTTTCCGGGTGACTTTGTGAGCAAGTCGAACGAGAATACCCTCAGTCAGACCGAATATGGCGTTATTCAGTCCGTGGATCATGATGAACGTATTGCAAAAGTCAAATGGTTCAACATTTATACCAAAAAGGATACAGTGTATGTATTGTGATATTTCCTGCCCAGGAGAATTTCCGCTCACTTGGTTTTTCTATTCCAGTCCCACATGCAGGGAAATGGAGGAGCTAAGCGTCTATGATTTAAAGGATCACGCCGACTATCAGTATCGACCCGGCACGATGGTCATTCGGGTCTCGAACTTTACCAACGAGAATGTCAACTCGACTGCTGGCCAGGTGATTGACAACTATCCCGATGGGCGAGTGCGCGTTTGGTGGGCCTTGGGACACATTACCATGTGCTATCCCCAGGATCTGTTTGAGATCAATCAGAATGATCACGACCACGATGGCTATCTGTCCGATGGAACGGATAACTCGTGGGAGACCCAGTCGGAGGATAGTCTGCACGGCCAGCTCACAGAAAAGGAGCACATTATAACGGGCATCGATAGCGTGAGCGATGCTCTGGGGAAGCTGAAGAAGATCCACAAACTGTTGCCGGATGCTGAAAAGTCAGAGGTACACATCGATTTGGTTGCCATCTATACAAATTGCCATTACCTGGATCGCTTACTGAAGAGCAGCTTCTTTGGCCCGGAGCACTTGGAGCACGCATTGGATTCGAATCGCATCTCTAAAACCTACAGGGCTATCCAAAATATAATAAATGTTGATGCTGATATGGATTTAGCCACGACGCCATTGAGGCTCCATGTTGCTGGCCCTCCTGTGAGCGCCCAGTCGACATCGACGCCCACAAAGCGAAAATCATCAACCGAAATAGACGAGGTTCAATGCAAGAGAACTGGCGATATTGTCATCGAGGAGGAGGGGGAGGAAAACCAGGACGAGGCGCCAGAAGTCACCGAGGAGGAGAATAGCGAGAGTGCCAAGTTGATTGCCAAATATCGTTGCGAATACAATCATTTGATCGAAGTAGCACGAAACAGTATTCTTGTGGCTTTTGACATAAGGACTAAAGCAAAGGTAAGAACTTTTGTATCTCCCAACTTGAGTGCTTGTTAGGCAAAGTTTTTTTTTTGCTATCCCATCAGAATGATTCCGGCGTTCACTCACGGGGCGAAAACAGCATGAGCGAGTTGACCAACTCGGGCAGCGATCGTGATCCTGTCGAGCCAAATACCCAGTCGTCGCCCGAGCTGCAGCCACAAGTGGTCATTGACTTTTCCGAAAGCTGCGGCACGGAGACCATAGAGATGTTTGTTATGCTTATCAAGAAACAATTGTCGAAATGCCGCAAGCTGGTTGATGAGAAAATTAATCGTGCACGCAGAGTAGCCCAAGAAGCTAAAGATACAGATGAGGAAGAACACTCAGATCCAGCCACGTATGATGTTGACCCAGAGGACGTTTGCATCGACCTCAACGAGGTGGTATCGCCGCATCCAATAGCTGAGATGGATGTTGAAGAGAAACTGGAAAAGTGTGACGTTGCCATGGAGCACACATTGGACCTGAACGCATTGTCCGAGTCGCTGCCACCCATTGATCGTCCCATGGCCTGTTCATCGCCCTCTCCCACACCCAAAATTGTCTCTCCCTCTCGACACTCTCCCGTTTGCGAGAACTGCTTCGAGGTAGTGCCCAATGCTCCGCTTTCTCATCATTTCATTCGTAATCCTGTGACACCAGTCAACAAGTCGCAGTACCAGCGATCTATTCAGCGTGAGTACTCCCTGCTGCAATTGTCGCTGCCGCCGGGCGTCAAGGTGCGAGCCTATGAGGATCGGATGGATCTCATGTCTGTGATGATGGTGGGACCCAAGCGCACGCCCTACCAGAACGCCCTGTTCTTCTTCGACTTTCAAATGGGTCGCGACTATCCGAGGGGTCCGCCAGTCTGTCATTACACCAGCTACTGCACAGAACGTCTCAATCCGAACCTGTACGAAGAGGGCAAGGTTTGCGTATCCCTGCTGGGCACTTGGGCAGGCCGCGACACCGAAATGTGGTCGGTAACTAGTACCATGCTGCAGGTACTCGTCTCTATACAGGGTCTCATACTGGTCGATGAGCCCTACTATAATGAGGCGGGCTATGAGAAGCAACGCGGTAGGAATTTAAATACTCGAATAACCAAACAGCAAATTCAATATCTTTAAATTTTCCCATTATTTTAGGCACACAACTGGGTCTGGAGAACTCTCGGGTCTATAACGAAATGGCAATCATAAAAATAGCCCATTCCACGGTAAAGCAACTGCAGAATCCGCCGCTTATTTTCCGCAACGAACTGATTCAGCACTTTAAGGAATTTGGCACCGAGCTTTATGACCGCATAAAGGCCTGGGCCGATTACTCTACTGAGGCACAACGCCTGAAAGTTACCAGCATTAAGGGTGAGTGCAGAGGCAATAAAAGTGTCTTAAAATTATGACTCATGTCTCATGGCCACACTTTAGATATGCCTGCGGATTACAAGGCGCCATGCGAGCTGCCCGAGTTTCCCCTACTCCCTTGCAGTCGTGGCTTTTGCGTTGCGGTCAAGGGCGTTCTAGCTCAACTAAAACCCGCACTGGCTGCCTTGGATCCCGTATTGAGTTCCCCGGATCCCGTATTAGATGCCCCAGATCCCGTGCTGAATGCCCCGGATGCAGGATTGGACGCTGTAGAGCCCGCTTTGGAAGCAATGGAAGTACCGAATGCCACGTGGACGGCCAACGAAACTGGAAAAGCACCACGCGCTGCCCCAGAGAAGTTTAATTGAATCTCGCTATGTTCGGCGCTTACCCATGCCTTGCCCAGTGCCAGCATCCAGCAATGCCTTTTATATTGGTGCCTCCTCATAGAACTCTGGAGACCCTCACCTTCGATGGGAGTCTGGCTGGCCCCAGGCAATGGGCGGCGTTTTATACACACACTATCGAATCTTACTACTTTTAAGCCTATCCGAATTGCTGGCAATTGCCCTTTTATTTATGCAAATTGTTCTTAAACTAAATTCAATGTGGTCTACGTTGTCACAAATCCATTAAATAATATCGATGAGTTCTAGAATATATAAGAAGCAAATATGTATGTATATTAAGTAGCGGGTAGCTAATCGAAATGTTGTATCGTATGGAATGCCACAAAATATATTTTATCTATGTCATTTAAGTCGCCCCCCCGTCCCGAACCGCCAAAATAACCCATGTATCGGATGTATATCCATGTCCTGCCTAGTTTTGAGTTCGAATCTGTTTTTGTTTTGCATTCCACTTGAAAGAGCTTAGCATAATTTAAGTTTAACGCTCCTTGCCCCAGCACTAGTGCTATAGTTTAAGCTAGCCAATGCGAGAATTGTGAATAAATTAGCAAACATTATTTATTATGGCTCTAATTTATCCCTCATGGATGATTCGATTCTCCACCTCAATGTCGATGTGCCCGGGGGCGCAGGTTGTCTTGCCATTCTTCTCGGTCACACAATCGGGGTCCGTATTGGTGTCCCACTCGCCCAGACGAACGGCATGCAGAGCTGTGCCGGACATGTCAAGTCGACGACTGGCCAGGCAGTGTCCAGCAGTCAGCACATAGCGAGAATTGATCTGTGTTCCGCCGCAATTACAGCTATAGTCCTCGGAGAAAACTGCCAATTCGGAAATGGATGATCAAGAGCGCTCTTCCCTTAAAGGATTGCTCCACTCACGCTTCTTGTACTGTAGCAGGACCATCCAAGGGAACTCCGAGAGAGTGGTGTTGACGCCCCCCACTATTCGGTCAGCAAAATGGATGCCACATGTCTCATTGCCGGGAAGAACATTGCCCGGCAGGTGCTCCTCTGTTGCAGTATTGACATTCGTGATTTGACCACCTCCACAGAGATAAGACGTGTCACAGCAAACTAAACCTGGCCCTACGCAACAGAAACAAACAACAACAAACAAACTCGACAAACGAATTTCACGCACAAAGCAAAATAATAAAATAAGTTCGAGTTCACCTCCACAATAGAACAGAACACCCCCTCCCAGAATATCTGGGCCAATATCCGACGTTTTTGCGGACTCAACCCAATCAAACACATCCACTGCATAAAAAACCCAACCCAACCAATGGTGCTCATACTCTGGAGCATCACTATCCCTTAACAAATGCCAACACCTACACATTTGCAGGAAACAAAACTGCAATTGTACCCTATCCTTCAACAACATTACCATCCCCCAAGTAACCCAACTCAAAATACTAGGACTAACAATAAACAATAAATACAACTCGCATATAAAACACATCCAACCATCCCTTAACAACAAACTGAACATAATAAAATGTTTAGCAAGCCCTAAGTTCAACTGCAACACCCATACACTTGTTAACATAACAAAGGCAACACTCATAGCCAAAATAGACTACGCCATATTCATTTATGGGCACGCGCCTAGGTCTACGCTGAACAAACTAAAAACAACATATAATGCAGGAATACGCACAGCCCTTGGCGCTCTTCTCTCAACACCCATCCCCAACCTACTTTTCGAAGCCAACCTACCTACAATAGAGCAAAAAAGAGACTTAATGACAGCCAAAGCATCAAAAACAATCCTCCACAGTGCTAACTCTCCAATCCACAAATTCACCAAGCAAAGAAAACAACAAAACAGTAAGAAATTAAAATCCACATTAGAAAAAATCATTTCATCTTGCAAGGAACTCAACATCCCCTACCTTCCACCACCCAACAAACAAACAACCATACCACCATGGCTATTTCCACCTTCCACCATCAACATCTCCCTACACAACTTTAGTAAGCCCAACACATCACCAGAAATATACCAAAAAATGTTCCGAGAACATAAAGACAAACACAAACAACACAAATATATATTCACCGATGGCTCCCTGCAACATAAAACTGCCACATTCGCCATAACCACCGATACTGTAATCCTAAAAACAGGCATCCTACCACACTACTCCTCCATCCTCTCCGCAGAAACGATTGCCATTCTTGAAGCAATAAAGCTAACAAGAAGCAAGAAAGGCAAATTCATAATATGCTCCACCTCCCTCCCTATCAGCTATCAAATCTATAAGCAACAACAACAATGTCTAACAATGTCTGATACAGGTGTTGGGCGAGCAGCTGAAGCTGCGCCAGCAGGTGATAGCCACTGCCACCGTGTACTTTAAGCGGTTCTATGCCAGGAATTCGCTGAAGAACATTGATCCGCTGCTCTTGGCACCCACCTGCATACTGCTGGCCTCCAAAGTGGAGGAGTTCGGCGTCATATCCAACTCCCGACTGATATCCATCTGCCAGCCGGCCATTTTTTTGTGTTCTCTTTGTGTCCTCAGGGACTATTTTGATTGGTCACTTTCGGAAAAGAGTCTTTTTGTATGTATGCGTGCGTCTGTGTGACCGGCGAACGAGAGCAAGGTATTTTTAACAAGGTAACCGCACTGAGAGAGCCTGAGGGCGAGAGAGCGAGTGCTTCTACCTTGTTAAATATACCTTGAACGAGAGCATCGTTGCTCAGGCATACATATTCTTTTCTCTTTCTCGCACACAGCAAGAAACAACCATTTTGAAAAAGACACTTCTTGCGCAGTGGTCTTTCAAAGACCGTTTTGCGTGACCGATCTCTCAAAAGTGTCCCTATCTGTGGTTATTGAGAGACCGAAACGTTTTTTCGGTTGAGCCAAACAGTCGGATCGAAACACACAAGCGAAACGAAAAAAGTGTTTCGCTCAGAGAGAGATCATGTGTACCAAATTTTTTCTGTTTTGTCTGCGTGAAGACTGCGTTGGAAAAATCGGTTGACGGTTATTTTCATGCTCTGGTACCAACAGTTAAACAGCAATCTAGCACACACAGGACACTATCTCAAAAACACTACGCAAAAAGACATAACACGGATAGACCAAATAAAAATTCTAAGACTTAGATTAGGACACACAAGATTCAATCAACAACACTACATCAACCCGAACGACATAACACCCTGTCCAAACTGCAACTCAACATCCGACCAAAATATAGAACACGTACTAAAAAACTGCCCTGCAACCTCACACACATTAGAGAACAAATCTTCGAAAAATTATGTCCCATAAAAATCCTCGCAAACCCAACTCCAACAAACCTCTCCATGTTAATAAATTATCTCAAAAAAACAAACTACTACCATATCCTATAGGTTTAAATTTAGAAAATATAAATAAATGTAATATATGTATAAATGTAAATGTGTAAATGCAAATGTATAGTATACCTAAATGTAAAAATGTATGCATAAATGTACAAATTAAGTAAATATATAATATGTAAATAGACACAAGCCAAGCCGAAGGCCCAAGCAGCTAGCGCTTTAATAGAAATTAAGTTCCGGCTAATTTTAATTAGTCCTAACTCTAAGATAAGTAAATAAATAAATATTTTATCTATGTCATTTAAGTCGCCCCCCCCGTCCCGAACCGCCAAAATAACCCATGTATCGCATGTATGTATATCCATGTCCTGCCTAGTTTTGAGTTCGAATCTGTTTTTGTTTTGCATTCCACTTGAAAGAGCTTAGCATAATTTAAGTTTAACGCTCCTTGTCCCAGCACTAGTGCTATAATTTAAGCTAGCCAATGCGAGAATTGTGAATAAATTAGCAAACATTATTTATTATGGCTCTAATTTACGCTGTATCCAATCGATGAATGCCCCAGTTCGTGTGTAGACTCCCGGCCAGCCCGGTAGACCGCACGGATCCGGACCGTAAGAGGTAATGCCGGCCACATAGAACACCTCCCTGCCGCCGGTGTTGATGGCGACCATAAGTGGACCGCCAGAGTCACCGCCGCAGGTATCGATGTTCGCCTTGCCACCGGCACATAGCTGGTTATCGTTTAGATTGTACTTGTAGGGGTTGTACTTGTCTTGGCATGCCTTCAAGTTCCATACATCGACGGTGATCTTTAGCTTCCATGGACTGGGTACCTTCTTCTCGGTGAGGCCCCAGCCAGCCACGTCCATGGCATAGCCCTCGAATAGATTCGTTCGCACATCGCCATTGATGCCCAGGCAAATGGGTCTCACATAATCCGAGTAGCTGCCAAAGTCACGATAAATGGAAATCAGATCAGATCAGATCAGCGTATGCGTACATGGTCATCCCCTCACCCGACACTCTGCTTGAGACGCAACAGGGCTATGTCATTCATCTGGTCAATGGAGTTGGGGACATATCCCTCATGGATGATTCGCTTCTCCACCTCAATGTCGATGTGCCCGGGGGCGCAGGTCGTCTTGCCATTCTTCTCGGTCACACAATCGGGGTCCGTATTGGTGTCCCACTCGCCCAGACGGACGGCATGCAGAGCTGTGCCGGACATGTCAAGTCGACGACTGGCCAGGCAGTGTCCAGCAGTCAGCACATAGCGAGAATTGATCAGTGTTCCGCCGCAATTAAAGCTATAGTCCTCGGAGAAAACTGCCAATTCGGAAATGGATGATCAAGAGCGCTCTTCCCTTAAAGGATTGCTCCACTCACGCTTCTTGTACTGTAGCAGGACCATCCAAGGGAACTCCGAGAGAGTGGTGTTGACGCCCCCCACTATGCGGTCAGCAAAATGGATGCCACATGTCTCATTGCCGGGAAGAACATTGCCCGGCAGGTGCTCCTCTGTCGCAGTATTGACATTCGTGATTTGGCCACCGCGTTTGCTCACCGGACAACAGACCAGAATGCGATTTACCAGACCCTCGCGCCTGTTGTCCAGACCGCATTGGCTCTTCGACAGCAGTGTGCGCTGGGCCGGCGTCGTCTTATCCGCATTGAGGATGGTGAAGAGGAAGGGACAGCTCTCAATGTGGACACAGAAGCCGCGCTCCGTACTCTCCTGCGGGGTGCAGGTGCCGAAGCTGATCTGCGCAGCATCTATGTAAATGAAAATCATTGCCAATATTGCGTTGCATTAATGCACTTATTAAAACCGGTTGTTGCCACCTCGAATAACTACTCACTAGCTCGTTGTGCACTGACCACCAGTAGCAGCAGCAACAGCTGCGGGAGCAGCATCAGCTTCGGATCCGTCAGCATCTTGGCAGATTACGAATGTACTGATCGCTCGGAATTTCAAGCTGAGACTAACTCTGACTGACTGACTCTCCAGTGGCTGAGCCGGTTTAAGTCTCATTAGTTAGCTGAAGCTGACGAGATTAGCCACCGCGTTATCTCGAGAGCCAAATGGCAGCATAGCCTGTCAGAGGTGACCCAAGATTACTGGAAAGAGAATGACATACTGATATGTACATACATATGTACACACTTTGTGTGTGGTGTGTTTTCCCGGAGATTGCAATTAGCATTGTAGAAAATATCTGGGCCAAGCCAAGCCACCTGCCCAAATCCCTGTGCTGAGCATGCTCTCCCATTTAATGATCTCTAGATTAATGTGCAGTCGTAGATTTATTAACCAGTTATTTTGATGACGTTACACATAGATACTAAGCAAAGCTCTATCCTTCTCTTACTTCTATCGGATTCTTTATTGTATAATTATAAAAACCAGATTAAGCCTTCAGATTTTGCCATATCCATGGGATGAAGGCGTCTGTTCTTGTGTAGATAGCCGGCCAGCCCTCTCTACCACAGTCTTTTGGCCCATGCGAGGTAATGCCTGCGAGATAAATGACTTCTCGGGAGTTCACGAAGACGGTGGCCATTAGGGGGCCACCCGAGTCCCCAGTACAGGTGTCTTTACGATCGATGCCGCCTGCACACAGGATGTCGTTCATAAGTTCATTCCTAAATTTATTTCTATATTTTTTACGGCAATCACATCCTTTAATAGTGCTCTTACGCAAGATGGGGCTCTGCTGGCCGTTTTCGGTTTTACCCCAGCCGGCTATTTGGAAGCGACTGCTGAGCGGCATGCCACTATCTGGCAAGCAAATGGGTTTTATGGCCTTGGTGTAGCTTGAGAGGGGAGAGATTTCATTAGGCCGATGGTCTCCCAGATGTGGAATATCCTCACCTGACGCTTTGCTTGAGACGCAGCAGGGCTATGTCATAGCCAATGCTATGGCGCATATAACCAGGATGGACGATTCTCTCCTCAACCTCTATGTCCTGGTGGCTGGGAGCACAGAATTTATTACCATTCACCTCTCTAAAGCAGTCGGGAGAAGACTCGATATTCCATTCGCCAAGACGAACACTGGTTACCACCATACCAGACGCGATGAGCCAATCGTCGGCCACGCAATGAGCTGCGGTCAGTACATAACGAGAATTAATCAGTGACCCTCCGCAATTGAAGGATTTAGGTTCCTCATGAAAAAATTTAAGCAAATCCAGGAACGTATTAGGCGGCACTGGCATAAGTCTCTGGTGTCGGATCAGTGCCATCCAGGGAAACTCAAAAAGGTCTGTCTTGGTGCCCCCATAAATACGATAGTTTGCCAGGGGCACCTCACACTCTTCATTGCTGGGGAGATTGACGCCAGGCGGTAGAGTTGGAGGACAGCAGACGTAGATTCTTTGATCCAAGTTTTCCATGGGCTGAGCCTTCAAACCGCATTGCTTTTTTATGATATTATTACGCTGGGCCTGTGTCATAGATCCGGCCTTGATCTTGTATAGTAATTGCGGACACATGCTGAGGCTGATACAACGCTCTTCGGTAGGGCACGCGACAAATGCAGCAGCTTGGACCACGCCTAACAGCGGAAGTAGTAGAAGCAAAAGCTTTATCTTTAAACACATTTCGGTTGTTCTTTCGTCAGAGTTCAAACGAAGACTGTTCTAAATTCGAGAGGGTAGTGGGCGAATATTCATATTTATATCAAAATGCTACATGAATCAGAGCTTTTCCCCGGTATGAGTGATAAAAAATTATTGAGGCATCCGCCAGTCAAGAGTAAGGTTTTATCGTTTCGCTTTCTGTGTTTTACTAGAAATAAGCTGCAGATATAGCTCAAATACAAATTCTTAGAACTAGCGCAAAGAACGCGTATACTTCTGCGAAAGGACATCTGTATCTGAAAGTGCGCGTTGAATGCGTTGCGTCTAAATCTTGTTGCTGTTGTTCGCATAGTTGTAGACTTGCTGGAAACCTTCACCATCATCGCCCTCGCCGTCGTCTGAGTCATCGGAATCGAATGTGTTGTCGGGGATATCGTAGAGACGAATGATCGGCTTGTTGGGATCCTTCATGATCAGATACTTTCCGTCCTTTTGCTTCATCACCAGGTCAATGATGCAACGGAGCACGCCCCAGGCATTGTCCATGCTTAAATTGATCTGGGTGGCGAACTCGTGCGGCTTGAACTGCTGCGTACCCAGGATGACATGGCGCGAATGATCCCTCGGGTTGATACGCGACACATAGCCCAGCTTCAGCTGATCGGAGCCCGCGAGCACCGCCTGAACAGTCCACTTGGCCAGCTTGCAGGCATTGTTGCGTAGCTCATTGGCCAGCACAGCGCCGCGCTGTGTGTCCAATTTCTGGCGCCACTCAACGCCATTGGCCAGCTTGGAGTCCCACTCGTTGAGGGCCTTGATCGACATGAATCAGAGCTTTTCTCCGGTATGAGTGATAAAAAATGATTGAGGCATCCGCCAGTCAAGAGTAAGGTTTTGTCGTTTCGCTTTCTGTGTTTTATTAGGAATAAGCTGCAGATATAACTCTGATACAAATTCTTAGAACTAGCGCCAAGAGCGCGTATACTTCTGCGAAAGGACATCTGTATCGATCGATATTATGGTTAATAAAAGGGCTATGACGCAAACCCAGGCCAGATGGGGTTCTGAAAGTGCGCGTTGAATGCGTTACGTCTAAATCTTGTTGCTGTTGTTCGCATAGTTGTAGACTTGCTGGAAACCTTCACCATCATCGCCCTCGCCGTCGTCTGAGTCATCGGAATCGAATGTGTTGTCGGGGATATCGTAGAGACGAATGATCGGCTTGTTGGGATCCTTCATGATCAGATACTTTCCGTCCTTCTGCTTCATCACCAGGTCAATGATGCAACGGAGCACGCCCCAGGCATTGTCCATGCTTAAATTGATCTGGGTGGCGAACTCGTGCGGCTTGAACTGCTGCGTACCCAGGATGACATGGCGCGAATGATCCCTCGGGTTGATACGCGACACATAGCCCAGCTTCAGTTGATCGGAGCCCGCGAGCACCGCCTGAACGGTCCACTTGGCCAGCTTGCAGGCATTGTTGCGCAGCTCATTGGCCAGCACAGCGCCGCGCTGTGTGTCCAATTTCTGGCGCCACTCAACGCCATTGGCCAGCTTGGAGTCCCACTCGTTGAGGGCCTTGATCGACATGAACTGTGGCTCTCCACTAGGCGTCTGCAGCACGCCGTCGTGTTCGCAACGCGCAACCAGAACCTACCAAACAAATGGGAGGGAGTTCGTTAGAGTAATGGGGCAATGAGTCATGAATTTATGCTTACGATATCGCTGCCGAGCTCCCACTTCTTATAGCGATAGCCGACACTGGCCACCTGGATGTCCTCGTCTTCGCTGATGAAGGGATTGCCCTCCTCGAACTTGAACTTGGCCTCCTGGTCGCCTGTCTTGAGCACCTGCTGGCTGAAGTTGTGGTTGATGAAGGTGGCCTCGATGGCCAGGTTGCGGGGCGAGTTGCAAGAGCTGTCATCGTCGGTGGGTGGCTCCACGCTGCTCTCGTTCACAGTCAGCAAATCGAATTCCGTATGATCACGCTTGTCCATGAAGATCTTGTCGCCAACCTTTTCGATGACAATGTCCCAGGAGTAGTTGGAGCGCGTCGAGCACATAATGGTCGCCAGAATAGCATCTGTGGCAAAGACATTGCCCACGGTCTTGGACAGACGACGAATAACCGGATCATCGGTAGTGGTCACCGTGTGCACAATACGATCGATCTTCTGCAGAGGCTTCTCGTTTTTCACATTGATGCGGTCATAGGTCTTGTCGTAGTACTCCAGGGTGCCGCAGGTGACGATGTCGACACCATCCTTGATGTTGGGCAGCGACAGCTTGATGAGACGGGGGAAGTCCATCTCCTCAATGGAAGCCCAGTCGGCGCGCACGGCCACCGAGGATTCGCGCATTTTTGGTGGCGGACCGCGATGACCAAACTTCTTGCCCATGCCGCGACGGGTATCGCGAGCCTTCACATTCTTGCCGTTGAGCGTAGTCATGCCGTGGTGACCGTGGTGATTGTTCAGGCCGCCGCGGGGATTGCGACCGCGACCACCGCGTCCGCGCATATTGCGGAAGCGTCCGCGCTGGTGAGGCGGTTTCTGCACGCGGGCCGTGTCGACCAGGTGGAAGGTAGTCTCGTCCTCCTCATGGTAGTACGAGTACTGGTTGCCAGTGCCGAAGCTGGAGGCGTATTTGTCTGAAAGAAACACACAAACACAACAACGCTGTAACCTCTGCCACGACACATGCACATAACCTCACTTTGTGGGCGAACAAATGTGAGGAAATGCAAAGTTCAGACGGAATCTGTATTGCACTCACTCTGGTACTTCTTGTCGTTGTTCGAGGTGCTTGTCCAGTCGCAGATCTTGCCCAGGCGATCGTTCTTGCTGAACGGCTGGTATGGTACATCCTTAAACGTGTCCGGCAGCTCGCATGGTCCCCAGCCCCGCTCGTTGAACTGCACGGTCGGTTTCTCGAAGGACGGAAACGTCGCCGCGGTGTTTATGGTCTCGCTCATCGCACGCTTTTCACTGGCCTGTCTGTTTATTCAATTGATTTTTTTCAATTTTCCAAATAAATCCAGAAATTGAAAAAAATTTGTTTCGCGAATCACTCGACGGCACAATCGATAAGGGACTATCGATTACAGTGCAACCGTGGAGAAACATCGATGTTAACATCGATATAATCGATGTTAGGGTCCTAACCGCAGACATCGATAGTTTTTTCAAACATCGTTTTTTTTTGCCAGACACCCCTAAATTTAAAATTGTTCCCAATTTGATATTCCGTTAAATATTACTAGCTAACTAGGACCATCAGGCCTGAGCACATAATTTTATGGGATTGATGAATTAATTTTCTACAAGATTGGTTAAGTTTAGTGACTCTTTTTTTTTAGATTGTTTCTAAAATGACGTTTAAGCCACGGTATAAAATTTAAGTGAGCATCAAATGCGACGTAGGAAACGTAAGTGAGCATGAAATGTCACGTCATTTGAACACTTGTTGCTTATCAACCGGTAGTATCGACAATTGTATACCCTTTTTCCATTGATTAATGTTATATTTTTTTTTTCCAGATGCTTTAAAACGCAATTAATATTGTATTTTGCACATATTTACAATTTTTGAGCCAATAATTCATTTGATGAATTAATTATTATTAACATATCCATCCCGATACCCATTTTCAGTCTTTTTAAACCGTAAAATTTTCTGAGATAGAGACTGACCAGTTTCTACAATAATTGGTGCCTAGTAAAACAAACTTTTCTTAAATTCTAAAATATCCTTTCCTTTTTAAAAGTTTCTAGTTCCGAGCCCATCTTGTGGGCCAATGTTGCTCATTTCGCGGCACATGTTGCTGGCCCATATAAATTAATGTTCCAACGGTAGTAAAATTAATGAATTAATGTTAAAAGTACTGTATTCCATGGTAAAGTAGTAATGAATTCTCGTGTTGAAATGTGTTTGGCCTATTCATGCATTTAATTAGATTCCGGTATATAAATTCCCATAGGTCTCGATCCCGATACACATAATTGGTATCAGTAGGAAGACTATAACTTACAAAATTTCGTTGCGATACTAAGCATACAAAACAAAGATGCAAAAAATCAGTTAATGCGTTAGTTGAGCAAACATGGAAGCAATTCCCTTATGCCCCTCCGTAGTAGGGTAGTTTATAAAATTCCTGTTGCTCAGGAAAAAGAGAGTATGGACAACAGGTAAAACGGACCAGAAAATGTAACGCATGCAGGGTAAAATCCACCCCATTGCATAACATACTGTGAGGACAGGCCTGTCCTCATGTCGACCACTAACCATACAATATATAGATGCGACAGTTCATACATTGAATTTGACTTTGTATGGATAGTGTGTCGACATATCTATATTTTTTTAAATTGGCGGTAATTTTGAATGAATGATGCAGCCCTATTGATTATTGGAACTTGTCTAGATGGCGCTTTGGAAACCAGCTAAAAACTGGCTGCTATAAAACCACTAAAGCTGACAACTGTGGCACGGTTTTCCTTGGTGCCTCACTAAAGAACACTCAGACATTTATTAGTAACGATTTATAGAAAGATTAGACATTTTTTATACCCGGTACTCGAAGAGTATAGGGGTATATTAGATTTGTGGGGATAACGGTTGTGTGTAACGCCCAGAAGGAAGCGTTTCCGACCCCATAAAGTATATATATTCTTGATCAGCATCAATAGCCGAGTCGATATAGCCATGTCTGTCTGTCCGTCTGTCCGTCTGTCCGTCCGTCCGTCTGTCCGTCTTCATTTGCGCCTATATCTCAGAGACCATTTAAGATAAAGCAACCAAGTTTTGTATCCAGTCTCCTGTGTGATCACACTACTCAAAGTATATTTCAAAATTTCGCCCCGCCCCCTTCCGCCCCCAAAAAGGACGAAAGTCTGTGGCACACACAATTTTTAAAATACAAGAAAACTAAAAACGCAGGATCATAGAGAAAGACCATTTCTATCAGAGTGTTGAATCTGGATCAGATCGGATCATTATTATAGCTACAATGAAGGAAACCATTTCGAAAGTCATCATTCCCTCTCGCTCTCTCTCACACGCGACCCCATCCGCTTTGCCCATTCGTATTGGATCAGGTCGGATCAATATTATGGCCAGAAGAAACAAATTAAATTTCAGTGGCTACGCAACGCCTGCCAAGCGCTGACTCATGCCCCCTCCCTCTCTGTCCTAAACACGTACGTCTCAAATACATATGTAGTTATACATGTCATGTAGAAATTTAGAAGCAAATGTAAAAATCATATGCAAACAAAATTGGAAACATGTATAATATTCCAAAAATGATTTAAATTCATTTTCTGAAATATTATTTTTTGCCCAAAATTTGTTCGTCCCTTTTGCGAACATATAATAAATTTCAGAAATCGTAGGCTCATAAATGTATGTATGTACATATATACTGACTGAGTACCGGGTATAAGGTAGAGCCGCGGCCTTTGCCGCGGCTCACAACGTTCTCTCTCGTTTTTTTTTAAATTTTATTAGTTAAAATTATGTACCGATTACGGACAGTTCTTTAGTTTCAAATGGTACATGAGCTCATATTGAGCACAGAAAACAGCATCGAAATGATTAAGCAGACTGCTTTGTTCGTTTTCGTTGTACACCTGTAGAAGAGTTAGAGAAGTTAATATTTCGAGATTCGGTATAAGATTTTGATGATTAATCTTACGTGATCCAGTGCTATGGCTGGAACGCCCTCATGTTTCACCTTGGCCGTCTCCTCACCGTACTCTTTCAGTATATCACTCACACTACGAGATGTTCGGCACTCCTTCACGTCGTTGACATCGATGCCGTAGTGTTCGGCACACTTGTCCAGTCTGTACTTCCTGCCGCGCATCATGCAGGCAATCAGTTTCATAGATTCGGTGATATTATGGTGCTGCAGTATGCAGCCATGCCAGGCATTCAGATCACACTCCAACTCCCCATGCTGGCAGTGCACATTGCCCTCTTCATCCACCTGAAATGATATATGTAGGGTTTCTATCCGAAAATGCACATTCTGATCGACAATCACCAACCTGTGCATTGCCGTAGGGTATTAGCTCGAGATCCGTGAATGGCAGTCGATCAGCAGTCAGCATCGAAGGACCCAGTTGTTGGGTGACAAAATCCATGCAGTAGGGACAAAGTGACTCGTAGTACACTGTTACGGCGAGTTTGTTACTCTCCTCGGTCTGTCGTGCATGATGACGCTGCAAAAATGTACAATGTTCTTTTTTCAGATCTTTGGAGGATCGTTGGATCACTCACCCTCGCACTGGCCAGCGCCACAACGCACCATATCAGTAGACAGACAAAGACAAACGCCTTCATTGGAAAGATTGAGTAGTTTATGATCTTTAAATCGTTCAGTATCGTCCCGCACAGCGGCAGCGACAGACAGCTTGACACTGAAGTAAAGTCCGAAATTTCTTATGAGCTGCAATGTCGTAGCGAACAGTGGCGTGGTTTGAATTCGCGACCAGAGGGTTATCACAGAGCAAGATCAAATTAGAATGATAGTGTAGAGTTTAGTGTACATTTAGTATAAATTTGGAAAGATTATTACACTGACAGATTTCTCAATTGAAATGAAAGATTTTCTAGAGAAGCCTAGAGATGAGAGCACAACCGATATGTCTATCGAATTTCAGGATCATCATGGTTTTTTGATAGCTATCGGCAGCTATGGTAGCTAAAATACCCATCAAGTGAGGGTTGTTTCATTAGGTAGTTTACCCTACACTAACCACTAAGCCACCCCCGCCCCCTGGGAAACCAGCGCCCCTGTCGGGGGTCTCTCAACCAAGCTATGAGTACAGGGGAACGGCACTGTATATATTTCCTCGAGACCCCCGCTGATCGTGTGCCAGCCTGCGTCAGTGTCAGTCCAAAAAAACAAAGGCCGACGAACAGCACAGATTACGACAGCACTGCTGCGCGCAATTACGCTGCAAATTGAGCAGCGGAACCATCTCACTGGGGCTCTAATCTTATTTGCAGCTGCGTCTCAAGCTAATCATAGGACCTCTATGCAAATGAGAGCGATAAGATGAACCATTTTTAGCTTTTCACTGCCGTTTTTGGTGGCAGCAAAGTCTCTGAGTCAGCGGAAAATCCGTCCAGCCAAACTGGTATCTCGGGTGTAATTATAATTTATTGGTTTTACCACATTGTAAAACATTTGCATGGTCATCATATTTGAATGGTTTTTAATCCTATTCTGGCAAGAGGCAGGTGGGCAACCTGATCTTGAACTTTCTCTTGTATTGACTTCAGAATTGACTCTTGAAATCCTGCTCATATGACTCGAATGCCTAGTACCTACCGAATTCTAGTACGCTTCATATGATATATGTACATATCACGTTAACCAGCATTCAAAACACGATCAATGCGATACTTCATTGATCGCCGATCATTTTATATGTACATATGTACATGCTGGCAGCCAAATGGCTCTCCCTTTCATTCACTCTCCTTCTCTGCAAACATCATTTACTACTATGTATTTTTTGTCAGCTGTGAGAGCCCTGACCTAACCCACTAAACTTTTGGACAGCCACTAATCCACTAATCAGTGGACAATGATTGAGAACACTGAAGGAACAGTTTATATTGATTCCGATGTAGCTATTTGGGGACCTTTTTAAACAATCATTATTCTCGTTCAGAGTTCAATATGACTGGAAAAGTTTAAGCAAATCGGATAACACAAAAGGTTACGCTTAATTTTAGCATATAATATTCACAATACGAATAATGCTGATACATATATATACATATATATGATCCCCAATAAATGGAGTGCTTAAAAAGAGTCATTCAACCATGAACATCGAGGAGCAATCACATCCCTTTTGAAATGTCATTGTCAGTCGCAGATTGGATCACCGATGGAAAACAATGGACTGTAAACTGCTCGTGTTTGGAATAATATGATTTATCATAGATTCTGAACGGTCACGTACTATATTCTCGGGTGTAATTATAATTTATTGGTTTTACCACTTTTTGAAACATTTGCATGCTCATAATATTTGAATACTATCTGGCTAGACGCAGTTGGGCAGCCTGATGTGGAACTTTCTCTCGTATTGACTGCAGAAATGACTCTCGAAGTTGTACCTTAGGCTGCTCTGCTCGTATGGCTCGAATACCTAAGGAATGGAGAAGCATCGATTTCAGGTAGAACTCAAAATATGCCCTACGAAATAAACTTACATTCTCAAACACAATGGTGGGCACAAAGGACAGGCCCAGCTTCAGGGTCTCCTTGCCGTAGGGAGCCAGGATCTCGGGGGTCTTGCGCGTTTGCTTGCATGTCCTGGCCGCACTCACATCGAGACCCAGGTGGTTGGAACACTTGTCCAGCTGATTGCTATAGGCCCGCAGCATACAGTAGATGAGCTTGAAGGCCTCTTTGATCTCCAGTGTCTCCAGAATACAGGCATGCAGTGCATTCAGTTCGCACTCCTCCCATCCGTGTTGGCAGAATACCTGCATCTCCTTGGTAGCAGTGTTATTGTAGAACTGAGACGAGAAGAACCGAATAAATACCGATCAAAGGCTATACCATAACTGCTAGAGACTCACTCCCGCTTTGCCGAAGGGATACAGCTTCAGTTCGGTGTATTGCCACCAATCGTTGTCCAGCAGTGCATCGTGGAGCCGTCGACGGATGAAGTACACGCTATCCGGACACAGGGCCTCATAGTGGATGGCCACCAGGAGTCTCTGAGGCTCTGCTGGTGCTGCTTCCGTGGTGCTGGTGGATGTCACCTCCGTCCCGTTGGCTAGTGGCTGGCCATGCCCACACGCCATGGAGATTAGGAACACTCCCAGTGCGCAGAATATACTTAATTTATTGTTCATCGTCCGCTTCCGCACTTTGCAGCCTCACAAACCAAACACAAATGCTCTTCGTGGCCGATCCAATGTACATATTCGTCTCCATATGTACAGAACACGCACACGTATGATCCACAGCTATACAGACTTATATACGTACTATATAGTACATCGCTAATACGTACAGATGTTCGTGCTCTCCAGAGCACAACAATGGCTCTCTCACTCACCCTCTCACTCGCTCTCTCTGCAAACATCATTTACTGCTATCCATATCAGCTGTGGGAAGCATGCGGGAGCACCAGACCTAACCCACTAAACTTTTGGACAGCCTCTAATCCAATAACCGACTAATCAGTAGACAATTTGGACAATAAGGGAAGAGTTTATGTTAATTCTGATGTTGCGAAACGTAGGGGAAAGGTTCTTCTCGTGGAGAGTTTTGTTCTTCCGTATATATACGATTTTCTCCGACAGGAAATGTTTAAACAATTCCGTTACGCTTAATTTTACCATATAATAAGTCCAACATTTAACAATTTTATGAAAAAATATTTTATTCAGCATAAAATCAGTATATAAATAGAACCAATACCAAATATATGCATAAAAATGCGAAATGCTATGCTAAATTCTATAGATAGACCTGATTTGCGAATAATGCAAATATAATAATATAATATATATATAGATTATCTATATTAATATAGACATATTATATATACATTATTCTCACAATGGAGTGATTAAAAAAAGTCATTCAACCGTGAACATCGGAGAGCTTTCACATCTCTTTAGAAATGTCATCGGCAGTCGCTGATTGAATTACCGATGGCAAAAAATGAACTTTAAACTGGTCTCGTTTGGAATAATATGCTTTATCATACTTCTCATGGGTTCTGTAAGTATCTAGACTAATTTTCCAATCGCAATAATATATGTATGATTATTGCAGGAGGCTCCCACCATTAAACTGACAAATGCCAAGTGCGCGTCCCACAATAAATCGTGGGTCATCATGCATACGTGTCGCCTGAAGGCCTATTCGCGCAACAAAACAAGTTTGAATGTTAATGTCACGGTCCTAGAGCCAGCCCACAACATCTTTCTCAACTTTAAGATGTGGAAGAGGGCGAACGGATACAAACCGTTTCTCTTTGACTTCAATTTGGATTGCTGCGCGTTTATGAGGAGACGCAACCACCCAGTGGCCAAGATGATGTATAATCTCATAAAGGCTTCGTCCACAGTGAATCATTCATGTCCTTATGTGGTACGAAACGGTTTTAGTGTGCATTATATGATTCTTTAATGTTATAATTTTTACTCGTCGTAGGGTGTGCAGACGCTAAGCGATTTTCATCAGATTGAATTGCCCTTGATGCCCTTGCCCTCTGGGGAATATCTCATTACGTTGGTCTGGATGTTCGACGGTAAGCCGCAGTTTTCATCAAATATTTCATTCACCTTTTTGGAGGATCTGTGGACGAGAAACTGAAATTTGATTTTAAATTGAAATAAATTTGTCCCTCCCTTTGTCCCTCTATTCTTTTTGGTAAAGAGTTCCACTGGTAAAGCCATAACCTTAGAAATTTCCCCAGAAACCATAGAAGATTTCTTTCGCATCTCTTCGCAGAAATCGGCTGGAAAATGGGTTAATTGCGAATATTTTTTGGAGCTATCCGCTAAGTGTGTCACCTGCGGCACGGCGAAACATTAACAAAACATACAGTAAACACTGAATTTTTCAACAACAAACAGAAAACGGAAAACGGAGACAAAAAAAAGGAGGAAAAAAGCGAACAAACATTTCGAAGCGTAACAAGTTCAGTGCACTGTCATGTCGCGTTGCTGCTAATTGACAGAGCACCAGCCAACGGCTCCATTTTGGTAGTGCTCCGCGGTGGAGGCCGGTCCAAAACGGTTGTTGCTTTTTTTTGTTTCGGTTTGGATAACCTGTTGGCCACATATAGTATATAGATGTAACTGTCGCATAAGCTTGGGGGCTTGCTCAACCACAGCCAGCGAGTGAGTGAGTGAGTGAATGCCATTGACCATTCGGTCTGGAGTGGTGGGACCGGGAGCTGAAGCTGAAGCTGGACCTGGTCTGGACATGGTCTGGAGTTATGAGACTGGATGGAATGGAACGGGATGGAACGGTGTGGGACGGTAGTTGAGCAATTTCAATTTCTAACTAATTTTCTTTGGCTCTTAATTGCCAGGTAAATGTTTGGGATTGTTGCCAGCATCGTTTATGGGCACGTCATCATAGAGCGTGTTTCATGGTCAAGGTTTGCACGCAAGAATGCCTTCAAAGCCAGCAGCAGCACCCGCAGCGCCCCCTTAGCACACCCCTCTGCTACCAGTATTTCTAATTGTGCGGCTGGCCATAACCACAGCAGGTGGCTAGCAGATCCACCAACCAACCGGTAGAGAAAGAGAGATGTACAAAAAAAAGTGACAGTATTTCATGAAGCGCCTCGTAGATTTCCGCACAATAATTGGCATCGTCTGCCCAGGCTACCAACTACCAGCTACCAAATACCAACTAGCGCTGGCACTGGCCAATACCAAATTCAAACGTGTTGCAGCTGCAGTTAACCCAAATTGCCTTTCCGCTGACCAGCACATAGATCACACTGTAGTGTTACTCAGAGAGTTCCTACAGCCTCCGGGCCCATCGCACGAATAGCGTTTATCTCTGGTCTCCCAATCGGAATTGGAGTCGCAGATGGAGATGGAGTTGGCGTCTCTGTTCCAATTTCTAGAGTCGTTTATTGTGTTTTTTCTTAGTCTTCTAATTTGCATTTACAAACGTTTGCCAGCTTTATGTCGCTTTGTTAGCCGCAAACTGCAAAAATGACTGTTTCTTCTGACCATTGTAGGAGAGTATCAATGATCAAAAGAAAATATCGTGAATTATGATTGTGTGTAATCTTCTTTTCTGGAAATGTATGGAAAGCAGACTTTAGAGAGACTTGTTTTGTTAATCAACTTGGCCGAAAACCGACAAAAGAAACTTTTGAGGAAAGGGACACCTAGGGTTATGAAGGTTTTGATCATATACAAGGATCGCCTCGAACCCGAATCTCTTGACATACATATGTATCTCATTAGATGTCATTATCGGGGATGAGTGTGAGAAGAGCTTCTGTTCTTTTCTTAGCTTTGGTTACCTTATATGTATATAGTGGTTAGGTTTTGAAAATATAACATCTGAAGCTTTTATCTTCTCTACCCCAAAGAGTATCCGCATTTTCGACTCGTTGAAGTCAAACTTTTTCTGTTATATTTCTTGGGGGTTTTCTTGCTTTTTGGTTGCAGTTTTTCTACCATTGCCTGTTCTTGTTGCAACATTTCAAGCTGGCAATTTTCGACCGCAAGCCAATGAAGCCACGTTATTTGTATCTTATTGCTGTTTTTCTTCTCTTTTTCTTTTTCTTTTGCGGTTGATCTTGTTTAGTTGCCGAAAACGCATTCAGCCAGAGCCGTTAACCCTTGTGTGAGGTGAAACTTTTATGGCAAGTTGTTCAAGAAACAAGAAGGTTAGGAGTGTTGGAAGAACTAACAAAAAAGCTCTAAAAGCTTGGCATTTAACTAAAGGTAGCAAAGGATAATGATATATTTGGATAACCTGTAGGATATTCGATGGTTCATCGATTGTTTTTTCATCTTTTTTGGGAAATTCTGCATTTAATTATTGCTAATTTCACATTTATTTTTCTTTTAACTTTCTCCTGCAGTATTTCTGGCTGTATCGTCATATAACTTATAATTCTAATTGAATTCTTATAAGTAATAATGAAATAAGCTAAAATATTCCCTCTTAACATCCGCATACATATATAATCGTATAGGCTTTCTTTTGAAATCGTTTACTTTCCGGAAAGAAGTTTAATTTAAGATTCACTTCTTAATTGGTAATTAAGTCGAGAGCTGCAGTTCTTTGTGTTGGCTAAACTGGTTAAACAACCGAAGGGGTATTACGTATGGCTTAAAAATAAGCTTGTTTTTTAAGAAACACTTAAGCGAACTCAGTGATTCATTCTAAGAGATAGGAGTGGGTCCCTTTCACCCAGGCGGTGCATGCGGCAGTGTTAAGGCCAGCTTGCGGTGCCTTTCGGCTTTCCGAAAGAGAGGCCTTAGTGGGTCACGGTGGACCAGTTTGCAGTTTTGGCCAGTTTTGGGGCCAGGAAGAAATTTCTTTTCGTTTCGTTGCATATCATTTGGGTTTTTGGCTTGCCAGCGACTCTTTCTCTTTTCTCTCTCTGCGCCTTTCTCTCAGTCTGTCTCTCTCTCTTTCGCTGACTGGTTGAGGTGGTTCCAGAATTTTCAAAGTTGTACAAATTGATATCCGCTATGCGCTGCAAGCCTAAGCTCCATTGGATGCCTTCTGTCCACGTCTGTGGAACGTGTCTGGACATATAATTGAGATACCCCCGTGACCATCCCCATCCCCCTTCCCTTGTACCGAGTCTAAGCTGATTTCTTATGCAAATTATGAGTGGAAATGCCTGATTTCCGCTGCCCCATTAGCATTGTCAATTTTTACGACTACGATTCTCCCTGCCACACAAAAAGCCTCTTCCCTGCCACATTACTATTACTTGTTGTATCTGTTAGTAGTATAATCGAACAAGAGCCACAGCCCAGCTGCGATTGCCTCATCGTTACACATTTCTCGGGTATTACATGATGATATCCATCAGCGTCTGCTCTCCGCTCCGCTCTTCTCCGCTCTGCTCTGCTCTGCTCTGTATGCTCCTCCTTACTCTGCTCGCGTGCAAAATTATTATAAAAAAGCAGAAAGGGGGCATGGCATGGCATGGCATGGCGAAATCGAATGCCAGATGCTCTGTTTGTAATGAGATACATTTCGAGATGGTTTCCATGAGATTAGTGGATGTTCAAGCTCGGTTCAAGCTGCTAGTTGAACAAATTTACAATTGTTTAGGGTTCTTCAAGAGTATTTCTGGTTGCACAAATTTGCAATAAAGTTTGACTCTCAATTCCTTCGTTCTACTTAATTGTCCAGCCTTAGTACTTGGATTATCTTACCTTCAACTTTTATTTAGTTCAATTTACTTGCCCTTGCAGATCTTTCTTGCTAAATTTGCCTTATTATGGCATCCTCAGCATGTTATTCAATTTACTACCCATCTTTATTGTTTTATTGCAATTATAACTTGGATCTGCTGCTCCGCATGCCCCATTAGACCTTAGAGTATCGTCTACAAAGAGTTTTGCCGCACATGCAACCATGTGGCATGAGGCATACTCGTACATACATAGATAAATGACGCCACAGCCACAGTCGCTAATGCCGAAAATGCATTTTCCCAAGCAGTTGCAGGCAAATAAATCTCATAGTTTTGCCAAACTAAAGACAGAGGCAGACTTGTCAACTTTGACATTCCAGATTGCTGTCCGATTGAAAGATTCATAAAGAATTTCACAAACACATTTTGCACTGCTCTAATTTCGCGTATGTGTATCTGTATCTGTGGAGGATGAGGTCAGACAGAGAGGGATTGAGGAAGCATTATCTTGTATCTTTTACGCTTTTTCGCGTTTATATCTAGACCAAGTGTCGACAGATGAGTCCGAGGGCCGGCTCACTGGGAGGTAAAAACGGGTTCTCATCATCATCGTGTGTGTATGTGTGTGTGTGAGGTTCCATTTCCACATACGAGGCGAAAAGAATGCTTTATGGCACCTGGTAATTGAGTGCAATAGCCGGACAAAAGGTGAGGCAAAGGGAAAGGCGAGGCGAGTGATTGCTTTAAAAACAGTTAGTTCCGATGCCAATAACCTGAAAAAATACCAAATGAAAAGAAATCAATGAAAAAGATACCATCTTAGGAATACAAGAGAGTAAATGATGATAGTTTTGGTATAAGAAGAGCAAATAACACTCAAACAATACTTGCATCCATTTATTCGAATGAAAGATTTTCTTGAATTCTTGGGGAATATTCATCAAATAAAAGACTTGAATTGTAGAGATCATAATGGGTATGAAAAGTCATCCTGATAGAATGCATTTGCATGGTAGAATGAGTAAAATTGATTGCAATAGCCTTGCCAAAGTGAAGGCTAATGAAAGCGTGGCCAATGATCTCACTTCAAACAGTTAGTTAGTTAGTTCCGATGCCAATAACCTCACTGAAAACCCCACCAACAAGTGACTCAATGGCCACCAAAGTGTGCGGCTGACGACTGCAGGTTATTTGTGTTGTTTCCTCGTAAATCTTGGCCGCTGTCCAGATAGAACAACAATGATAGTATTGTGGTGATACACGTATCCGGAGGCAGGGCTGCGACGACACCTTCTAAACTGGGTAAAGTTACGTAGGTCCCAAGATAAAGCGATTTACTTGACACTGCGGTGATATTTATTTATAATTGTCGTATAATTGTGGCACACACACAGCAGCACCAAAAATAACACTTGACTCAAAATTGGGGGCACTGCATGTAGGGCAAACCCCAGCCCGGCCCAGACCAGACGACAGCTGGCTGGGCTTTTAATTGGATTGAATACTGGTGCGCGCAAAGCGTACCGTCGTGCCACCAAAAGGAATACCAAGACACAAAAGTGGAAATGCAAATAACAAATAGAAAACTCTACCCAGTTCTGTTCTGTTCCATTCGTTGGCGGAGATCTCGGATCTGAGATGGATGTCAGATGCCACAGATAGTAGCACTCTATGCACAGGTGCAAAGCGGAAACAGTAAGCGAGTAATTTACGACTCGCAAAACTTCCTTTTGGCCCCCTTGTTGTTGGGCCGTTGGGCAACAAGTGGCCAAGAACAAGCAAGATGTCGGCAGCAATCAGCGCATCAGCGCATCAGACAGCACTTCAACACGTCAACCTCTAATCACATTAGCACAGTGGCCAACAAATTGCCATTAGAATGAGTGTGCGCGATGGCCCCGGGGCCCCCATAATTATGCGACCCATGCAAATGGCCATTGTCTTGGGCCGGAGAGAACCCCGGAGGCATTCTCTGTCAGGGATCAGAGGTGTTCACAGGCCACAGCCCACAGCACACAGCCACAGCCTCTTGTGCTGCCAATGGGTCATTGCGCAAGATTTATGACGCCTCCAACTCCGGAGTGCTCGGTGCTCGGTGCTCATCTCAGCTTCCGTTAACCATAGCTTTGGCTTTCAATCTGGGTCTAGGTCGTCGGTCGTTGCCTGTCAGACTGATGGCTCTGCGGCCACATTCAGTGCTCAGTCAACTAGAAATTCTTTGCCATCTATTTCTGTTGCCTTTTGCGGTTTGTGTGTCGCCCATAGACTTTTGTAAGTGTGTGTGCATAGATTCATTTATATATAGTATACTTGTACTTTGTCTTTTTTTTGGGCCCGGCGTGCCATTAACGTTTGAGCAAATTACAATTTGTCTGCCAAGTTGAGGGAGGAGGTAGACTCCACTGAAAGAGGACTCAATTAGACGAAACGGAAGATACCCTCATCGAGGTGGATCTCTATATCAGGAAGAGACAGGATACAAGGGGAAGTAGGAAGATTGATTTGTCATGGTATAAGTAATGCTACGATGGATAGGGCTTTTCAGTAGATTGGTTAAGAAAATACGGAAAGGATATAATAAGATGAGAACTGAATATGTTGGAACATATGAATGATTCAAGAGGATTCTGAAACAACACCAATGTGTATAGTAATGGATGAAAGGATTCTGATATGATAGATTATACAATGGATCAGAGGTTTATAATCCTATAAACTTTGAATGAAAAAGAAAACGGATATATAAAGTAGTAGATATCTGACATTTATATCTATCTATATT
Organism: Drosophila algonquin; assembly: GCA_035041765.1. Classification (NCBI taxonomy): domain Eukaryota; kingdom Metazoa; phylum Arthropoda; class Insecta; order Diptera; family Drosophilidae; genus Drosophila; species Drosophila algonquin. Next base: position 885,869 of record JAWNKY010002104.1, on the reverse strand, counting down.
TAACTGCCTTAATTCTTTGTTATCTACCACTTAAGGGACATGCCGGTAAAAGTTTTCAATGGATTATCTTACATGTGGCATTAAAGTAACGTAACCCTTCCTTCCCTTTAGGGTATACTATTTTGTGGCATCCCAAAATTGACTGCAATTTTGGGGACAGACTCTTTGCCGTGCCCTGGGCCGCCTGATCTCTCTTTTTTGTCTCTCTTTTGGCCGCCCTCTGCGAGTGCAACAGGGTCGATGTCGGCGTTCGTTGGTGTCTCTGGCACATTCGAAACTCGTTTCCGTCTACCTTGGCTTTGTTTCTATTTCTAAGTCGAATGCAATTACTACACTGCTTGTATTTTCGATTTGAAAGCGTAATGTAAATGTAAGCTCATTAATACGGCGGCGGCACCCACTACATACCTGCCACCCTCCCCACACTGAGAGCTGAGAGCACAAGCAATGGCAAAAGCAAAAGCTAAAAGTGAGAGCAAGCTTTTTATAGGCAATTGATGGCTCTCTTGGGTCTGTTTACATTTTATAACGTAATCAGCTGTTTTAGCTTAGTGAGAGCATCTAGCAGTGCCAGTGAGAGCAGAGAGCGAGAGCGAAAGAATGAGAGTAAGAGCGGTGAATGAGAGAGAGGATGGGAAATGTGTAAATTGTACAGTTAAATGAGAGCGGACCAGAGCAGAGCTTAGGCCTGGTCAGCCCCAGAGCTTGTCAATTGATTGACACAATAACAAAAACAACAACAAGGCACTGTGCAATGTGCCATCACGTAGAAACGTCGTAAAGCAACAACTACTGAAGGAATTTTACGGGTTAACTGTATGTGTGTCTGTGTGTGTGTGTGTGTGTGTGTGTATTTGTTGTTGCTCTGCTCTGCTGTGTGTTGGAGCGCTTCGGCAGAGGTCCGCTGGTGCTGTTGGGGCTCCGCTGTTTGGGGTCTCCCGTCAGTTGTTATCGAAACGTTGCCGCTGTCTCGTTGGAGCTTTAGACAGACGCGGACGCGCACGGTTGTGTCTTTTGGTTTTTTGGTGGGTTTGCTGCTTGGCTGCTTTTACCTCGCTGTTTGCTGCCTGCCGCCGCTGCTCTCGCGCGCGCGCTCACACTCTCGCCTCCTCTGTGGTGCTGAGGCTCCCACGCGCGCTTCTTCCTCTCTCTCACTCACTCTCTCTCGTGTCTTTTGACATCACGATGGGCAGAATAAATCGTTATAGTTTTTGCCTTTTTTTGATTTGCATACAGAAATAATTCCAATAAAAGCCACAATAATCACTGAAATAATCTCCGTCGTTGTGCAGTGCATAAATAGAAAAGAAAAGAAAACGAAAAGTCAAATCTAAAGAAAAAGGAAGAGCAAAAGCTAAAGGAAAAGCCTCAGAGAGAAGACAGTGGTGCAACATCGATAAGCTTTATTTATATATAGAAATCTGGTGTCTGTGCGGTTCTACGACTGTGTGTGTGTGTCGGTTTCTCGTTGTGTCTGTGTGTGTGTGTGCCTCAAGTTCATGGTGTTTGTTTGGTTGTCAAAATAACAACAAAACTATCAAAAGTTTACTTAAAATAAATTATACCGCTCTGGCGCTTGCTCTTGCTCTGGGAAGATCTTACAGTCAGTCAGGTGTCTGTCTTATCACTATGCCTCCGCCAGTGGCAGCTAGTAGTTGTACAGCGCGCCAAACATGAGATACAGATACATGTCGAACAATCACAAAACAGATATAAACAACAGTTCATTTGCCGTTTGATTGCACTGTTGTTCAATTTGTGTATCGGAGTGTACATCTCTATCGCCAGTGCTATCGCCATCGCCATCGCAATCGCAGCAGTGGCATCAGCAACACCGGCAGCTCTGATAAGAGAACCCCACTGATAAGCCATCTAATACCTCTCACACTCGCTCTATAACTCTCTCTTACCCTATCTCTGCCGCTCTCTCTCTCTCTGTCTCTTGGTGTCTGTCTGTCTGTCTATCTTACTTTGTTGGGCGTCAGGTTTTCGGTTTATCAGCGCTTTGCCGGCGACCTTTAGCTATCATCAAATCGGTTTTTTTTGCGACGTTTCATATGCCTTCCTCCCAGTCCCAGTCGCAGTCGCAGTTCAATTCCCACTTGCAACCGAGCAACCCCCACCTCCTCCTAGTAGATCCCATTTCGCACTGGGAAAATCGCCTTTGTCGAGTGACTTTATCAAATATGTAAAATCCGCTGTAATTATCATGCAAATAATAAAAAAAAAACCGACGCAACACAGAAAATAAACGCGAGTGGATAAACACAACAAAATATAATTGCCATCAACAAAATCCTATCGTTTATATCGCATACACATATGTTTATATATATATCTAATTATAATTGCATTTAATTTCAAGCGGAAATAAATCAGAGAGAGAAAATCCGCCCTACCCCGCCCACCACTCAACTCAACACACAAAACAAAACACAATTAAACAATTATGAAATCAAAAATTTATAACTGAAATAAAACTGAAACTGAAATTATACAGAAATTTGCATAAAATCTTCCGCACAGCGAGGACAGGAGAGAGTGGGTAAGTTTTTTCCCCATTTAATTCCACTAATTAATTAAGTGCTTTTATGGCTCAATTGTCTATTATCGGAAGCGCCAGCTTCAGCTTCAGCTTCAGAAAAATACGACGACAGAAGTAAACAAGCGTATCCGTAACCTCGGGGCCGGGCCAAGGATCCCAGGAACCAAGGGCCACCCTCCCCCCATGCCACACGCCACACGCCGCACGTAGAAAATCAATAAGCTTTGACTTTTGCCATACTGCCGCCGCCCTCCTGAACTTGCCGACGTTTTTCATTAGCAACAGCTGATTGCACAAGCTGCTCCCACATCGCTCTCCCCCACCGCCGCCTCCTGCAGACCCACCTTCCTTTTCTTTATTCGGCAAACGCTTAACCTTGGCGCGCCTTTTTCCACAGTGAACACAGGCTTAAGGGGACAAGGGGTTGTTGTATTAATTATCTCTTAATTGTGAATATTGAATGAAAGCGAGGATTCATTGGAATACATAAGACAGGGTCTGTCCTCGACTGTGCCTCACACAGTAAACACACCTTTAAGGGGAACATCAATGACATTCCATTAAAATTCAAGGAAGTGTGAAAATTGCATTCCAAATGAGTGGGGTATGATGAGTGCATGAGTGAACACATCTGTAAGGGACTTTGAAAATCGAAGCTCATCAGTTTTACTGATAATTAAATTTGTTAAGCACCTCCAACCACATTCGAGAAACCTATTAAAGTGGTAATTAATTTTTCAAGTTAACGAGACAACGAGACCTGGTCAGCATTGCCTGTGTTGATCTTTTTAGGTGACTTTTACTGTTGGCATTTCAATCAACTTTAATTTGCAAAAACAGAAAAAACTGCTAGTGTCTCCAGTGCATTCAATGGTGATACAAGAAACAATAAAAAAAGTAATTGCGGTACCTTATCAATATCATTTGGGGATTTTCCATGTAACGCAAAGGAAAAGATATATTTCCATAAAAATAGAACTTCGATTGAGCAATCCCAATCAATTATACCCCGTTTGATTGTTACCTTTTCGTGTTGGGAGCATTCACTGTACTCCCGAAGTGTGCGTGTGTGTGGGAGTGGTTGGGCATGTCATTTCCAGTTCCCTCCCCCGTCTGTTGCATTGCTAGCTGCTCAAGTTGTTGTCTTGGCTTCCTGGCGCCTCATTAGTTTTCCCACCAGACTGTTGGGGATTGTTTGCCAACGTACGTCACATCCATGAGATACTTGTGAGTGCACTCATTAGTCGCTGCCGCCCACTTTAGATGGTCTATCAAGAGCCTGCATTTGCCACTCCATCATGTCAATCAAAGCTGAAGTCCCTCCCCCCCAGAGTGCAGCAGATAGGAGGTTCAATCTTCGAATCAGGCCAAATGGATGGAACCAAAGGAAACGCTGTGTGTGTGCTACAATAACAAACCCCCCCAAACCCAATCGGAAATATAATCAGCGCTATTCTATTGCTTGTTTTGACAGTTGAAGGACATGCGCACTCCCAGGATGTCTCTCTTCCTTGCTCTCTCAGCTGCACACTCTCTCATTTACACCTCTCTCTTGGTCGCTCGTACTCTCTGTCTCTCTCTGAAAGCTTCAGCCACGTGACAGTTTTCCCGCTCAGCTGTCATCCAGCTGTGCTTGAACTTTCATCAAAACTCCCACAGGCGCTGCCATAAAAAGCTACCAAGCGAAAGCTCTCCTACACATCCTAAAGCTCTTCAGATCTTCTACTTCAAGCTGCTAACTTTGGCCACTTGTTGATGTCATTTTTGAGTGGCGGCTGCTTCGCTGATTCTTTAGAAAGTTTCTGCTTTTTTTTTACAGCTAAGAATTTATGCAAATTATTCGAATGAACAAAAAAACTACAAGCCATAAAAAGATTTCGTGGTTCTTCTGACTAAAATCTAAGATTGAGAAACAGAACCCAAAACCCAAAAAGTGCTATCATTAAAGGGGTTTCCAAGCATATAATTTGTTCGGTTTTCCTCTTTCGACTTCTTTTCCTCTCTTTTCCTTTACTTTACTTCACTTTATTTTACTTTCGCTCTGCGTCAAGTCGCTGAATCGCATTCTAAAGTGAAAGGAAGTTGAAGCTGTAGTTGAAGTTGAAGCTGGGAGATGCTTTCTAAACGATGGAGGAGGAGGAGCGCTCTGCCATTCACAACCGGAATTGTCGACAAATACATACATACATACATATATGGAACAGTAGTGGCACCCACCCGTCGAGACCACAACGCAAAACCCACCCAGACATGATCATAATAACATTCTATTTCAATTAGTGTAAAAACTGACCTATGCCATTTTCAGTACAGTTTTTTGCTCTGCTCTGAAACATTAATCAGCACGTTTTCAGATCGCTTTTGTTTATACGAGAGTAGATACGATTCCATGCACAACTTCACGCCCGCCCGAGGCATCGGGGCAGACCCCCAAAAGCAAACACAAACCAAACCAAACCAAACACAAAAGCAAAGACAATTTGCCCATAAATATTGTACGAATACGAGTACATACATACATAATAGTGGATGTATTTCTTTATCGCATGTATTTCTCTGCCGCATTGTTGCGGATTTCGATTTCAATTCCACTCATCGGGTTTCTGTGTCGTTTCCCTAATGGTTTTTTAATACGACATCCGAAAAAATAACAGCTGAATATTATGGTTTTCTTTATTTATAAAACTGCACCCAGGGGGTAAGGGGTCGGTCGTGATCGTGTGGGAAGTGCGGATTCTGTTACGCCCTTTGATTCGGTTATAAAATACTCGATTTCCCTCGGGGAATATGATATCGCTAATACGATAATAATTGCCCGAAACTAAAAGGTTTTAGATAAAAATAAACTGAAATGAAAGTTGGAAAAACATATTTGATATTACATATACAAAGACGACAGTTTTTTCAAGATTCGTAGAGTCGAAAAAGGGCGCTCTTAGAGTCTCACAGATCCATAAAGATGGCAGTGATATAGTATTACATTTCTGTGGACTGTAGCGTCCAATAGAAACTATTTACTGTTGCATGACAATTGTAGTTTATATTTTAGTAAATTACTCCATTAAATTGACCTTTAACCGATTCGTTTTGAACTAGTTTTGAGTTCCGTTTATTTTCAGAGCTTTGTCACTTTGCAACGAGTATTTCCGCCATCATGCCACACAAAATGATATCTGACAATCTGCTATCATAGCATTTTGATGGCTGTAATTCCATTATCTGTTCGTTTTTAGGGCCCATAAATAATATCGGAACACGCAAAGCCTTCATCATATCTCATCGTTTTGCGGGGATCTGTCATGATATATCATAACTTTGGATCAATCACATTTAATGTTATTTGCCAGCCATTAAATTGTATTCAATTTTGTGGAAATGTTGGCCAGCGGGAAAAAAGGCGGTAGCTCTCTCCTACCTATCTGTGCATTGTTAACGGCACGCTATATAATATTTAAATGCCGTCAAAAGTATCTGAAACACGTACTCAAAGCACACACACACACACACACATGTATGCTGTTATAATGGGCCATGCATCACGCGAATTATTAAATATTTATTGAACGTCAAATGTGTATTTCAGGCGACGCGTCGCTTGATGGCCATTTTACAGTTAGTTTTTGACCCGCCCACCAGGCCAGTTTTTTTGAAACATTCATCAACGGATGTCCATTCGAACGAGTAGTTTTTTGCGTATCGATTCTGTTTGACAAACCTTTTTTTTTCAATGGTTTTTAATTACATAAAAAAGAAATGCCATCCTGCATGGCACTTATTACACAACAAGCAGTAAATAAACTAAAAAAAACATTAACCTGCACGATTGTCCATAAAAATTGCTTAAATCAGCGGAGGAGGAGGAGGCAGACCTCTCTTCGCTCAGATTACATTTAATAATCACTTTTTGTCATGAAAAATTAATTATTGTTTATTTGATTTATTTTCATGCATATATTTTAATGGGTTTTTTATGGCTGACGTTTCTATAAAGAAAAGAAGAAAGTTTTGTGTTTATTTTTGTTGTTTGGTTTTGCTTCCAGGAGCTTTGACCAGATGGCGCTAAATGAGCTTTGCACTTGCTTAGAAACTTGAATTGAATCCTTTGAAAAGCTCACCTGTTGGATGCTAGAAATTCTTGAAATTTGTACTTTGCACACAACAGAACAGACAACAAAACAAAGTTCATTTGATGGGGCAGTTCCAGGCAATTGATAACACCACAAAATATGATTTTTGATAAGAAATATCCGCTTTGAGATTGTAGAAAAGCTTGAGTTTAATTAAAGCAAAACAATAATTTCAAAAGCTAACTTTGACAAGTACAAATTATATGATTTAATGATATTTCTTATGGCTCTGTCTCTTAGCTTTAAAAATTAAAAGAACTCGAATCTTATAGAGAATTTTTTCTCGTTGAATGGAGATCTTCCAGCAGATTTCAACATCTGTTTCATTACGATGGACTTGGGTACATTTGCTGAAAGATTGGAATGACTTTGAAGGATTCTATTTCCCCCTTAGGGAAAAAAGGAACACATTTCCCCCTTGGGGATTTAATGCCATGAAAACCTCGAAAAGATTTGTGATAAATGCCGCTAATCATCCATGAGATTGAATGGTTGAACAGAGATACAAAGATACATACTCGTTTATGTAAATGCTTTCAAAAAATAAAACTCTCACAGATGTCACGTTTGGGTCTCTCTATTCTCTATTCAATTTGTAGATTTATCTGCAACGCCACAGCCGAGGGACCCTTATTGTTTCGAGACCCCCCCACACACCACACCGCTGCAGTCCCATAAGTACAGTACCCCCTGTACAGTACAGACTGTAGTATATTGTTGTATGGGAAATACATACATCGCGTGGGTCCAAAACGTGCACGGCACAAACAATCACCAATCGCCAGCCACAATACTCGTGTGCACTCGTTGTAGTTCCTATAAACAAAAAATACAAATGAAAATGAAAATACAAATAAATAAACTAAAATACAAATCAAGCAGCGCCAAACATTCGGTAACAAAAAATATAATACAAAATCAAATGAAATTGTGATTTTCCCAAATGTCACGTTTCGGTTTTAATTTTTTTGTGTTTTAATTTTAACTTTTTTCCCTAAATAAATATAGCTTTCGTTTCAGCAACAAATAAAAACGATTGCTGCTCTGCTTAAAAAATTCGCTGCGGAAAAAAAATCTGTTTACGGAGGCAGCAGGAAATTAAATTTCGCCAATGTTTTCAAAAAGTCAGCGCAAAATTCAATACGAAATAAATGTCGCGACATCAAAACTGAGAGGCAGCAAAAAGATTATTCGGTAAAAAAAAACCAAAAAGCGAAATAAACAAACAAAAAAGAAAAACAGAGCAAACAAAATGTAAGCCGCAGAGGACGTGCGATCGCGGATTTGCATTGAATTTCGAATGAGGCGCTGGACAGAGAGCAGTGGAAATAGGCTTTGGATGCAATGGCAAAAAGTAGTGTTGGATAGGTGTCAAAGAGTGTTGGAAAGCTAACAGATGGTCGTAAGGAGAGAATGTTAAAGGGGATGAAGATACACAAGCAGGAAACAAAATGAGATGGGACTACGAAAAATATACACATGCAAAGTTTGCAAGAGTGAGCTTTGAGCTTAATATGTTCATATAATGAGATAACCAGTGTTGCAAAGCGTTATAAGAGTGAGGAAATGTTCGAAGATGGCCTTAAGGAATGCTTAAGATGAGGCTTATGAAAAAGGCAAACAGAAATGCATAAATCACTTTAGCATTATTATTATAGGTGAGCTGACAGAGCTTTTAGAAGACCAATAGTGTTGGTAAATACACTACAAATAATTCATAGCAGTTTCCGAGCAATCCCACTTAAAGTAATCCACTTTAAAGAGCTTTTACTGTACCCCCACAGAACGAAATGAGTATCTTTCCCATTTCAAACGACCCCGTAATGAAGATCAACGTCATTAACCTCACAAACCAAATTATCTATTATCTATAATTCAATAATTTATGATCTGCTACTAACAAAAAAAGCGAAGAGTGGAGAGTGGAGAGGACTTCCCCGTAGCTTGGCTTGGGCTCTAAACAAACCCGTTTTCTTCTTTGTTTAAGTAGGTTTTGTTTTTATGGCGGCACGTAGCGGAGTGTAGAGTTCAAGTAAAAATAAATAAAAAACAAAAACGCTGAAATAAAAATATGTGTGTCAATGAAATTTTCGTGTGCTTAAACTGCAATTGCCGGTTGCCTCATAAAATATCAGAGACAGTCGAGAGACAGACCTCAAGTCTGAAGTTTTTGCCCCCCATTTGGGTGATTCACGAACTTGTTTTCTCATACGATCAACCCATCGCACCCAGTGCCCCTCCTCCCCTCCGATGAGACAGCCATTAACTTGACTTGGAGAGTATCTTTTCAATAATTAGTTGGTTCGTTTTTGGCCAGGCGTAATTATGCGAGAAATACAGAGACAGAAACAAGTTTAACTTGTCGCAGAGCCATTTGATTTGGCTTAGAGCACACACCCCGTAAGAGAAGTGCCTTGTTCTTCAGCTGCTTCTTCCCCCACCACCAAAACGGTGTTAAATATTTCACATACCTCTCACTCTGTGTCTCTGTTTGTATCTCTCGGATTAGTATTCAGAGCATGGTGCGTGCGGGGTTCGTTCTTGACAAGCAGGAAGCCGCCAGCACATGCCACACGAGCGCCTTCGAGCGTTTTGTTTGAGATGCCACCTATTTTGTATGCCTAGACGGTGGCCAATGGCTGCAGTTACTGGTTATATCATAGTACTGGTACCAGAGTACTGCCAGCATAGATTTATGTGTGGCTTTGATGGCCGACGCGTCGGTTATGAAATGCACTGCGAGGGTGGAATAAGAAAAGGGGAGACCAGACGGTAATTGCTATACGATTCTTAGAAGGATTTGAATACTAATTCTTGTGGGTGAGGAAAAATGTAAACTGTTTTAGCCTGTTATACTTACAATGCAACCAATACTAACAATGAATACGAGTTCCAGAGAGTTCTTTAGTTTCCTAGAAGTATATTATATACTATAGGAAATTTTAGATCTAGCTACTATTTATTAGAGATTATTATTTATTATTTACTAGAGACTTACGAATGGTTTCTGTTTGCTTGAAACGAATGAGTCCATTCGCTTATGGGAATCAACGAGGTCCCAATGTGCCATAGGTTTAGTTAATCCGATCTTTAGTTTCTCTTTTCTTTCGTTTTCCCGTGTGCTCTACTTACCTTTACCCTAATTGGACCTACATAAAAGTCTCTATATAAATTGTCATATCATTCCACATTTTCTAATCGGTCAGTGTTCTGATTTCCCCCCAAGAATTCCCAGAACTGAACTGCATTCAACTTGCGATATATACCTATGGGGAGTATCATCCCATTCTGTTACAATTCTTTCATTAACTATAGAAACTGTTCAGTTATTGTTATTGTTACTTTTATTATTATTGCGGCTGTCATGTGCTCGCATTATTGGATGTGCATGATTAATCATAAATATGATTTTAATAGGCTTGTGCCTCGGGAAAAGTGAAAATCATTGTCCGATTTCGATGATGTGTCTGTCGATGTGTGTAAGTGTGTGTGTGTGTGTGGGGCTTGGCAGCTTAAGCTAATGAAGCGCATTAAATGAAGCTTGAAACGTTTGAGTATCTTATAGATACTCTTGGCAAAGACTCTGGCTGGGTGCTGGGCTGCCTGAAGATGTGGCTGCCTGCCATTGTTGTTCTTGTGTGTGTGTGTGCGCCAGTGACACAGAACGACAGACAGACAGAGACACACAGATACTCGTACTCACAGCCACAGCTGCCTGCCGGAGGAAAGTTTGTGGTCCGCAGTCCGTGGTCTTTCGGTCTTCTGTTTGGCTGCAAAGGTTAATGAGTTATAAAACTTATGCCACTTACTTTGTTTAGTGTAAACGATACGCATTATTAAAATGTGCCTTCGCATGTGTGAGTGTGTGTCTCTGTGGTGTTTGTGTCTCTTGTCGGATATAATTTGGTTCTGCAGACAGCCACACATCCCATGATGATAGCATTTTCTGTTATGCCCAATGCTCCTCCGTCTTTTGTTACGCTTTCCAGAACATGACTTGGAAATTTTCGGCACAGCTTTCATTTTTCCCCGTTGTGGCAGCTTTCACAGTTCTCAGATCTCAGTTCTCAGATGAATAAAGACATCTCTCTCTCTCTCTCTGCGAATAAGAAATAAAAACAGAACTTAAATAGCATTTAAAGAGCAGAGCAAAGCGAAATGGTAGCAGAATCTCAGAAGACCCCAAGAAAAGTGTGTCAAACCTTTTAGAAGAGGGCCAGCAGGCGGGGAGGTGGGGATGGTGGGGCAACAGAACAATGCCTCAAAAAATGGAGGCCAACAAACGGGGCAGTCAGGCGGCAGTCAGCAGCATTTAGGCAGCAGTCAAAAGGTTGCAAATACACAAAGCGTAACTGTGCAAGTAGATTCTTTTTTTATTTGTGGCCCTCGGCGGCGGCAGGTGAAAAGAGGCGAAACGACGGGGCAGTTTTGTAATTAAATCTTATAGAATAAACCCCGAAAAAAACACACACAAAATAAGCCAACTGAAATGTGGCTCTCTCTCTCTCTCTCTCTCTTGATCCCGTTTTTACTCTTGAGACTGGGGGTATTGCAACAACCATTACCTTTGGCCATGCTTGAGTTGCGCTTACAGTTCTCTCTCTCTCTCTCTCTCTCCTTCTCTCTCTCCCCCCCTCTCTTTATTATTACTTGATTTTTGTTTTCGTTTTTGGGAATGTACTTAAAAAGGCAACAGACCGTCGACCGCATCCCCCACAACCGAAAGCCGGAGAACTCAAAGCCCAGAGACCGACCAGAACCAGAGACCAACCTTAAAATATCCATTTAACCATCAGTGCAGCTGCAACCTTAAATGGTAGGGGCATGAGGCATGCGGCATGGTATGGGGCGTGGCTGGAGCTTTAACCTCTGCCACCCCCTCTTAAGTGTATGTGTGTGTGTGTGGCAATATAAAGGGCAGACAGGGGGTTACGGTTACCCTTGAGGTGGTGGCACTTTATGCAGTTTTCCGTTTAATTCGAAGCTGGAGTTTCCCCATGAATAATTTGCCTTTTAAGTGGCAGATACTCTACTCAGTATTGGAATGTCCAAAAGCCAAAGCCAAATTCCCTTTCGAAAGAATTTGATTTCGGATCAGTGGGTCAACTCTTTGAGTTTTGGGTTGCCTTTTCAAAGTATTTAAAGCCTGTTAGATCTATCTTTTATTCTAATTTGTAAAGCCTTCTTAGAGTATTCAAGTTTCATTATGGTTTTTGTTTGGTTCGTTGAATGCGTATTGTCCCCCAAAATATTCAATGAATTCGACCGCTCACTGAACCCCAATCCAAAACCCCAACCCCCACCCCAACCACAGCCCCATCCAAATCGACATCCAAATCGAATCGTATTGCATTCTGTCTGCAAATTGTTTTAGTTTTATTTTTAAGCGTTTTTTGTTCGGCTTATATTTGATGGGGCGTTGATGTCGCGCCACAATGTTGACAGAAAATCAACCCGATCTGGGGATCTGCTATCTGGTATCTGGATAAATGAAAATGGACAGACAGACAGACAGACAGACGCTGGCTTTAATTGAGTTTGTCGCTGACTTTAATTAGGATGAAACTGTCAATGGAAGAACTCAAATAGTTGGATTAATGGAGGGCCATAAAACTATTAGCCAAGAGAGAGAAGAGACCTTAACTGTCAAGATACTTAGTAGCTCTGATTGACACATAATTAGCCCCGTGTCTGTCTGTGTCTGGTGTTTCGGGGGGGGCAATTAGCAATTTAAATTTCAGCCGCACATTGTGTGAATATTTAATTCCATTGAATTGCCTTTAAGTGAATTCAATGCAGAATTCAATTCAAAGTCAAAATCAAACTCAAATTACAGCATTAACCAGCAACATTTTTCCCAAAAGCCTGCCAATGTAAATGTAAATGTAAATGTATGGGTGAGCTTTGGCACATTGCAGCGCCAGCACTCGACTACAAGTGCACTTTGTTAGTCCATGAGTCGGGTATGTGTGAAAGCTCTTCAAAAAACCCAGCAATCCCTTTGTGCAAGGGCGTTTGGCCCCTGCAGCAGAATTGGTTTTGAATAAAAATATTTTGGTTTGGTTTTCTACTAAAATAAGATATCTTTGAAATAGTAATTTGATTAGATTTTGCGCATTTAAATTCGAATTTAGTTTACAAATAAAATTTTATTGAGATGCAACATTGCCAGGGGGCTCCACACTCGACATACAGATATGCCACAAACATTGTATATATCTATATATATGTATGTATATACCATGATACAACAAGAAGAAGAAATAGTGTGTTTCGGGGGCTTTGTTCGAGCGTGACGGCAACAGAGAGCAAATGAGTGAGCGAGCGAGTGAATTAATTTTTCAAAAGCACTTTTTTCAATAGATATTTTATTGCAATTACAATTGCAACTGCAGAAACACAACTAAAAATGCCGATTGGTTGCAACTTCCGTTGCGGATTTTTGTTTATAATCGGCCCACAGAATGTCGATAAATGTGGGAAATACTCGTAAAGTGAAATATCAAAAAAAAAACACTCGAGCCCCACAACACACGAGAGCACCAGAGGCAGCACTTGAAAGGCGAGCAGCAGCAACTTTTTGCCGAGTTTCGATTCAGTATTCAATATTCGATTTTGCTATGGCTATGGGCTATGGCCTCTTGGCCAATCCTCCACATGTGTTACGGCCCGGAGCAGGCCGTAAAATTAATTTTACGCACGGCCTCAAATCAACGCATCATGACTAAGTGAACATTTTATTTTATACTCGTATATATTTTTTTTTGAGTACTTTGGTGTGGTTTTCGGTTGAAGAATCCCCATCGAAATGTTCAACGAGTGTTCGGCAAGTGATGCAATCCAAGGAGGGGAAGCTTGTCTATAGGGAAATGCGAGAAGGGAACCCTTTTTTTCTGGTTTGGAAAATAAATGTGGTGCGATATTCGAACCGAACAGAAATTAATAAAATTTCTGTGGGAGGCAACTTTGGTGAACAGTTCTCAAAATTGTTGAGAATTTTTTCTCCGTTCTGATATGCATGTATCCTCTTCAGAGCCTCCCTTCATTAATTCCGGAAGGATTCATTTTTATCTCAACTCACGTTCCAATGAAAGAAAATAACATACATTTTTTTGTAATTAAATATCAGTCAATTATTTTGTTTCTTTTTTACCCTTTTCCTTATTTCCTTTTCTTTTCTCTTCTTGTAGTTAATTTTGTAATATAAACCAAATTAAAACCCACTTTGAAACAATTCTTTTGTTAATTATTTCTGCTAATATTGGCTTTATTATTATAATTTTCAGTCTTTCCTCTGACCTTTTGATTTATGTATAATTTTTGTTATTCCCTTCAAAAATTGCTCGCATTATTTCCGTTTCGTAGTTGAATTTTTGATGTTGATATATGGGATTTTGATCGAGTATTTGCTGGGGCCTCAAATTTGATGCAAAACGAATTAATTCAAAATTGAATTTTTGGTTTTTGTGGTCAATGGAATAGACCGAAGATAGAACGAGAGAGGGAGAGGTTGAGTGAGAGGAAAAGGAACAACAACACAATTGTTTACATTTAATTATGAAACCGCTAGGGACAGCAGAGCCAAAGCAGAGTAGGAGGAGAGCAGGAGCATAGATGGAGCTCAGGTGTGGTGTGTGCCGATTCCTACCCTGGGCAAAGAAGATAATGAATATCGTTTTAGTTATCTCATATAGAACTGCCATTAAAAGGATTGGTTAAACAAAAACTGAAATCAAAGGAAAGGCAAAAGCAAAATATTCATACAAATCTTTTGGCTGCCTAATATTGCTCTCTTAAAGCCTACAGGGTATCAAATTACAGACTATCAGAATGACAAGAGTACTCCCTTTTTGTTTTGTTTTGTTTGTTTCTGCTTTTTTCGGTGCTTCTGCCTCTGCCTCTGCTGCTGCTTCTGCCCCTGCTCTGCTGCTACCTCTGCTGCTGTTTATCAATTTTCAATATTGACCTTTGCCTGTTGTGTCTTTGTTTTTGCATTTGCTTGTGTCTTTGCCTTACTTGGCCCCTCTTCTGTTTCTGTTGCGTCGCTCTTCTGTTTTAGTTGTTGCTACTCGAACATTAAATATACACAATGCGAGCGCAGACATGACGGATCGTGTCGTTGGCGGCGGGCGGCGGTCGGGGGCCCCACCGGGTATTGTCTGTGTGTTTGCTTTTGTGGTTTCTCGCTCTTCGCACCTTCGGAAGGTGTCTTTGGGGAGCCACCTAGCGGGACTCTGGCACCTACTGAGTAGGAAAGGAGGAGGGGGGCAGAGAGAGAAATATGGAGCTAGAGAGGGACAGAGAGGCAGAGAGGGAGATGGGACGAAAACATACACAAATATTTGTGCAATTGCAGGGGTGACAGGGTGACGGTCTCTCACTTAATCTCTCAGTCTTCCTACATATATGTATAGGTTTTTCTCTTATATAATACATATATACATATGTATTCATAGGTAAGCTTAGAGTACATTCAAAATTCAAAAATTAAATTCATCTATAGACACTGAAAATCTGAATAAATTTGATGGTCACAGGGTATCAAATGAATCTCCCCCCAACTGGGTCAGCTTTTATCCTATTTTTATGCTGTTTATGCCGAAAATAACTCCCACACCCACCCACAGTGTCGCCTTTCTGCTCTAATTAAATTTCACTGCAGAATGCAAGTCTTTATACGAATATACATACATATGTATGTATGTATGTACATAGTATGTACATTGTTCAGAGATATTTCTGTTGATTGATTCATTCATTTAATCAGAGGAAGTTTTAGAGAAACCCCCGGTTCCGATAAGCGAACGTAAGGGGGGCGCTGGGGGCGTGGGACGTGGGCTGGGGCGCACTTAACCCAATTAGTCGGGACAAAAGGCGATAATATAATTGCATTTAATTGAATTTCATTCGCGCTGACAATGAAAGCCAAGAGCAGACGGATGGACAAACGAGCCAACTAACTAATCATTAAGTTTTGAATTAGCCAAGTTGTTGTTGTTGTTGCTATTTCAATTTCCTTTTCTTCTTATGGAAGCCATGGAAAATGTGCTGTTGTGTTCTGCTTTTGCTTTCTAATGACTTGCGTTTCAATGAAAGTTCAATTAACGTGTTTCACCGAGCGAAAGTTTCGCTCGAAACATTAATATAAAAAGAAGATGGATAGAATCAATAGAAGAGAGAGAGAGAGAGAAAGAAAGAGAGAGTGAGGGAGAAGTACATATCTATGTACATCGATTTGGTTTCACTTTAGGGTCTGGTCTGTGACGGTTTCCTATCTATTCGTGTCTTTTCATTCATAACATACATATATGGCCGTTCGCTTATGGGAAATGTGTGCTACGAATGTGGAAGCCTCAGGAAGTCTCAGTGCAACAGGGGAATCAAGATATCTAATCGCTACGATATACATACATATGTACATATATACACACATTAGCTTCACTCGCTTCACGAGCCAACCCCCGGCTCACTCGCTCACTCCTAAAATTTCTAACAATGACGATATGTATGTAAAATAGGGTATGTAAAAGCTCTACTCACCCAAACTACCCTTTTACTCCACCCATTTCTTTCTCATCCCTATTCTCTTCTCCTCTTTTTTCAACATTCTCTTCCTTTTCCACTCTTTTCCTTTGCCGATAATAAAATTGAACAGAAACCGTTTCTTTTGGGTCCTCATTAACATTATTTGGCCCCGCGGCGGCAGCGGCAGAGGCAGCAGCAACTCGTGCATGCGCCACAAAAAGGATTATGATGCCCCCGGCGAAAAAAATCCTCATACCATCCAAAGTTGCTGCAATTTCAATCCGAGTTTGATTGAATTCATTAAAAGCACTGCACACTGCCATACACTCCGGCACTTGATTTTTATTCAGATTTTTGTATTTTTCTCT
The DNA here is from genome assembly GCA_035041765.1 of Drosophila algonquin. Taxonomy (NCBI): domain Eukaryota; kingdom Metazoa; phylum Arthropoda; class Insecta; order Diptera; family Drosophilidae; genus Drosophila; species Drosophila algonquin. Next base: position 869,304 of record JAWNKY010002104.1, on the reverse strand, counting down.
GTTGTTGTTTTTTGTTGCATATTTTCTTTTTGGCTTTGCTGACACTTAAACAATTAAAATAGGATTTTTGCGGGTCAGAGTCGAGGTCGGGGTCGGGGGTCGCGTTCCTGCTGTGACAGACATTGCAATTTGGCTTCTGTACGAAAAAAGAGAGGGAAGAGAAGAGAGAAACGGCTACATATGGTATGATTGTATTTAAAATGTAGCCATCCATTGTCTCTCTCTCTCCCTCTCTCTCTCTCTCTCCCTCTCTGCTGTCTGTCTGCCTGTCGCTCTGTCGTGTGTGCGGATTTGGTTTGCAGATTGTATTTTTTTAAATTGGTTTATCCGTTGTTATTGCTCAAATTTTTATTTCATTTTTTTCGCCTTTTATGGGATTTGTCTGCCGCTTCTGCTGTTCGTCACACGCCGCGTATGAGTGATGTGCAAATGAATTTCAAATGGAGATTATTAGAGAAGCGGCATTAGACACTAAGTAAAGGGAGTTATTACTTTTTGATGGCTGTTCATTTAGCTAAAGAGACAGCACAGAGATATGGGATAGAATAAAAGTTTTTTGTGGCGAAGTTTTCTTAAATCTTCTCAAATTTCTATAGCCACAAGTCAATGGCAGATTTTGATAAATGAAAAGCCATCTATAAGGGATTACAATTCACTTTTAATTGGCACAAGTTGAAGCAAATTCATCATTATTACGGGTATACAGCCAGTGCCCAACCCCCAACCCTTTCCCCTCCTCCATGTGTGTGTGGACTTTAAAAAGAAAATATTAAGTTTCACACTGAAACACGCAGAAGAGAAGGAAACTTCCCCGAGCAGGTCCCCAACTTTGCAAGAGTGTTTCAATTTATCAATTTATTCCCTGCTCCCACCCGAAGGTCGTCGGATGGGGGCGAGTGGCAATGTATCAACGCAAAGGGGGGAAAAGTTTATTTAGCCTTAGTTTTCTCTCTCTCTTTGAATAATATTTGAATATACATTTTGTGCAATTTTGTATAGCAGAGGAAGGACTCTCCTCTGAGAGATCCCAGTTTCCCAGTGGCGGTTTCTCGCCCCTTGAAACCATTTCTCCAATGTAATCAATTTGTTGTCGTTGTAGCTTGTCGCTTGTCTCTTGTCGCTGCTGGCTGTTGCCATAGCAATGTTGCTGCTGCGGGTGTTAATAAAATTTAATTAAAGTGAAAACAAAGTAAACGCTTAAAGAGATTACAATAAACTGCCGATGCGGCGATCGAATGGCGGATAAAACAAATTGAAAAATTATTGATATTCACTTTAATTGCTGCATAACTCTTTTTCTTTTGCTCTTCAAGTGCGGTATTTAATTTATTAATATTATTATTTTTTATATTATTGATGGACACATTTCTCTGTAATGTGGCTCTGTCTTTTTTTTGCTATCTGTTTTATCGTTGAATGCAAAACAATTCAATTTTGATTGGCTGGGAGGCAGGGGGTGCAGGGGGGGGCAGGGGGCATAGCCATAGATAAAGCCATTTGCATGGCAACTTTTAGTCTTTTGTTGCTCTTTGTTGGCACTTAAAATATTTTTATTAATGAATTTGCTATCGCTTATCGTCATGGTGACAGCAATTCTCTGGCTGGCTTTGTGCAGCCATTACGGATGATGGCCTTCTGCACTCTTCTATGGGCCATCTAATTGTTGGTGTTACCAATATGCCACCCTTTGTTGTGGCTGTTGTGGCAATTGTCTGTCAAAAGATTGACAAGTCACGCGAATGGGGCACAGATGTGACAGAGCGCCATGGATATGGGTTAATACTTACTTTACTTTCGTAGTGCCACAAGCACGCCTTCAATGTGGCATGATGGGAACACACAGTTGACAAAGGATAATGAAGGGTCTTTCACTGAACAGATAGGACAGGCCTTGCCCTGGTGGAAGTTTAGCCAAAAGAAGCTTTCAAAGCTTTCGCTATACAACAAATGTCCCATAAGCAAAAGGCTGCCCCTGCTTTCGTTGCATTTGCATTGGTAGTGGTGTTGCCATCCACTTGGCTGAGATTTACCAACTTAAGATTGGAGTTTGGACTAAGTTTCACATTATTCACTAAACACTAAACACCCAGCAACATATTCACATTATGCAAAGCCCAAATAAGCTCCGCTTCCCGCTGAACTTTGGCCCGACTTCAGGGAAATCTCTATGTAAGACCCTCCCCGGAGTGCAAGTGTCGCATGTCAAGGGGCATTTGGGCCAGCAACAGCAGCAGCATCTTTGTGGTAATCCAGATATTAGCTGTGGTCTCCTAGGCCTTCTATTCATTATTTTTATAGCATTTTAATGACTTAATTAAACAATTAACCAGGCGGTAAGCGGCAGAAGGCAGATGGCGGGCAGGCAGATGGCGGGCGCTCCACGATAGTTCAATTATGTAAGCAGCGAGAGAGAGTAGACGCCAACCGACGCCAAGATGCCAACAATTAAAAGTTCATTAATGCGATAGCTGCACGATGGTGATGGTGGAGGTGCCTCGAGGAGGGGTGTGGTGGGGTGTTGCAGTTGGGGCAGCGCGTAGCATACAAAGAGCCCGAGTTGTTTTTGCCTTATCCGCAAATGGCTTGCGGGCAACAAAGAATCTAATTGTATATCAAGTGCAAGTGCAATTGCACAAGTGGGTTAAGGGGAGCAGAGGGAGGGGGAGGGGTGCGCGGTGGGTGGTCGGTGGTCCGGTGGTCTGCCTCATGCCTCAGTGCGTCACACCTCCTCACACCAAACATGGGGGCACGATACTTGTAAACTAATTCAATTAACGTCTAAGCAGCTTAACATCATCAAGTGACCCAGTCTCTCGCTTGCCTCCCCCTCCCCATTCCCCCTACCCTCGTTGCCCCCAAAGCCCGATTTTGCTGCATTGCATTCTGCCCTCCCACCCCTCCTACCTCTCTTCTGTCCCTTCTTAAGCCCCTGTTGAAAGAGTGACCCACAACCAAATGTTTGCTGAAATTTAATATTATCTATCGGTACTCGACATTTTGCACACACTGTAAACCTCACTGGAGAGATCTCTATTGAAAAAAGTGAAAACCAGTTCGAACTAAATAAAAATGTATACAATAAGTGGGAAGAGGAGAGACGATAGATGATGACTGGGGGTCGTCTGGCATATGGAAGAGAAGATCTATTCAATCTATATAACTGGTTACTTTGTAATCGAAGTATTCTGTAGAGCATAGATCTTTCAATCGTTTAATGAAGCTGAAAGTATAGATGTAAATCATCTGAGATTCGATGACTTCTTTCAATCTCTAACAAGAGGCTAAGAGGCTCTAACAATCTACCAAACTCTATCCTCTGTTTGTATCCTCCATGTTCCTACAACAAGCTTTCCTGCCACAAGCTCTCCTCTGATGATTCTCCGCCAGAAGACACTTTTTTATATAGTATATAGCTTCTCCAATACACAGCTTTACATATATCCTCTTCTCATACACCAAACACCGGTTATAACCACAAATCCAAAGCTTAATCCCAGACATTCAGTCAAAGTCGAAGTCTGAGAGTCTCAAAGTCACCGACGACAGACATCAAGTGCAACAAACTGGTTTTTGGCAAATCCCATTCGTAGGCGGAAGTGTGCGGAACATGACGAAAAAAACCAGAGAAAAAACTGGGTTAAGCAGTTAATTATATCGCACTTGACATTTGCATATTAATCAGGTTTACAATTTCCTCACTCTCTTTTTGCAGACAATTCCCAGAAGATAAACGTACCATTGGGGAAGCAGACCTAAAGGTGAGTAATTCTGGGAATTCTTATGCGAATTTGCGGAAAAGTCTTATCAGAAAAAAACTAGACATAGCTTCCTAAAATAATCTGGGGTCATTTATTTGCACTACCATTTAACACACTCAATGTTTAATCAACAACTACCTGATAATTTAGGTACAGACGTACGTACGAAAGCCTCGTTATGGCCCGGTCATGTGCCTGGGATTTGCTAATAAAAAAATGCATAATTTGTTAACACGGCTAACCATACGTCGGGGTCACACCTCAACCCGAACGACCAATGGCTTCCCAGCGTCATGTCAACTGCGGCTTTGGCGTGTCACTGCCGAAAAAACCATATAAAAAATATGTGTTTTATTTCTCGTTGATAACCACAGGCAAAAAACACAATCCCTCCCCCCACAGGCCTCAAAAAAAAAAGGAAAATAAAACCCCATTCGTTTTCACAACTCAAATACAAATATCAACAAACAGTCGCCTCGTATTGGTGGTTAAATATTTACCAAAAATATAATAACAATAACCGAAATTTGTGTGTGTTCGAGAGGTCTCCGCGCGACTCCGGGAGGCAAAAACCGACAAATGTTGGATTTATGTCTGAAATTTCAAATTAAATAAATAAAAACTCTGTGCAAATTGTGTGAATTAACAACAAAGTAGCCGAAAATTGGCCAAGTAAAGTGTGTTTTTGGGGCTAACAAATTGGAATCATTCTCTCTTTTTTTTGAGTTCAGTTCGAGATCAGTTAGATAAGAGGATTAAGGGATTTACCTAAAGTGCGGAGGGATTTCATTTGACAAAAACAAATGCGGCAAAAGTGTGTTTATTTGTACAACAGACACAGATAGTCGTAGAAAGTGGAAGCTCCTCTGAGCGATGGTTGAGGGGAGTTGTTAAGAACTTAAAAGAAAAGTCGAGAAATTTCTGAGCAGATTGTTGAACTCATACTAACTTAAGTTCAGAAACGTCAATGAGGGATGGGTACACATTTGGTATTCTATTCTTAACGCTAGATCTAAGGATGCAACAGGTGCATCGGTACTGCCAACTGATTGCATGCATCCCAAACAGAATTGTAGAGTATCTGTAGATTGCCAAATTATATCATAAAGATGCGGTTTCGCGACTCAGAAATATATATACAAATATGATATGTGATATATTGATATTATGAAATTTGGTTTTCTTATTAGTGTCGGAATGAATCGGCGATTTTCGCTGGCCTGTAACAGGGGCCCGCAAAGCCTAACCAGAAATATTCATTAACAAATTTTGGCGTTTAATTTATGCACTAAATTTATTTAGCACGAATGCTAAATATTTTCGGTTGGCTCGCGCTGTCAATTGGTTAATATTTGCCTTATAAATATATACAATTTATTGTACAACTGTACGGGTGTGTGTGTGTGTGTGTTTCGTGACCAAACAAAAGCTGTCGTAAATTGGGTTAAATTTTGAAGGAATATCCTATGGGTGGTACGGGCATATGCCCCCAAAATTGTATGTGGATCGTGCATATTCAATGACACATTTGTGTCAACAAGAGCCGCAAATAAACAGCGTCTGTGTTTGCCTGTTTGCCTGCCATGGGAATACGCCATAAGAGTTCCATTCCATCCAGCCAGCCATCCAGCAGGAGGGCCAAGAGCCATGCAAATATTTGCCAATGGCTCAAGGGGGCTAACCGGATACTGGACGATGAACGATGGACGATTCAAGGAGCCCCCTCGCTCACCTTGTCTCTCTCTTTCTCCCTCTCCCTCTCTCTGTCTCTGTCTCTGGATTATTGTTATCTAATCCATCGCCAGTGACGCTTCGCGAAGCCATAATCTTGCTGATAAGAGGCTATCTGCTGGAGACATGCTTATGCGGGGAAAGGCTTATTCGGGGAATCTATTTTTGTTTTGTCAGATGTGGCGGCGGAATGTTCTTATTTTGTCTTTGTTTTGGAAGGGGTTTAATTTGGGATCTTCTGGGAATCGCAAGCAGAAAGAATGAGGAATGGAAACCCACACAGAGTCTATGAGTCCAAGAAGTACTTAGTAGAAAGTGCTAGGCACTCACATAGATTCCTAAATAACCATTGAACCATTGAACTTATGTCAGTTAGATATCTGAATCCTTTCTATAGATTAAATTTGAAATATTGTATCGTTTTTGTTTGCTTTAATAAATATATAAATCATATATGTACTTGACAAACTATCCATTCTAATCATCTAATGAAAACAATCCAACAATCCATGATCTGGCCAATAATTAAACCCACAAATGAGCAAACAAAAACACAAAAAAAACGAATGCATAAAAACAATCTGATTTAAATGCAGATAAAATTAATTAATGCTCTTCGATGGCCAATGGAATTTCATAAACAAAACCAAACAATCATCAGGCAATGCGCAAATATTTTTTTGCCCATATTATTTGTGCTTTCAGATCTGGGGAAGGGGGAAATTGCATTTGCAATGCTGTAAATGTTGTTAATTATTATGCACATTTGACCCAAATAACAGAGCGGTGGAGCCACGGGGGGGTGGTGGTGGTGCGGGGGCTTGGGAATATGTCAAAAAGGAAGTTGCCAATTATGTGAGTGCCACCCAGCAATACAATGAACTTTTTGGCAACACTTGCCACGGGACGACCCCCCGCCCTCCCCATTGTCCAACCACTGATTTATGCATCTCTCAGCACACAGGCACAGACAGAGTCGACTCCTCTCTCATTATTGTTTCAGTATACGTGTGTGTGTGCGCTGCATGGTTTACATCTGTGTATTTGTGTTTCTCTGGGTGTGTGTTTGTGTTTGTGTGCATTACAGGAATTTCAATTATAATTCTCATGAGGTGTTTACCGGTTTATTCAAATTTTCTAAAATTCTATAAACATTCTCCACAATTGACACGCTCTTTGGCCCCCCGCACCCCCGAACTCTCACGCATGTGTGGCCCGCCAAAAATCTCTTCCTCTATGCGCTACCCCCTCTGGTGTGTGTGTGTGTGTGTGTGTGGCAAGAAACTTTTAGCGTTTGCCGAAAATTGAAAACGTGTGCGAGAAAACTAATTTGATGAGCAAATAACCAGAGCCACATGAGAAAAATAATAATATCTACATAGAAAAAAAACAAACAAACTTTTAGGTGTGGAAAATGTAGTACTTATGTGTAAACATATACTGATAAATATTATGAGAATTTTTGCACTATGGGTTATCCTCTGAAACCCCAGAGTTTCATGGATATCTGTGGGATATCTCTAGTTATTCCTTGAAGTTCCTATTCCAATTCGAGTAGTTCTACCTACCATAAGCTAAAGAATACAGCTTTTCTCTATCAATTTGGGAATTGGTTTGAGGAAATCCTAAAAAGAAAACTGCTCTTCGTTGCCTCAAAAACTGTCATCATATATGAATGTATGTATATAATTGATTCCATTCGACTGAAATGGTGAAAAGTCTGTATATATATTTATATTTAATATAATTACATTTATATAATTTAATTATTATACATTTAAGGAACCAGTTGCAATAAAATGTAAAAGTAAACACAAAACGTAAAACAGATTGCTTGGAGCTGAGCGATGAATAATATTGTCTAAATTAAAGTAAATTAACTGAAATATTTGAGTACAGGCGATGTATGTATTTACCTATTTAAAAAAATATATACAACCGCTAGAAATTTCAAATAAAAACAAATTAAAATCAACTAAATTTGTGGTGACTTTTGTGAGCTACGTCTTCAGGCTCTGGCCCACAAGGGAGTCTAGGAGGCGCCCCCGCAGCCTGTACCCGAGTGCCTTTTGGTATTTTGTGTGGACGGCCTGCAGCTGAGCCTGTGGTGCATCGCGGGCCAACTTGGCCAACTGTCGAGCGATGGGCCTCAAGTGCCTGGCCGTGTAGCGGGAGTAGTGGGCCAGGGTCGGTGTCCAGTGCTTGTCGTTGAAGCCACTGCCGACCAGCAAATTGTCCTTGAGCAAATGCAGTGCCAGGAAGAGCGAAGCAGCCGCAATCTGAAAGCAGAATGAACAGCATTACGATATGATGGTCGAGTGATCGCTGGGTCGAGAACCCACTTCTGATGGCTTATAGCTGGCCAACTCGTAGTCAACTAAGGCCAATTCCACAAAGTACTCGCACATGGCCATGTGCCCATCCTCAGCCTGTGCCGCCTTTAGGTAGCGCCGCAGGAAATGAACCGGCAGCGGACGCGACAGATTGCAATCGATGACCTTGAGGATCTGCAGCTCCATCTTGCGGATCTCATGGGCTGAGTAGGTATCACCGGTGATGAAGACAAAGTCCTCAATGGATTGCGGGTCCAGTTCCTCGTATTTGCTGGCAATGAAGAGGGCCGCCACGCCCACCAGCTGCAGCTGGCTGCTCTTCGTGTCCTTGACCCCCTGCAGATAGCGATCGACGATGGCCACGGCCAGCTGGAAGGTCTCGGCAGCCCGATGCATGTGCGAGTGCATCAGATTGATCCAGTCGATCAGAACGGCCCGCATATGGGGCTTGACTTCCTTCTGCCCGGCCAGGCGATCGCTGCGAATTGGTTGCTCGATCTCCAACTTAAAGAGGTAGTCGTAGATGTCGTTGACGTACTCCGAGACGAGTTGGATGTCCTCCTGGTCGTTGGCGTCGATGTCTTCGATGCCGGCCAACCGATTGATGGACAGGGAAGTGGCAGGCTGTGTGGTTGTCGATGGCTTTTGCATGGCACTACGCAGCACCATGCTCAGAGTAGGAGGCCCAGTCGATTTCTTCGATTTCTTCACCCGACCATTTTCCTTCGAGGCGTCATCCTTAGCCTTGTGCTTTTTCACTGGTTTTCCCATTATTTTAAAGAGATTTTTTAACAAATATAGAAATAATGAAAGCGAAGCGAGGTTTTTCAGTCAACGATTTAAACTAACAATAAAATTTGATAAAGGAATTTGCAACTCTTCAAGTCCGAATTGACTGGGTTACTGATATTTCTGATTTCCCTTTTCAGAGAGTAAAGAATGTAGTGAAGGAGTGATTTTTCTAGGCCTCCCCATCTCTACTCTTGTTTTTCCGGTTGCTTTTCATTTACTTATTTAAGTAATTATTACATTAGCTCTGATTTGCAAAGTTTTTCTTTTGCTTTTGGCTTTTGCTGCAGTGATTTCGGGGGAGGGTGTTGGAGGGGCGGTGAGGGGCTCCAATATGTTGGAGACTTGTGCTGATTGCCTCTACAGTCGACTGTTGATTCTGTTTATGCAAATGTTACGTGGGAAATGCTGTGCCGAAAAATTAAAAACCTCCGCCAAATTATGCAAATGAACTTTTGTGCTCGGCTGACCTTTGGGGGGTCCAATAATAACAGTAGCAGCAGCCAAGCAGAAGCAGCAGAAGCAGCAGCGGTAGTGGTGGCAGCAGTGGTAGTGGGGCAGCGGCAGTGGGGCAGCGGAATCGGGGGCAGCATTAGAAACAGCAACGTAATTAAGCCATTTGCTTTGAGCCTCGACACTCGCAATTAGCAGCGAGTTTTCTTCTCTGGTCACTCGCCCTGCCCCCCCTCCCAAATGAAAACGAAGGTGTCAACGTGTTTGCCTCCCCAGAGGGGGGACAGTGGGGGGAAAACACACAGAAAAAAAAAGCAAAAAAACATAAAAAAGCTTTGGTAGTATGTAAATTTGTACGACTCGACATTGAAACGTGGCCATAATTGGGCCAAAAGTCAGAGGCAAAGTTTGTTTTGGGGTTAGAGGTTTTGTCTTACAGCAGATTTTTGGCCTCCGCCTCCCCTGCCCTCCACGCCAACCCCTTCTGTTGCCATATAACACTAGTCGACACGACTTTTCCGCTGTCTCCAAAAATGACTTTTTCTGATAGATTTGGATGTTTAAAAAATTTTGAAGAATGTTTTTTTTTTTCATGGAATAGTTTTTTTTTAATGAATTTTTTAAAAATCTGGTATTTTTTGTCATAGGTAGTGCTTCTATTTTTCACATAACTCACATTTCATACAACTGGTTGTACTGAACTTTGCAGTTAAAAAAAGCTGATAAATGCAGCTATAAATCCTCCGACTCAGACACTTTGTAGCAGAAACTTAACGTCTGGCAGATATTAAGCTTCCAAATTGAAATTTCATCATTTTTTTCGGTATTTTTTACCCGAAATTTTGACTTTGAAACTTCAGGAAAAATAAAAAAAAAATAAATGAATGCCTTGATTTTTGGTTTTAGATAGACACATTAATTACGCGTCGATTAAGGTATCGCTTATAAAAATATAAAATCAAACGGCTAAGTTATAACCGTTTGACCAAAACGACCCAAAATGACTTTTACCTGAAAAAATACCGTCCGGTACGTTTTTGGTCCAACTTCCAAAATGGGATTGCAAAAAACAAAAAGGACCTGTAATTTTGGTTTTACCGAGTCTTAGGTATTGATATATATCGGATATATATCCTACCTGGTCATATTTATTTGGGGTGTAAGTGTTGTGGACAGTTTTATTCCTTATTCCTTATACCTAAGCCTTGGTGAGGATAAATATACATAAATACCTGTTAGGGTCAAATGTTGACCTTTTCCTTTTCCTTCACAGGTGCTGGTCCCGCAGATATTTGACCTTTCTCCTTCAAGCTATTCATAAAAAGGATATATAACTCTGTACCAATAGTATGACCAGCCTCAGTGTAGTTCTGACTTCCAGCAGAATACGATCATGTGTTTTCGAAAAATACCAATTGTTTCTAATTGAAATGGACAACCCAAGTCGGTCAACTTCATGTGCTTACCGAGCAGACTCGTTTTGCTACATATGTGGAAAGTATATAACCAGCTAAGAAGAAAAAATCGTTTTACCGAAAAGTTACAAGAAAAGAGGGAGATGTCTTCTTCGTCGTATGGAACAACGGATTCAAGTAATGACCAATCAGGAGAATATAAATTTTGCAAGCCATTATCACAGGAACAATTGAACGATTTGGTGAGGATACTGGAACTTCCTAAAAGTAAAGCTCAGATTCTTGGATCTTGGATTTTAAAGGATGCCCGTTTATTGAAGGAAGATGTCAAAACAACTCATTTCCGGAAGCGTCACTTGGTTCACGCATGGTTCACGCACAGTTTTATATGACGAAGGATGACATGTGCGTTTGTCACGACAGTTTCGGCCTCTTCAGGGAACTGGGTGAAGATTACGACCCAAACGATTGGAGGTTATTTGTTGACAGCAGTAAAGAAAGTTTAAAGGCTGTTTTGCTACACAATGGAAATCAAAAGCCGTCTATTCCCATCGCCCATGCTGTTAATATAAAAGAGTCCTATCAAACAATGACTAAATTGTTTGAAAATATTAAATATAAAGAACACCAGTGGAAGGTCGCGTGTGACATTAAAAGTTGTAGCCATGTTAACTGGATTGCAAGGCGGTTATTCAAAATACTGTTGCTTCCTGTGCCTATGGGATAGCCGAGATAGAAAAGAGCATTACACAAGAAAGAACTGGGAAAAACGGAACGAAAATACTTTGGGACATCACAACGTACAAAATGCAGCTCTTGTGAAAGTCCAAGACATTATATTACCACCATTGCACATTAAGCTAGGACTGATAAAAAAAAGCGGAGAAGCGGTATTTGATGGCCCCCAAATTCGAAAACTACTAAAAGATGATGGATTTGAAAATATTTTATCTACGAATGAAAAAGCAGCCTGGAACTCATTCCGAATGGTTACAACAAATTTTCTTGGTAACAGAAAGAGTGATGATTACGTTAAAATCGTTCAAGACCTACTTAAGAATTATGAACAAATTGGAGCCAACATGTCACTCAAAATCCATTTCCTGCACTCCCACTTAGACTTTTTTCCGCCAAACCTTGGGGATGTTAGTGATGAACATGGAGAGAGATTTCACCAACAATTAAAAGCTATGGAACGACGGTATCAAGGTGTTTGGAATGAGAATATGCTGGGCGACTATGTGTGGACTCTCATAAAAGAATCTGACTTAAATGACAAAAGAAGACAAACAAACCATTTTAAAAATAGTAACAAGCAATAACAATAAAAATATTTAAGTATCATAACACTTAAATAAATTCAAGTATTTTTCGGTATTTTTTTCAGATAAAATGAGATTTGGGTCGTTTTGGTCAAACGGTTATAACTTAGCCGTTTGATTTTATATTTTTATAAGCTATACCTTAAACGACGCGTAATTAATGTGTCTATCTAAAACCAAAAATCAAGGCATTCATTTATTTTTTTTTTGATTTTTCCTGAAGATTCAAAATCAAAATTTCGGGTAAAAAATACCGAAAAAAATGATGAAATTTCAATTTGGAAGCTTAATATCTGCCAGACGCTAAGTTTCTGCTACAAAGTGTCTGAGTCGGATTTATAGCTGCATTTATCAGCATTTGTTAACTGCAAAGTTCAATACAACCAGTTGTATGAAACGAGAGTTATGTGAAAAATAGAAGCACTACCTATGACAAAAAATACCAGATTTTTTAAAAATTCTTAAAAAAAAACTACTCCATGAAAAAAAAACCATAATTCTTAAAAAAATTTTAAATCTCCCAATCTATTAGAAAAAGTCATTTTTGGAGACAGCGGAAAAAAAAAGTTGAAATTTGTCGAGTAGTGTAATGCAATAGCTTCCGACTTTGGTTGCATTTCTTGTTGGCCAAAAAGTTTTCTTGGAGGGAAAATCTCTTTGTTTGTCATTTGGTTTAGAGCCAAAAAAAGATGAAAACTGAATATTTGATTGGATTTTGGCTGAGGGAGAAATTGGAAAATGACAAGGGTATGGGCAGCGACTCCGTGTATTCTCTCTTGCAATAGCTGGAAGGAGCTTTAAGTCTACCTTTTAAAGCCTTCTTTTTGGGAGCCACCAATTATCTGAGAAATTGAGAACAAAATGTTCCACTTTGTTACTGGAGCTCTGACATGGGGACCCAGTGTCATCCCAGGGAAGCAATTTGCGTCTCGAACACTTTACAAGTTGGGTTGTCAGGGCACAAGTCCTGGGAGGAGCCCCAGCCAAAACATCACAGACCACTTTTCTCTCTGTGTGTGTGTGTATAGAACCTTTTAAATCTGTGCACACACACAACGAGAAATACATAAACTGTCATAAAGTAGCAATAATAATCCTTGAGCCTATGTCGAGAACGTTTTACTGAATTTTTATTGACTCGCAAAAGAAGGGCAGGCCGACGCGTTGGACAGTGTTGAGGCGCAAGGACATTCAGGCATTCAGGCTGAAGGGGGTGGGGGCGGATCTCTTCAGCTGTCGGGCGGACAATGAGAAAGGATGGGCTGGAACAGACAATAGCAGGGTTGGGCCACAGCCAGGACAATGGCTTTGGGGGCCAATAAAAAGTCGTCATCATAATTTCCCTCAGCTTGACACGTAAGAGCGGGCGGGGGGAGAGGGAAGGGGCAACCAAAAGAAAAGGAGCGGCTGCTAAACGATGCCTTTGTCACCGATGGTTATGGTATAGGCCCTAAAAGGTACGCAAAGGCTTCCCTTTCCGATTCGACGGTAAACATGCGCTGCCTGAAAATATCTTCGATGAAAAACGTAGCGTGGAAGAGCAGCTTAAAACCAAAGCCAAAGCCCAACAGCAGCAACAACAGTAAGCGAGAGCGTTACAATAAATGGCCATAAATGGCCCGCTGTTTCATGCACATAATTCGCACATTTGGGCCCACTTAATGGGCGTGGCAATCATTCGACCGAAAGCAACAGTAAAATCGCACAAACTCGCGAGGCGGCCCACCATTTGCTTTGTCACTCGAGGCGTATGCTTAATAATTACTGTTTGGCCTGCGGTTCGCTTCGGTTCGGTTTGGTTTTGGTTCGGTTAAGTTTGGTTTTTCCTTTCTTTTCTTTTGTTGTCATCGTCATCATCATCATCATCGGGCGAGTGGACTCCGCAAGTGTTGAGTTTTTATTGTTGGCAAAATTATTTTTTAATTAAATTTTTACGACACGCGCACCCACAAAAGCAACAACAACAACAAAAATAAACCATTGAGTGGCAATAGGAAACGGACACAAACTTGTATCTTGCGGGGGTGTCTCCCCGCCCCTCCCCCTCGCGGAACTTCTGCTTGAATTTTTTTTGCTAATTTTTTTGCTTTGACGGTCGAATTGTTTTGTGAGGCAGTTTTCAGCAGGACTCTCCCTCTCTCTCTCTCTTGCTCTCTCTCTCTCTGTCTCTGTCTGCTGCGGGCTTCTTTTGCGTGTTTTCTGCATTTCCCTGCAGACTGCCACAAAACACAAGTCTGGAAAAGTGCCGAAAGGCATGCAGGGAGTGGGGGGTAGAGGGGGCTGTAAGCCCTGACACTCGGCTGTAAATACATTTGAACCCTTTTTTTTTGTTGGTGTTTTTTTGTTGTCTCGGACTCTGCTCTCGGAGTCGTTTCCAATTTGATTTTTTGTGCGCTCCTTCAAAAGGTTTTCCTGCCAGCCATGTGGGCGTGTAAAATGCTCAAAAAGGACACACGCACATTGCAGAGTGTCCTTGGAGTACTTCAGCTATGGAGGGTCCTGGGAAGAGATACAATTATTTGAAGGGTTTCAGTGAAGAGATTCTTGAAAGGTTGTGCAATTATCATTCAATTATGGAGTACTTTGAAGGGGAAATATATGGTATTCGTAGTTATAAAATTATGATCTAGAGGTTGATCATCAAAGGAGACTTTTATGGAAATAAATTATGAATATTTTACAGAGATTTTTCTTAAGGAAATCTCAGAATGTATGCAGATATAGCTTTAGCTCTCTATATCTCTCTATAGCTCTCTATAGTTATAGTATTGTTCTCTTAAGAGCATTACCTATTCGTTGTTTCCTCCCACATGTTATTTACGATTCGGTTTGTTTCTTGTTTTCTTTTATGGAATTTCTGATAGTTTTTCAGAGCTGAAACGAACTGGAACTGAATCGGTGCGAGCATTTCAGGGCCGTGCCTTTTATTGCTTGGTTTTTTCTTTTGACGCTTTTCCGTTATCCCCCCACTCCTCCCGCCACTCGTCACACACACACAAAGAAGGAGTTTCTATTCGAGTCCTGCCTTTTGTATCTGGATGGATATGCATGTATATTCCGTTTGCGAGTTTTGGGTTACTTTGAGGTCACAATGTGTGCGACCCTCAGCTTGTGTGTGTGTGTGGGTGTGTGGGAGGGCATGTAGAACGCACAAATAGAAATAAATTCTGCAATAATGTTTGTCCACTCCATGACACACCCATTAGAGCGTTAGCATATACCCATATCCTCAATATTCTATATCCACTATCCTCTATCCTCTGTCTGCCTGTGTGTGTGTGTGTGTGTCTGTGTGTGTGTGTCTGGTCAGAGGGCTCTTCTGAGGGTCTGTCCTTGTGTCCCTTTGTCCTTTTTGGAGTCCACTCTCGAGCTCTGTGCTATGTCTTCGGCTCAATTCAATGGAAATAATCGAATTTTGTATACATTACATTGACATACAGAAAATTATGCAAATTGAAATTCAATTGATTGGAAAATGCGATGTTTTTGTGGCACTCCGCCCCCGCCACGCCCACTTGGAAGGGACAACAACACCGCCTCCAACTAATGCCTGCCATATGTCTACCCATTATGGCATATGAATTTGAATTTGAATAGAGGATTGGGCGAATACGAATGCCGCCTCCTCCATCCTCCTCCTCCTCCTCCACTCATGAATGAATGTTGAATATATGTAAATTTTGACCAGGAATTATATCAGCAAAGCGGCAAAAATCTGCTTGTAGTAGGCTTCCCCATTCATTATTCATGGGTGCGTCCAAGTCGGGTATAACCTCCCCGACATAACTATATAATGACCTGCGTTTAGTTTGGCTGATGAATTTGCGCTTCAACTGTCGCCTGTCAACTGTCTCTTTTTCGGTTTATGGCCTTCGGCTTTGGGCTTTGGGCCTTATTAAATCATTTTAATGACTCAAATGAAAAGCGGGTATCGGGGTGCAGGTTCTAGGGGAGGGGGGAGTGGATCTCGCAGCCCGAAAAACCGCACTTGACAAACATTTCATTAATTTCTCCAAAGCTCTCTCCTTTGAAGTTCAAATAAAGCTGAGACTCAGGGATGTCCATAGATCGTTTATGCGTGGGCCATAAGCGCGAACAGTGAAGGAGGTTTTTTCCAAATGAAATGAAATGTAATTCCTGGAATGTCCATAAATATTTAATGTAATTAAGTAAGGGGAATTAAATGAATTAGAAATAAAATGTAAAATAAAAAGATTTTCTGCAAAAATTAAACACAAAAGTTTTGTTTTTCCAGGGGAATAATTTGAATAAAATTAATATAATAAATTATTGAAAAAATATTCCACAAACCGTTTTTTAATGAACAAATTTCATTGCATATTGTATCCATGACCTCCAACCTTTACCCTTTACAGCCAATTGTTGAATGTGGCCCATTTGCATAGAGCCAATACCAAGCCTGATTCCATTTCGCAAAATTTGCATAAACAATCCCCTGGCTGCCATTAGAAGTCGCATCAGATATCGCATTAATTATCCGCATAAACCCTCTGCGAATCCCTTTGCTTTATCCTTTTTTTTCCCGCGCTCTCGACTTCAAAGGGATTAAGGCGGGTCCGCCTCCCGCGTTTCCTGGGCCTGGGCCCTGGTGTAAGCCAAAATAATTAGTGGGCCTCAGAGAGAGCGGGCGCCCAAACCTTAATGGTCAATGGAATCCTTCCCCGAATCCTGGCAAAGCAAATACCAGCCGGAGAAAAAAAGCTGGGGAAATTTGTTGGGCAAATATTTGCGTGCGGGCGCCACTCGAAGCGGCACTTCGATGGGATGTACTGTACCGGTGAACCATTAATTTCAATTAATTTGATTTATGCCGAAACCGAAACTGGAAGCCGCCTCCAAATAGATTTTTCACTTGTTTTTTGCTGTCCGCCTTTTCATTAATCGTTTGGCGTTTTGTGCGTGTAATTGGTGTGGTTAATTCTGTGGATCCCCAGCACCTCCGCCCGGGCCCCCAAAGGATGGATTTCCCATTGTTGAACAAATTAGGGCCAAACTATGGTATAATGCCAATCATTTGTTGTTCGTTTTGTGGAGATTTTGCCTTCATTTTCATTCTCATTCGAAGGGAAGCAGCCAGCAGAAGAGAAGGCGGCAGAGAAGGCGGCAGAGAAGGCAGCAGAAGAGACGGCAGCAGCAAGAGAAGGCAGCAGAGAAGGCAGCAGAGACGCCACCAGAAGGAGCCATGGAGCGTTGGAGCCAAGGAGAAGGCGATCTCTGGATAGGCAGCTGGGCGACAAGTCGATAATTTCCAAACCAAATGGCAAAAGCCAAACAAAACCAAGAGAGGAGAGGGAAGGAAAACTCTCGAGAGAAGCGAAGAAGAGAAAACAAACGTTGAGCAAAACGTTTGCCTAATTTTGCTACGCCTTTTGGTCGTGTGGCAATTACAGGGGGGAATGGTCTGGGGGCAGGGGCAGGTGGCAGTAGGAGTTGGAAAAACTACGACTAAAACAAATCATTTGTTTGCACAAGCGCGACAAAGCGAACTTTTGAACTTTTTCCGTACTGCAGGCAGGCCGGCAGGCAGGCCACGGGGGCTACTGGCCGTCTTGTTGCCTGTCTGGGGCTGCAATTTTGTTGCAAGCATTAAAAGCATTACGTTTTGTGTTTGTTTTCTGGCTGGGTTTGTGCTGCAGGCTTCGTGCAGGCCCTGCCTCATGGTCTGAGACAGCCTGACAGTTGGCGGGAAATAACAAATAAATTGACAGATGACCTGACAATTGATTTCGTTACGTCTTTCACTCACTTTGTTGAGGGAGGGGAGGGGGCACTGCAACGGGGAGACCACCATTCACGAAGGAAGAAGAAGGAAACGTCTCTGGAACGAAGGGAATGCAATTAAAATGCAGCACAGCTGGAAAATGTTATCAAAATGCAAATGGCATTTGCTTGCCGCCTGCCCGCCCCCCTGCCTCCCCGCCTGCCTGGAATAAAGTCAATAACTGCAAGGAAAAAACAACAACTGGCAGTTAAATTTTGACAGAGAGTGTAGCGCCCCCGCCCCCACCCCAGATGGCTCCCAAAAAACACTCTCCTCGAATCGTGGCATCGTGGGGTGGTGGTCAGCCCTTGGGGCAAGCAACGCTCAACACAGCGTCGAGTGGTGGCAACTTCAGGGCGTAGTTTTCAATTTGTGTCGCTGGGTCCTTTCTCCCCATCGAACCTCCTTGCCACCAGCCCCCCCCTAACCGTTGCCTCCACAAACAAATAACAATTTCAATTTCGCGAGCATCGAGTGCCGGTTGAAATTCAAATTTCTGTAACTACAGTTCTGTGGCGGCGTCTCCTGTGGCACCCGTACGATATAGCGTACGATAGTGCTTCCTCCTTTCGCGGTGCCCCAGGACAAGGCCGCCCAAAGGATCGATGGTTGTGCTGCACACAAACAGTTTTCGCACCCCCCCCTCTGAGTGCTCAACGGAACTCTAACAATAATGGCAGCAAATCAATATCATTGTCAAGGCCCCCCGAGGGCCAGCCAGCCAGCGTGCAACAAAGTAAAAGTCTCTTTATCTCACACCTTACCCCGCTTTTGTCCCCCTCCCTTTTCTCATCTTTTGTTACCCTTTACGAGTGTGTGTGTGTGTGATTTTCATTCGTCGCATTCGTCGTTGTCGTGGCTTGTGGGCCTAGTGTCTGTTTTTCATGGTTTTCGCCGTGGTTTTCCTTTACATTTTGTTGGCGCGCGTTGGCTGGCAAACATAACGCGCACTTTTACGTGCCACGCCCACAGCCCTACAGCACTCACCACCCCCCACCCCCATGCTTATATTAATTTACTCAGCCATTCACTGTGCCACCTAGCCCTGCCCCTGCCTCTGCCACTGCTACTACTCCTGCCTGTGCCCCTGCCTCTGCCCCTGCCTGTGCCCCTGCCTTTGCCCTCTGTTGAGTCGGTCAGTCATGCAAGGCAATGCAATGCTATGCTATGCTGCAACTGAAACTGCAGTGCACTTGAATTGCCGTTGCAGTTGCAGCTGCAAAACACCAGGGAAAAAAAAGAGAAAAAAATGTATGTGGTTTGAGAGGGAAAACTAAAGGAAAAACCCACAGCCTCGATGCACCCTGCAACTGACCATCCGATATGACCATCCATCCCATATGTGCCCTCCCCCCATGCCACTCATTCAGACACAAACACACCCATACAGACACACACCCATATACCCATACACCCATACACCATATGCTGCTATTCAGTCACGCATTCATGCGGCAGAAGATGCAATTGATTGCAGTTGTTGTTGCTGTTTGTTGTTTGTTTGTTTGTTGCTCCGTTGGTTGGCACCCCGGTTCCTGTTGCAGAGTGCTTGCCACATGGGTTGGCACATGGGTGCCACCCCCAACAGCAGCAGCAAACGAGACTCCATCTCTGTCTCTCCCACTCACTCTCTGGGGAAACTCACTGGGAAAACCAAAAGTTTGCTTGCATTATTGATTATGTTCTCTTATCGTTTGGGGGGGTACTTTTTTCCCCTCCCCCCCCCACCACCCCTGAGATATGAAGTTAAATCGGTGACAGAGATAACGTGAAGATTTATGAATGATTGACGGGGGGTATTATAGTGTAGTACACGCTCGTACTGGGGCTACGTGCAGCCGGAAAGGGGAAAGGGAGGGGAAAGGGGAGGGGGAAAAGTTCTCATTCGAAAGTAAAAGACCATAAATATTAAATATCTATCAGTGGTAAAACCTTTGTTACGTTACTCTAGGAGACATGCGTTGAATGTGGCCAGTGACGTTTGTTTCGGTGTCCAAATTAACCATAAGCAAACGGCCACGAAGAGAGAACATGTCGATTTGAGATTGCTGAAGGTTAGTTACCTAAAAGATGTTGGTATTGGGACTGTGTGAGCCTAGGCAGTAGCCTGTGAACTTTGTTCAGCTAAGACTTCTCTTTAGAGGTTTGAACTAATATACAAATAGATCCATGGGAGTAGATTACTCTAGTATTCATTCCTCTAGTATAGTTTGAATGAAGTATTCATTCCTCTAGTATAGTTTGAATACATTCATAACATCCACTACTATTATTCTTACCTTCAATCATCCATAAATGGGGTTTCTTTGCATCTTTTCCCTTTAATATTTTCCCCCTTGAGTTTTTGCTTTTCTTTTTGCATTTTTCGGGATAATTAGTCGCTTCTCCCACGCTTCTCCCACGCTGGGAGATCGTGTGGTCCCTGCAGCCTCTTATGCAATGCCTCAAAATTGTTTCTGATGCTGTGGCTGTGGCTGTTGCAGATATTGTTGTTGCCTCCAGCTTTGTCATGACTTTTACTGCTGCATCTAAGACTGTTGCTGCCTCTCCTGCTGCTGCCCCTGCTGCTGCTGCCTCTGATGTTGCTGCCTCTGATGGTGGCACACATTGTTGCCTGCTTTAAGTGGACACACTGTGTCGCTTGCACTTTTCTTTAACAACGTTGCATGGCGTCTTTTTTCTCTTTGCATCTTTTCCTGTATTATTTTCTGTTTTTTTGTTGCTTATGACGCGCAGTCCCATTCATTGTGGGATGTCACATAATGCCCGCTGGAACGACGGCGACCCAGGCAGGCGGTGCATGGAACATGAGGCATGAGGCAAGATGAAAATGCAACCAAAAACGCGACGCATGCCTTGGGGCAATGCGAGACTCTCAAAAGTGTGTCCCCAAAAGGTGCGGCAAGGGAGCCGTACAGAAGAAGCATCGTTGCAGTTGCAGCAGCCACCGACGCATTGTTGCAACAGCCAAGCAAATTGACAGAAGAGGGGAAAGAGAGAGAAGGAGAGAAGCAGCGACAGTGATGCACATACATACATATGTGGATGTATGTATGTGTGCTGCTGCTGGTCCAAGTTAAACATGAAAGTGAAATTTTCACATGGTCGTTGCTGCCACACAGCTTCCGGCTCTGCACTCCGGCAATGCGATGCCCGTCATGAGGTTTACGTTTATTGTTAACTCGCGAATAGATGCCAACATTCCAGTCGACATATACACTACTTTACTGAGAGAAAATGAAACGGGGGCTTTTGTGACTTGGAAAATGCAAGTAACTTAAGAAATTAATGAAGAATTTTGAGAGGGAAAGAATATGATATTTAGAAAGCTTTCTTGAGCGGAAACGATCTTGTTTCTAGGTAGGGAAGATTCCTGATAGAACAGAACATCTGAAATGTCCAATTAAGATCAAGAATGGACCTTCAGGGCAGTCTGTGGGAGCTACCATCTCCATGGTACCGACTTGTCCAATCTTTAAAAGGAGTTTCAGGGATTATTCATTCTTCATTCTTCTTGATTGTAATCATTGCTTGATTTTCCCCAGTGTACGCTGCTCTTAGCATTTAGCACCTCCCATCAAGCACCTCTCAGCACCACTCGCCAGAGCCATCTGCATGGATTGGGGGGTGGGAGTGCGGGTGGGAGTGGGGGTGGTAGCCAAGTGCAATGGCACAGTGGCAGAGTTGGCAGTCATCGTTGTCGTCGCCACGTCGCCTCGTCGCTCGTCACTCACTTTCCTTGTGGCGGCCAAGTTGGAAGTTGCACGTGAAATAAGTGAAATTGCAGCCAGTGGCATTTCAGCAGTTGCCAGTCGTCGTCGGAGTCGGAGTCGTCGTCGTCAGAGAGTAGCAATTGCTTCTAATTGTTATGGCTCCCAGCAGCGGCAGCAGCAGCAGCAACAGCAGCGGCAGGGCCTGCCTCATCAGTGGCCTGCCTCTCGTCTCCACTGGCAGCTGGCATTTGTAGCTCCATTATGGCGGGAATTTAAAATATTTAACTTTTCTGTGGGGCAGCCATTAAATGCGATAACCGCAGGCCGAGAGTGGAGTGGCATGCCCCTGGACAGGCGACCAACTTGATTATGACTGAATGTACGCTGCGCGCAAAAATATATGCATATATAATGTGTGTCTTTAAACCGATTCATTCGCTCCATTCCGGGGTCGGTTCTGTGTGCGGCATAATAAAAATAATGTAAATGTAAATTGCCATATTAACAGGATTCGAAAGGACAGCGAAGGACAGCGAAATGATTGCGATAAACGCAAATAAAGCATTGACAAACGGATCCGCAGGCGGAAGGACGGTCGGATGGGCGGGGGGGCGGTACGGGATGGATCAGCCATGGCCATGGGGCTGGGAGATGTTAAGCCCTCCGCTGAGAGCAATTACGCCAAGAGCGAACCACAACGCGTCGCAATGGCCATGGCCAAAGTGTCCTTAAGCGACGGCAGCAGCAGCAGCAGCAGCTCCTGGCCTGCCCGCTGGTTTTATTTCCATTTAATGCTGCATTTCCGCTTCCTCATTGCGTATACGTACTGTGTGTCGCCTGTCGGCTGTCGCTTGTCGCCTGCGTGTGTTTTAATAACTGCCGAAGGTGGATGCCGGGCGGCTCTGCTGATCGCTGATGGCCTCCAGCCGACCGTCAGTTGTCCTGTCAATTACATTTTTAAATTTCTTGCCGTTAATTTTGATGCCTTGCGGCACACATAGTGCCACACGACAGCCGTAGGCCTCCCCGAGCTGTGCTTTTAAGCAGATTACGAAGGACACTTTTTGGGCCTATCTCTTGGCCGTGTTTGCCTTTTTTATCAACGCCCACCGTGTCATTAAATGTATTTTTATAAACGTCCTGGCGGCAGTCCATTGTTAAATTGTATTTTTATATTGCCACGCATCTCGATGGCCTCCTGCCCCTGTCTGCTGCTGCCTCCCAAAAGTTTTCCCTGTCATTTCTCAGTAGCTGAATTCATTTTGTTTGCAATCAGCGAACGGGGAATGTGGCAGGGGCAGGGGCAGGGGGAACGGCTATAACAAATGCTGAAATATATAAATTGGGCCCCCCAAAAAACGGGGCACAAGTCCAGTGTCCATTCCGCTCTCTAGGGGGTGGGGGGTTGCTTTTTTTATCAGGTGGCTTTTCCGCTTTTCCCGCCCAACGACCGACATTCGGCGAGGGCCTGCGAGTTTTATTTACTTGCGAGCAATTTCTCTTCACTTCGTTTTGTTAATTTGATTTTTATCTGCTTTTTATTTACCTTCCACTCCGTGGCACTCTCTTCTATCTCTCTCTCTGCCACTCTTTGCATTCCTTGCCCCAGCCAGTGGCAGCAGCAGCGGCAGCTTGGCATCTCATTTGCACGTTGCGCATACGCTTCGTTGACGGCTGCTTGATTTTTATTTAGGGTCCCTCATTGGGTCCAGCTTATGCCGGACAAATGTGCAGCTCCTGCACAATGAATCCTTCCTGGTCCACGGACAGGACAATCAATCCTCCCACTCCTTCTTTTCAGGTTGTATCCCTGGCTAATCACGAGACAAAAGCCAAAGCTTTTCACACCTTTAATCTCTGTTAATTGGATCGCCCCCCGTGCTGGAAAAAAAAACTAGTAGCTGGGGGAAAAATTCCGGCAATTATGCTCTGCATCCCTAATTGCTTCCTGGACGCCCCAGTGCGTCCCCGGAGATCCCCAGCTTGTGATTTTTATAATAATGATACCGGATATTTAAGCAGATGCCCCAGCATAAGCTGCTGCCACTGCTGCCAGCAGCAACTAACAAAGTCACAACAAGAACTACCATTTCCCCATGGCTGCCTTTTGTGTGTGTGTCTGTGTGTGTGTGTGTGTGTGGGGATCCAAAAAAAAGATAGAAATATACATATAGAAGCGGAACAAAGGCCAGGCCATGGATAGCAGCAGCAGCACAAGGAAGGAGACCCAATGGACGACGGCACAGTGGAAGGAAAGAGGATGAAAATGGAAAGGAATTCCTGGGAAATGACTCCCGAATCATCCTCCGAAGTCTTTCAAAATCCCTACAGGACACGGGTTCCAGCAATCTGGAACATCTACCCCAATCTTAAGTCTGTCAAAGGCTTGAACCTACTCAATATTCCGTTCAGGGCTGTGGTTGCCATTTCCTTGATGACAAGCATTTATTTTGGGGATAGTAGTTTTCCCACCAACCAATTTTGACATTTTTGGAATATGATGTGGGTCGTCTTCCTGTGTTCCACTGTGCGGACGATGCCAAGGCGAAAACTGCTTGCGGGCCACCGTAGGAAAAGTATCTTGAAGTCATTTGTGCAGACTCTAATGATTTCCGCTAGTTTCCGTTTCATTGTCATTGTCCACTTCTCTCTCTCGCTCTCTCTCTCTCTCTCTTTCCATCCATCTATCCATCTCTGGGGCATACACCAAGGGCACAACTTTTGCCCCTCTCTCAGGGCCCTTGCTCTGGCATTAAGGTTTTTGCTTGTTGTTGAACATGCAACGACCTTTAAGCCTTCTGTTGTTGCTGCCCCTGCCCCCAAAGCTTCTATTATTGTTGCGTGTTTGTGCGTATACCTCGTATTGTTTGCTTTGATATAGAAATTATTGTAATCTGCCAGCGGAATTGGAGTTGCTGCCTGGCCCTCTTTCGGAACTTAATCAAATTGTATGGCTAATGGAAATGAAGCGGTTATGCACTCCGCAGCCCCGCCCCCCAACCTCCCCCGGGGGCCGTCTGGCGGCAATTGTTGTTAATGAAATTGTCTGACAAAATGCGTTTGACGGGGAGCCCGAGTGAGTCGTGTGTGCGAGCCGCCTGCCAATGGAATTATATATAATTGCTTGTAATTTAACCAATTTGCAGTTCATAAAACTGCATAAACCGAACACGAGAGCAGACAAAACGCCAACCGCACCAGAAATCGCTTTTTGATGGATGCCTTGAGACGAGAAAAAAAAGCATAAAAAACACTCAAGGCTGCAGTTGATTCGATTATTCGATAGACAGCACGAGTGTGCATTCAATCTTCTAATCGATTCGTTGTACAAATACTTAATTGTATGCCAATTGTATATCTAATTCCGATTGATTTTGTTTAAGTTTAACGACTTCTCCATAGCTAAACATATAATTTGCTCTTTTTCTTGGGGGCTTATGAAGTACTTCCTGGAATATGATTGATTGAGGTTTACTTCTGTGTAATCAACATCAATTGGTTTAGGTATACATATGTAGGACCCATTTTGAGGGCGTTGACAATGATCCATCGGAGGAGTCAATTACCCATCATTTGCATGTGATTTATGGCCCCCCGAACGTCAGTTATTGATAAATGTTGGACTAATTTGATTACTACTGAGGTTATGAATAGATCTGAAATACTAAGAGAAAAAAAGTTCTGAAATTCTAATAATATGATAATTAGATTGTACATTTGACATTAATATGAAAATATTTGAAGTAAAAATATATTTAATATTTAATTGAAATATATTTCATATTGTGTTTCTTTTTATTACGATATTTTTCTCTGAAATGCCTGTGCATATTGTGAAAAAACAATAAGTAGTCCACCAAAAAACAAAAGGATTTATTCTCTTTAAAATTTGTTGGTTTGCTGCACTTACTAATTACTAATATTATATATGGTCTATAAAATCCCTGGGATATTTTGGTTTATATTCACAGGGAAATAACTTTTTATGGACTGTAAAGATTCACAATCGTACGAGTATACACTATGGGAATGTGTCTATTAATAGCCACTAAATCATTGTTGTACTCTCGTTTGAACAGCAGCAGCAGCAGCAGCAGCAGCAGAAACCGTTGCATGCAAAAGTTAAATTACCTCAAAAAACAACTACAGCACTAAAAACAAAACAAAACAACAACCACAACAACAACAACAACGAGCGAGCGAAACAACGACAACAATCAAACCCGTTTTGACTGTTTCCCATAATCAACAACAACAACTACAACAAAAACAACAACAACCGCCGAAACGAACGGTTGAGAAGCCGTGTGAATTTTATTTTTCGGTTACAAACGAGTTCCGTCTACTATATGCACATTTCCCCCCACTACTGCATCCCCCGCTCACATGTCTCCCCCTCTCTCTTGTTGGCACGAAGATTTTTCCGACTTGCAACGACGCTGCACTTAAATGTTGAGTCTGGAATGAGTCAGTGGCTGCTCTGCTCCTTTGCGAGGGGTAGTATGATTATGAGGGGAAGTTTGTGACGGATATACATACATGCATACATAATGAAGCATCACTGAAAACCAGGGCAGTATTCTATTTCTATTTATTGGAAAATGTATCTTAGAAATAGAGAACTAAGTAATCTGGATTGGATATATGGGTTCTCTGGATTGTTGGTACTATTCGTAGACTGGGATATCACTAATGAAAACTATCGAATGTACTTTGCACGAGACAAGAATGATTATAGGTTATAGGCCTGAATGATTAGATCACCTAATCATATATGGGATTTCCTGTATACTCCCAAAAACTATTATTTAAATTCTCTGAATCCCTGATGGAAGAATGTCCCCTATTCGGCTCCACCGAATGTGTGTCCTTTTAGTTATAGGACATTTACAGGGCTTATCAAAGTCAACAGCTTCATTCATTCATTAACTCTTTTGGGTCACCTGCCCTGGTCATAATCGAACTGCCAGTGTCAGATCGTTTGTTGCAGTGTATTTTAAATGCTGCTGCTGCAGTGATTGTGTTGTTGTTGTTGTTGGTGTTGCAGCTGAAGCTGAAGCTATTGTTTGAGTTGTTGTTTGCACAATATTTCACGCATACGTGCCTCCTCCATTGGCTGCCTCCTCCTCCTCCTCGTTGGTGGGTGGGTGTGAGGCTGAGTGGGTGTTTACTACAGTGGGTGGTGCCGAGTGGGTGTTGCTGGAGTGTGGTTGTGGGGCAAAATGCGCTCTCCCGTAAAATTGCGCGCAATTTGGCTTTTTTCTGTGTTTTTTCTTCTGTTTGCCATATCGTATATGAACGATTTGTTGGCTTAACGACAACAAACTGAACACTCGGGGAAAATCAGTGGAAAAAGCAGAGGCAGAGGCAGAAGCAGCAGCGGCAGCAGCAGCAGCAGAGGCCCGCAGCAGAGTTCTGGATTGTGGATTGAGGATTGTGTTCAGCATAGCAGAAAATTATGAGTTAATGGACTTTTGTCTGTTCCAACTGCAGCCTTACAGCTGCCACAATTATAATCATTACGATTGCTGCAACAAAAATCCGAAATGTGTTGACAGCAGAAATTGTTTGTTGTTTCTTTGCACTGACAGAGCATGAAAGTGTTGAATGTTGTCACCGCCACAGGAGGCATGAATGCCATTCAGCAGCAATGACACGCTCGTTGGGCATTGTCACAGCACCCCCGTCCCTGTCCCAGCCCCAGCCACGGCCTCGGCCATGCGGCAGCCCACAATTTGTGGCAAATTCAAGTTCAATGCTGAAGCGAAAGTTTTCTAAAAAGCTAGAAAAATTGGGGCCTAGAGAATGGGCAATTACGGACAGATAGAGGTGGTTCCCGCTCTTCTGGGCTTTGTGGATAATCAATGTAATTAAATGCGGAAATTGTTTGGCGCAGTGCAAAACTGATTTGGCACTTGACGTTAACTGTTCCATTGAAGCGCCATCAACGGCAACATCAACAGCTCCAATGTCTGCCCCCCCAGCCACCCTTCAAGCGGCAGCTACAGCGCCTTTTGCCGTTGAGTTTGAAACCGGCGTCAGAGTCATTAGGGAAGCCAAAGGGAGAGGGAAAAGGTAGGTAACAGGTAGATACCCTTAAAAAAGAGTGCCCAAAGTAACTTGAATATATCATAGTCTCCAAGAGAAAGAGTATCTGGAAAATAGTGAGAGAGAGAGACAGGAACTGTGAAAGGAGGAAAGGTAGGGGAAGGTAGTGAAGGTAAAGGGAGCAGCGTGAAGAGTGGGGAGTGTGGATGTATGCGGAGTGTAGGTTGTCTGCCACTTGCCACATACGACTCTCACTCGACTCGTACGTTTATGTACACGCAACGGGAATTTGCAATTATTTAGCGTAATTGCTTTCAATACACCAAAATGTTCAACCACATAATTAGAAAATTGCAAATTGAATGTCGGCCAAAAGGAACAAACGGGAAAATGAGACATGGAAGGGCAGGGAGCGGGGAGCAGGGAGCAGTGAGTTTAATTGAGTTCCGATTCGATAAGGCCACTAGGAAGAGTGATTTAAACCGGACGCTTCTAAGCCAATGAAAATCCCATTAAATGTGGCACGGCTTTTGGCCGTAATTAAATTAAATTCACACAATAAACGCTGCAGATTTGGCGCAGCTCCAATAAAAGTATGAATAAATAATATACGTATTAAAACTAATATTTATTTATGGATTAATTATTACGCAAATAGCCAAAGTATTTTTCAAATATTTATACTATTATTTTTGTCTTTTTCCCCATTTTATTTCGAAGCTTATTGGAAAATCCTTTCGCTCCTTTCGATGATGATTACCTGCTGGTTTTTCTCTGATTTTCCTTTTATTTTCCATGTGTTTTTTCCTGCTGTGCTTTGATATTGTAAAATTATTTATTTAAATTGAATTTCTCTGTGGTTGATTTGTGGCCAGCAGAAGGAGTGAAAAAATATGTATAGCCATCAATGTAGGTCAACGGCAGGCGGGCCAGTGGCTGACTGGCTGAAACTGGAGTCTCGTCTGAATGGATGATGGCTTTTCAGATGAATTTTCCAGGGCATCATCAGTCTGAACTTGAGTGAAGGCTGAGCCCGCCGCTCAAGGAGTCTCGTCTATTATTTAATAACTTTCCCATTTGGCTTACTTATTTCGCTCTCACTCTACACTCCTTCTGGCCTTGGCCATAAGACCTTTCCTCTGGCTGGTTATTCGTTTGCCGTTTATTTATTTTCTGGCGAGTGAAAAGGCAAAATTGCATATTTGCTTTTATTATAATAAATGCCAATTTAGCCCCGACTGCAATTCAATTACGTGAGCACCGTGAAAATTTCCCTTTTCGGTGGCTTTGCAAAACGTGCAATGAGGCCCAAAGACCGGCCTCATAATCTCTGACTCCGAGACTCCGACTCCCATTCGAGGCTGCTGGAAAAACGTGAGTGGATCGCAGTCCTCGAAGCCATAAATTTGGATAACCAAAGACCAACGACAACAATGGCAACTCCGAGGCAGCAACAACCGACGTTGCAACGGTCGAGTGAATTGGATAATTGTGCATAATTTTAATGGATCGAATGCCTGGAATCAATGCACGTCCGTCCGTCTGTCTTGGCTATTATATCTTACTTGATTTTCCTCTTAAAATCCATCTGCCTGGCCTGTTAATGTGTGGCTTATTATCGGGGAATATCTTAATGCCGCTTTTGCTGCTGCTGCCACATCTGTGGCTTGACTCCTTTTGTTTCGACTCCTACTCGTACAACCGTTGTGCATTATGTGGGTTGTTGGCTGCTGCATGATGTGGCACTGCCATCATTAACAAGATATAATCAATAATCTGAGTCGTACCAGGCAATTCCTTCGCTTTGAATGGCAATCAATTGCCATTGTCTCGCTTGACTAATCTCTGCTCTTCAGTCCTGTTGTCTTTCAATCATTAAATGGCCTCCAGTTAACCTTGATTATGCAAAGTGATTTCCAATTTCCCCAAAATGCTAATGAAAATGTTTTCCACATTATATTGCAGTTGACGAAAAGCGAGATTCAATTTGGGGAGCATTAGGTGGAGCCCAAGCTGAAGGCTGAAGCTGGAGGAGCTGTGTAGCTGTGGTTTGAGCTGCGGTAAGTTCTTGTTTGTTGTTTGATTGGTTACGCCTGTTATTGCCAAAGATATGCAGATTTAGATTCAGATACAGCCACAGCTACAGTCACTCACACACGTCAGAGCGCTGCCTGGCTGGCTGTCTGGCTGTCTGTCAGTCACTCAGCAGGGTGCCTCAGGCTCTGCGCTGCGTGGGATTAGATCTCATCCTCTGCTACGCTATAGCTATATCCATATCCGAGAATAACCCTCACAGCAGGCTCTGCAGACGTCCAGTTGGGGGGCCATGTCATCGGCATGCAAATTTTCCTGCTTCCCCTTTTGACATTTGCATTTGCAACGCCCGCAATTAAATGCGTGGCTGGAGTGGGTGGAGTGGGCGGAGTGGGTGGGAGAAATGCGTCATTGCAAAGTGTTGCGTGTTGCATTTTAAATGAATATTTTATGGCAACATTCGCGCCCCACGCCCACACCCACACACACACCCACCCGCACGACCCCTTTAGAGCGCCTTAAATTATGCAATGCAATTGCAGGCCCAATGCGTGCTGCATTTTAATGGTGCAACAGTCGTGTCGGGGGCTCCTTTTCATGGCCCATTTTTAAATATTTATAGCCACAGCCAGTCACAGTCACAGCCAAAACGATTCGCCCACACATCGTCTAGACAGTAAGCCGCAGAGTACCTTAAAGTCACAGAGTAGTCCCCCTCCTCTCCCCCACCACCCAAAATAAAGGACTATCTTTGTCCAAAAGATAGACAGCCAACAGGCAAATGCACTTTTCCCAGCGAATGGAAAATGTGTCAAGTGTAAGTCAGGGCGCGCCATAGGATATAGATGGATAGAAAGATAGATATAGGGATAGATAGAGATAGAGAGAGAGTCTTAGCTGCATGCCAGACATTCATCTCAATTTATCGTGCTTAGGTGCATACACACTCGTATATCCCGGGCAGATCGAAGTGTCGTCTCCGTATATCAAAGTCTCAGCCAGGACACACATGAGTTGTAGCATTGTTGTTGTTGCTCCTCCCTTCAGGATTATTTACTCTCGTCCTGCCATTGTGTGGGTGTGGGTGTGTCTGTGTGTGTGCTGCAGCTGTCATTGCTGCCCCTATCCCCCATCCTCATGGCCGTTTCCGTATCCGTTTCCTGCTACCCTTAGCATTCCTGATGCGTTCCAACCCCTTCGTTCCTCTTTGGCAAACAAGTAATTTCACTTGACATGCAATTTTTTTTTTTGGCGAGATGTGCTAGCTACTCCACCCCCTCTCCCTCTCTCTCTCTCTTTTTCATGTCATTCTCTATCGCTTCTCTGTCGCTCTCGGAGAATCTCTCTCGTTCTCAAACGAAACAGATGTAACGCCGCATCACATGGGGAATCCACCGACTTTGGCACTGGTTTTCTTTCCTTCTTTTCTTTTATTGTTTGTTTGTGCGTGTGTGTGTGTGTGTGTCTGCCCTTTAACCCCTTTTTGATTATTTTTGAGGAACAAAACCACAAACACTGAGATGAAAACTCCGGGTAAAAGCTGGAGCAAAAAATGGAAAGTATTCGCATCTTGCGGCAGCGGTTGCATGCAACTGAAAAATGTCAATGCCAAGAGGCGGTAGAGATAGATAGAGAAAGGGAGAGTGAGTGAGAGAGCACCACAGGAGACAAATGTTTGCTCAGAGAGCGAGAGATACCGGGAGCATCCTGGATGGCTCGGATTTTCTTCCCCAGAGATTTCCGTTTCTCTTCCGTTTGCCTTTTTTTTTGTGCTCTTTTCATTAAAACAAGCCTTGCGGTATGCGGCAGGGAATCTCCAGCTTTAAATACTGCAAATACTGCAGTGTTCCTATAAGATACACCCGCATAACCAGCCACAAAGATACATAATGTATCTGTATCTTTTGGCCTAGCTCTTATTGTCTCCATTTTTGGTGACTTTTGTGATCTTATTTGTTTGCCTTTTGTCGGGAAGTGTAAACATCAAAATATGTATCCAACACATAGTCAAACATGGGCTTTATGGCCACCTTTAACCTCTCACCACGCACACACCATGGCATTCTGTCTGTCGCTTAGCATAGATGCAACATTTCCACGCATTTTCACCTCTGACTGAGTTGTTGGCATTTGGCAAACATTCAAATACGAGTATCTGTGTATCTGTATCTGTGCTTCAAGGAAGCTGCAGCATATTTCTGCACTGAGGGAAAAAGTTTAAACTAGAGAGCAAAGAGAAAGAGGAGGCAAGGAGGTTTTTTCTTAAAAGATATATTAATATATATTTGGGGAAATTTATTGAAAAACGAGAGGGAACGTTGTGAGCCGCGGCAAAGGCCGCGGCTCTACCTTATACCCGGTACTCAGTCAGTATATATATACATACATATATGAGCCTAAGATTTATGAAATTTATTATATGTTCTCAAAAGGGACAAAAACAATATTTAAATTAAAAAAATTAATTTTTTTGAATTTTTATACATGTTTTCATTTTTTTGTACATATGCTTTGTATATCTGCGCCTACATTTCTACATGACATGTATAACTACATATTTGAGACGTACAAGTGTTTAGGAGAGAGAGGGAGGGGCATGAGTCAGCGCTTGGCAGGCATTGCGTAGCCACTGAAATTTAATTTGTTTCTTCTGGCCATAATATTGATCCGATCTGATCCAGATTCGGCAATCTGGTAGATATTGTAATTTTCCATGATTCTGCGTTTTTGGTTTTCTTGTATTTTAAAAATTGTGGATTCCACAGATTTTCGTCCTTTGTGGGGGCGGAAAGGGGCGTGGCAAAATTTTGAAATACACTTGTGCTGGTTCGATATCACAGGAGATTGGATAGAAAGTTTGGTTGTTCTAGCTCTTATAGTCTCTGAGATCTAGGCGCTCATTTATACGAATAAGCAAAGCAGACAGGGCCGCGTGTGAGAGAGAGCGAGAGGGAACGATGACTTTCGAAATGGTTTTCTTCATTGTAGCTATAATAATGATCCGATCTGATCCAGATTCAATACTCTGATAGAAATGGTCTTTCTCTATGATTCTGCGTTTTTAGTTTTCTCGTATCTTCAAAATTGTGCATGCCACAGACCTTCGTCCTTTGTGCGGGCGGAAAGGGGCGGGGCGAAATTTTGCAACACATTTGGAGTAGTGTGATCACACAGGAGACTGGATTCAAAACTTGGTTGCTCTAGCTTTAATAGTTTCTGAGATATAGGCGCAAATGAAGACGGACAGACGGACAGACGGACGGACGGACAGACGGACGGACAGACAGACATAGCTATATCGACTCGGCTATTGATGCTGATCAAGAATATATATACTTTATGGGGTCGGAAACGCCTCCTTCTGGGCGTTACACACAACCGTTATCCCCACAAATCTAATATACCCTTTTACTCTTCGAGTACCGGGTATAAAAAGGTTTCTTAGAACAGAATTTTGTTAATATCATTTCTGAAATTTAAGACGATTAAGTTACAGATTTTTTTGTATTTTTTTGGCAGTGTGTTGCATTAAGCATTTTTCTGTAGGAAAGAATTTCGAATCTCAAGCCGATAGAGAGCTTTCGTTTCGTTCTTTTCTTTTGCTTCAGAGTTTTCTCGTTTTTTTTGGGTGGCCTGCTGTGGCCTTGCCTTGCCCCACCATCGACGTCCTCAGTCTCAAGCGCCTGCCTCTGCAGCATCAGCAAGAGCAACAGCAACAGCAGCACTTAAATGCTTCACACATGCTGTCCATTTCTCTTTGGATTTTCCTTCCGCTTTTGCTGCTTGGAATTTCCGTTGTTCCCCCCGCTTTTGCTGTATGTGTGTGTGTGTGTGTGTGTTTTTCCGAATTATCCGCTTATGCTAATCTGTCTAACGTTTCAAATTTTCATGCTCTTACTGTACATCCTTTCTCTCTCTCTCTCCATTCATGTCTCTTACCCTCTGCGCCACTCTTTTGTGTGTCTCTCTTTTGCTCTGTTTTCTGTGTGTGTGTGTGTGGTAGTGCGCTTTACACACACACACACACATGAATAGACTGATCCAGCTTTGATTGAGAAATTTCGCCGAAGAAAAGAAAAGTGGAAAACCTCTCCATCGGCATCCGTCCAACCATCTCATCTCATCCACTTGATGACCCTCTCTGCCCGGAGGCAGCAGCACTAGCTCTAGCTCTCCTGTCTAGTTGGCTCTCTCTGCTGTCCATCCCAATCCCGAGTTCAGGCACTTCCCTCAATGTCAGTCGCCTCGAGGATGAGTGTAAGTAGCACTCCAGAATTGTTTTCATCCGATTATGAAAGGGCCATTGTCCTGTCCTTCCTCAGAGCCCTGCACTTCGTTTCGTTTCGTTTCGTTTCGCGTTGAATTGAATTCCGTTGATGGCTTAAATTATTGTTGGTTTTAGCCTTAAGATAACAACAGTTTGGTTCCATATCGTTGCGCCTTCTACTAACCCAAAAAGAAGTTCGTTTGATGCATTCCTTGAGCATGATTTTTCTTGGCCCTAAAACACCGATTCGTTGTCGGAGGCAAGAGTAGCCCCTCCCTTTTACCCCCACTCGAACTCGTACTCGTACAATTATCTGAATCAATCTGTAGGTTAAGCCAAGTGGCAGCGAAATCGACGTCAGCCAGCGCCATGCCAACATACGGAACCTCTTCGCCCCGTCGCCGGCGCAGTTGGCCAAGCGGAAGGCGGAGCGCCAGCGGAGCCAGAGCACAGTGTCCCTCCAGAGAGCCAGCCTGGAGAAGGACTCGCTGCGCGGCCTGTCGACCGGGCAGCTGGCCAGGAAAACCAATGGGAACGACGACTATGATGGCTACAATGATGGCCGCCTGCTGGGTCGGCAGGGGAGCGGCGGCATGGTCGTCGCCTTGGGCATAAATCAATTGGCAATGACTGGGAATCAATCAGCAGTGAAACAAAGCAATGGCGTCAACGTCAATGGCCAGGACAATGCAGGCCATGACGAGCTGCCCGGCATCTCTATTCCGGGGAGGGCCAACAATGGCTGGCATCAGAGCGCATTTGAATTGGCAATGAAGCAGACTCCCCCAGTACCCTACCAGCCACAGTCCCAGTCACAGTCCCAGTCCCACGGAGCTGCATACAAAAACTGGAAGTCAACGAGCCAGCTGGAAAATTTTATTAACAACGAGCAGGAGCAGGAGCAAAGGGGGAGGAAGGAGCTCCAGCAACAGGACATTTCTGTTGACTTTGGTAATGAAATGACCTGGGGCAAATCTGCTGAGAAATCTCTGGCATTGAATCACCTGAGAACAACGTTGCAGAACCAGTCTCAGACGCAAGAACAGCGTCGAAGATTCTCCACTGTTGCCACAGCCTCCCCTCCTGCTTATGCTCCCCAAGACGATGATGATGATAAGCTGCTGCTGCTGGACCAGCAACAGCAGCAACAGTGGCAGCAACCGAGGGACCACTGGGAGCAGCGCGAAAGTTTGCACAGCCAAAGGTAAATTGACAAAAGGGCCAAAGCACAAGAAAGCACAAGAAAGCAAAAGAAAAAGCAAAAGCCAGAAAAGCAGCAACAGCAGCGTCCGCAAGGTCTCCTCCCTACTAACCAAAACTGCATTTAGCCTGGCTTTCTTCCACTGTGTCTTCCACTTCCCCTTCCACGCCCCCTAGCAATTTGCTTAAGTTTTGCGCTTCGATTGTCACACAGAGGGGGAGGGAACGCGCAAATGGAATGGAATCCGCATCAGATTGGATGCCGATGCCGCTGCTGCCATGTAAATGAACCAAATATGTAAGCCAAACTAACCTTGACACTCCATGCGATAGTGGAACTGTGGCTGCCACGACTGCACTGCCACTGCAACAGTTTGCCAATCATTTGCATATCGGATTGCAGCTGGATTGATTGCTTGGTCGATTGGGGCGGGGGTCGATAAGGCAAAACCACGTGAGAGAGGAGGGTGTTGGCTGTTCTAATGCTCTTCTAATTTGTACAGCGATTCGATTGAGATGGGACCCTATAAAGTATATGTTTTTGGACATTCCAGTATCTTCTTTTAAGCTGCAGACAGTCTGAGGTAATCGAACCAAACTCTAGAGCCTGAAGTCTTAACTGTCATTCTAGGGTATCCATTGATTCGACCTTTGTAGCTGTCACTGCTTTATCGCCTTTCTGTTGACAACTCAAGTGCAAACCGCTCTAATAGTGTTACCAGGACATGGCAACATGGCTAGCGTAACCGATCAATAAGTCGAGTCTTTTGTCGGCTATGGACAGCAACATTCTCGGACTGCATCGATTCGTGGCCCCAAGAAAAAGCGAAACCAGCAACACAGGGTCGCCCAACGTGCATCGAGGAGTGCTGAAAGGAGGGGGGAAATGCATTAAGCGTGTCATTTACAGATGTTGCACAATCGCTGATTTGATTTGAATGGATCCAAGTCGAGCAGCAGTCGAGTTACATTGCATTCCGTTCAGTTGGCAGCGGGTTACGCATTGCATTCACTGTTGTTGGGTTGGGAGCACACAATTAGGGGAGAGGAAGTCGAGGAAATCCCAAAACCCAATCATGCATAGCATCTCCAATGTACAGAGAGAGACAGAGAGAGAGAGAGAGGGGTAGATCCGGAGCTCCGTCTCCCTTTCAAGTGCTGGACAATATACTCAGTCGTATATATAATACGCTACTCTTTTCCAATGCTCAGTTCATTGACTTTCGAGAGGGCTAATTGAGCGGGAGAAAGGTAGTGGAAAGGCAGTTGTCAACTTTGATTGAAAGTGAATTTGATTTATGGCCAAGTAGTTGATAACCCGCCATTCGATATGCTCTACTTGAGATATGTTTTATCGACGGGGGAGTTATGTTACCGGAAGTGGCTATAAATGTTTCAATAAAGTTTAGGAAGTTATTGTTTCAAAGAGAAAGCAATGAACTATGCTGGAAGTGTTTCTCATGGTTATATCTCTAACTTTCATGGAATGGATCTGAATGGAACACTAGTGATTCTCTCCTTCGCTATTCTCTCTCTCTGTGTGCCGAAATCAATTTGCCTGAATTCTTAACTTTAATTAATGATATGGAAAACTTTTTATAGAAATTCCTTTCCCAGTTTTTTGCTCTGGCATTACGTTGCACTCGTTTTGCCCTTCAGTTGATTTAAGTACATCTCTCGCCTGATTTTTTCGCTTTTCTTTCGTTTTTTATTCTGCTGTGTGTCTGATTAATAAAAACAAAGCGCAAATGGGAAAGGAAATGACTGTCACTCACTGTAGCGATGTGGCTGTTGTCTCTGCCGCTGCTGCTGTCTCTGCCGCTGTCTCTGCTGCTGCTGCTGTCAGCAATTGCATTAAAACGATGCCATTGCTGTTGCTGTTGCTGGGGCTTCTGCCTTTCCTCGTACTTGACTTCCAGACGAGACCCTCTACAGCCAGGCGACAGTGTGTGGCATTTAAACACACCACACCGCATGAGTTTAATTTAATGCAACGCAGCAATTTTATCAGACGAGGCGGCAAAAACAACAACAGCAACATTGAATGTGCGAAGACAGCAAATGGTGTTGCTGTTGCTGTTGTTGCTACTGCCAGCTCTTATCACCTCTCCGGCAACTGATATGGGTACAGAGACCTGTGTTACGCCACTCTCCTCCTCCTCCTCCCCCTTCGTTTCGCCTGGATTACGTGTGTGCCAGGCATTTGACTGGCCATTGATGTTGGCAACACTCTCTGGCCAGCAGGCAGGCCTGTTGCAGGCATCTCCACAGACAGGAAACCCTTTTCTGACATGCCCCTTGTCCCAAGGAACAGATCCAGATCCAGTCCTTGCTGTCTGACTGTCAAATCATCTCGTCATAGATATGATTCTACCAATTTTCGGGGGAGCTGGCGGGGGGCCCTGCATAGAAAATTGGCATGATATGCGATTTGATTGACGTGGCTGCTCCTCCAGACATTTTCAGCTGCCTTTTGTTTGCCAATTTAATGCCGCCTCTCTGTCGTATCTACTCGTATCTATCTGATATCTCTCTGCCTGCCTGCCTGCCTGTGTGTGTGTGTGTCTGCCTGCCTGCCTGCTCTAATCAGCAATTTTGCATACAAAACTGCAGAATCTGACATTTAATTTTGTGGAGCAAGTGCAAGTTTTAGCCATGTGCCACGTTTGCAGAAAGCAGCCACAGTTCCCCTTCCCCCCGCCTCCCCTCAATCGATTGTGCACTTTTATTTGCCTGTCAATCAAAGGATGGCTTTCGGAATATGTTTGCAGCATTAGAGAGAGCGAGAGATACATTGCCAGGGGAAACGCAACAAATTTGTTGGTCGTCAGGCGGCTTAAATAACCAAAGGTGACTCTTCTGCAACCGGGTTGCTGCCACAAGCTTCGTTAACTCTGCCACCGGCCTCTAAACAGAAAACGGCCACTTTGCATGGCCTGGCTGACGGTCCTCGGACCTCGCTGCTCGCTCCTGTGGCAACAGGACAGCGACAGGCCCTTCCTGTTATAGTTACAATTCAAAATTTCAACTAGGGAGAAAGGGAAATGCAACTCGCAACCAGTCAAGTCGAGTAGCATGAAAAATATGCTCATGCACCGTGCAGCGTGCAGGCCAGTTACCATTTCGCCATTCACCAGTTGCAGGCAGGCAGCAGGCAAAAAACATGAACAATAAAAATGGAGACAATAAAGTAGAACTACAACCGGCAACATGATGGCAGCAGCAACAGCAGCAGCAGCAGTGGCAGTGGCAAACGATAACAGTAGCTAGGAAAAAACAGAAATGGCTGCTGTCGCATTTCCGGTGGCAGTCAACATGGCGGATGCCATGACGCCGCTGCCGTCGTCGTTGACGCCGCTTTATGAATAACCAGACGTAAAAAATACGAACTGCAAAATGTCCCACCGAACGGTTCATATTTTCATGTTTTTTATGGTTAGACAGAGAGAATGGAAAGGAGAGAGAGAGAGAGATAAAGTGGGGAGTAACATTCTCATAAAGCTGCAAACATTTGAAGTGGCCTCATATCTTTTTTACTCTAGGATTTCGAAATGTTTTGGCTCTGATTTCATAGCTGTGCCCCAGTGCCTAGCCACCCATCGAATTAATGGGTATCCGCAGACAGAGTTCTGACTGATTCTCTGTGTGTGTTTGCCTTCTCTATTAAATTTTGGCTTCTTTTCACTCGGATTTCTTTTTGTTTGTTCATTGATTTGGAATCATTTCGAAACGCTTTGGCCATAATTTGTTTAACGATCGATTTTGATTGCATTTCGAACTGGGAGAGGCACTAACTCCCCCCTCCAGCACTCCTGGCCTTTTCCAGTTGGCTTTTCTAATGAGAATTCTGTGTTGTTGCTCTCTTTACAGCCAGCGCACAGCGACAGCCACCGCGCAGTCCACGCCGCTAGCAGAGCGATTGCAGCGGTTCCGATATCGACAGCAATTGCAACTGCAACAACCACAGGAGGAGTCGGCATATTGGAGCAACACTGCGAACAACTACACTGATATCGGAGCGGCATACGATAGCCCCCACCCCAGCCCGCTCTTTGGCCAGTTATCAGCTGAACAAATAGACGTAACCAATTTGCATAAGCATAACAAGAGCGAAGCCAATAGCTGGGGCACCGTTGTCGGGCCTTCCGCTTCAGTTGATGCCCTCGGCCGGCGATACTCGCATGACACCCAAGAGCCGCGAGACCGATTGCCAGCTCTTGACCAGAAGTTACAGCCACACGAGCTAGAGCCAGATTCAGAGCCGGAGGAGGTAGCGCCACGACGACGTGTGATTATCAGGCGGCGCCTAGTGCGCACACCACGCACCGCAGACGCCTCTGGCCAGGAGGCATCACCGGCAGTACCGGCAAAACCAGGCGCAGCTTCAGGATTAGGTTCTGGAAAAAGCCTGGGCTGGTTGTCGAGGCTGCGTTATAGTTTCGGGGCCAGCGATTGTAACAATCAAAAGGCAGCCACAGCAGCAGCAGCAGACGGCACCGGCAGCAGCAACAGCTGCCCCACAAATCCCATCATGGCCGTCCTGCGTACTATGAAGCTGAAGGAGCGGCTCTTCATCAGCCTGGGGGCCACACTGGTGCTGCTCACCCTCCTGCTCATCGTCGATGTGCAGATGGACTTTGGTGTGGCCAATCGGCACCTGCTGCAGCAGCAGCACCAGAAGATCCGCTTCGGCAATGCCAATGATTACGATGCCACCGCAGCGGGAGCGGGAGCGGGAGCCGGCGGAATGCTGCACGAGTTCAAGCGCAAATTCCTGCAGAAAAGGTGAGTGCAAAAACCATTTACCAACCCCCTCCAACCCACACCCCACCCCACTCTCTTTCGAGTTATGGTCGAAATTTGACTGCTGGTGGAAACAGCTTTGAATTTTCTAGCGGGAAAGTGCACAAAGTTTAAGGAAAGGAAAATTTAACAATTGAAGTGAAAATTGAAGATGTGTTTACTCTTATCAAACAATGATAACATTTAATAAATGAAAATTTCAAATACAAAACGAAGGAACATAAAGAAACCCTCCTAGTTTTCGATGAACATTTCAAAAGACTTAGCCAGTTAATCGACTTATCGTTGTTATCGTGCACTCGTGCAAAACGGGAAACCCCTGAAGTGCCAAGATTTATAGCTGCTCGCTCGGACCACGCTACCCGCCGCCCGCCGCGTCTTTGCCCATTCGAGGGGATTAAAAATTATGCAGAAATGGCGAATGGGGTCGGTGGTCGGGGGTTGGGGGTTGTGGTCGGGCCATTGACTTCGGCAAACATTCCCTCTAGCCATTGCCCCGCCCTCACCTCCAGTTCCACCCTGTCACTGCCACCGCCTGCAGCACACGGCGCACGGCACACGGCAGGGAATGGAATGGAACACGGCACTGTACATAATTCAATTTAGCAGAAATGCAACAAAAGTTGCAATAAAACTTGGTTGGCCTGGCATTAAAACGTAATTTGCTGCAAAACATAAAGCCAAGCCAAGAGGCAGACCATGGGGAGCGAGCAGGCAACTTCTTGGAAACTACAACAAGGTATACGGCTGGGAGGGGGAGTGGCAGGAGGCGAAGGAGTTAGACAAGCTGCAGGAGCAACCCGCAGTGGCCTGGCACGTTAATGCCTTTCTATAGAATATACACAAGCGACGACCGGGCCAAGTCGGTTTCATTTTACACACCTTATTCTGCCGCCCGCCTTTTTTTTATCCGTCTTACGTTGCGTGCGGGCGTGCGGGGGGTGGTAATGAGGAGGTTGCTGCGGCCGGCGGAAGTCAAGTAATAAAACATCAAAATGACGCAGCAAGGCGCAAGGGAAACGGTTAAGAGCTTCCGTTTGTTGCCCCTTGGTCCAGGCCTCCAGGTGCAACAAACGATCCCAAAACCCATAGCCATAGCCAAGCCATACTATAGGGTATACTATATGCCTTCCCGGACTCGACCCGGGAACATAAAACGCCAATGTTTAGCCAGTAAATATTTAATTAATTCATAAGTCGCTTGCCTGCCTTCAACGCAAAAAACAACTGCCATCGCGTCTCGGAGAATCTTCTGCCAGCTGCTGGGGGGATCCCTGGCTGCCTGCCTGCCTCTGTGTGTCCTGGCTCCCAGGACAGGACCCTGTTGCTGCCGCTATCTACTTATGCGCCAAGGCAAATGCAAAATTATGATGCCTCCATGCACTGAGTCGTGCAACGTGGCTGTGAAGCGTAATAAATTCTATTTAAGCATCAAATGTTTTCCCTCCCCTCCCCCAGCTTCGTCGTCAGAGGGGGGAGGGGTGGTTCCCCCCTGTCTGGTAACCTTCTTTCGTCTGCCTGGCTCATAATTTTTTAATTATTTCATTAAAAAACGGCAAACTGTAGCATCATCTTGGCAATGCCTTAAATATTTTCCGTTGTCTTTTGGGGAAACAAGGGAACAGATTCACTGATGATTACATTTTCGGGGCTGCATTGCAATAAATTTTATAGTTTCCCTTTGGAAAATTTGCTTTAATTATTAGAAATAAATGTAAGACTCTGTCCAATCCTTATTCAACCCTTTTGGCAGCTGAAACCCAACCTAACTTAACCTAACCTTACGGAAATCTTTACGTCTGGTTGTAGGTATGGTCCTGCACCCTGCATCCACCCTTGACTTGCATTAACTTTGAACTGCATTTGATCCTGCTGCTGCTGTTGCCAATCGCAGCTGCCGTATCGCATGCATTCCTCTGATAGTCGCCCCTTTTCGTGGCGGTCATCATGGTGGTGCTGCTGCTACAGTGGCAGTTGACTGTTTAATTAACCACATCACAGGGGCAGCTTATGTGGGCAGGCAGCGTTACGCACATCATGTGACAGTTTAATGAGCAAAGTTTCGCCAGAGTGTAATTAAGTGCACGCCACCATCGATCGCGGCGTGCAACCCCCCACCACAGCCAAAGCAGAGGACAAAATACGACCCGACCCGCGTACTCGTATTGTCATTGCTCTTGCCAGAAGGGGGAGGCTGTGGCGCGGTTGAGGTGGCATGTGGAATCAATTTTGCAAGGAAGGAAGTCGGGTGGGGTGGTCTGGGGTGGAACTTCACTTCATAAGTGTATACACAAAGGGAGATTTTAATACTTATTAGCACATAAAGTGGCATTATGCGGTTTTCAATAAAATGCGTGAAATCTGCACAAACTCGTTACGGGAGAAAATTCGTAGCAGGGGAGCAGCAAGCCGCTTTCCTCGGATGATATTGTCTAATTCGGTGGGGAATTCGTTAAAACCAGCAGCAGCAGCAGCAGCAACCATCAACCCATCCTCGTGTCCGTCTTGGCTCAGACTTTGGTTGGCAAAATGTTAATTGAAAAAGTTTTGCATCCATCGGATGCCTCACACACACACATGTGCAGACACACAGACGCAGACACACCTGTCGAGGTGACGGATAAGACTTGGAGGAGACGGAGACAGGAGCTTAGGGGTTCAGGTGCTCAGGGGATCTGTGGAAAGTATATATCACCTGCTGCTGTGCAACAATTAAAAATTGAAAACGAACGACAATTTGCCGAAATGGAAAGTACTCATCTTTTTAGGCAAAGATTTTGCTCCCGGTCTAATGATGTGCATTTGGGGCATGTGAAGAGGCCGTTTGCCGGCATGAAACTGACATTCATTTTAATGGTCACATAACTGCCACATAATTTTATATTTCCCCCCACCACCACACCCCTCTCCACTCTTTTCGTTTTTTCCTAACGAGCGGTGGTTAAAGCCAAGAGTCAAGGCTGCCAACAAATTCTCGAAAACTTTAATTCATTTCTCGAGCACTCTTTTTGTCTGAAGAAGGCGCCGGCTAAACTGCAGATGATTACCAAAGCTGTGTGTGCCACACAGTGCTGCCACACAGTGGGGCAAAAGTCAATAGAACCTGTAGATATGAATCGAGTTGGTTTCCAAGAAAATGTATCTGCTGCCTGGGGGTACGGGTTCTAACTTCTTCCTAATGGAATTATCTAACAAATGTTTAACTTCCTGCCACTGTGCCGCAAGCTGAGACCCTGCCCTATATGTATGTAGTACATGGGGCAGGGATGTTGCAGAGCCCAGACATTGAAGTGCCTGCAATTTCAGTTTATTGCAGTCAAGTTTGCTCCAGTATCTGTGTAGCTGTGTATCTGTGTGACGGTATGTGTGTGTGTGTGTGGGAGAGTGTTCTTCTTAGATAAATGCAACTAAAAGTCGGGGCCTGACAAAGTTTCAACTTACCTGCAAGTGCGTGTCTTTAGTTGCTTAGCCAGGGGGCACTTACGTAGCTGCCTCTTGCTGCTCGCTGCTTGCTGCCACTTAAAGCCAGCCTCAGCCTCTGCCTCCGTCTCAGACCCTGCCACTTGGCAGTTGCAATTAGCAATAAGAGCCCAAAGACCATTGTCGAGTGTGCCTCAGCATCAGCCCCTCCCCCTCCCGCAGCTAATTATGCCACTTTTTTAACCGACTTTTAATCATCCCTCTCGCTCTCTCTCTCTCTCTCTCACTCTCTCTTTTGACAGCAACTCATCTGGCTCCAAGGAGGCATCCACTCAGGCAGCGGCTGCCAGTCAGAGCGGAGGCGTAACCAGCGGCCAGGATGCGGCTGCAGCGGCAGCAGCAGCGGCAGGAGGGTCTGGTGGCGCCGCCGGACCCGGCACTGGCTCCATGCTCTCCACCCGCAAGCCGACGCCGCACGATCGGTACTTGGATTTGCAGAAGCTGCTGCTCAGCGACGAGTACTCCCATGTCATTGTGGACAATGTGCCGGATGTGTCGCAGGATAATCCCACGCTGGCCGAGATGCTGCATCGCAAAGTCAGGTGAGTGAGACGGAGAAGGACGGTGAAAAAAGACGAAGAAAATTCAATTTCCCCTAAGCGGAAGGACATTATGTTGGCCCGAGTCCTTGGGCCACTTTAGCAGCCACCAGGCAGGCACGTGGTAATTGATAGAGGGAGTGGCAACTGAAAGCGGGCTGAGTGTGCAGTAGCAGCAGCAACCAGCAGTTGCGGCACTTTTGGGGCATCAACGGAATTGAAATGATTTTTATTGAAATTTACGCTCCATTTACGTGACACATTTACGCTTTA
This sequence comes from Drosophila algonquin, assembly GCA_035041765.1. Lineage (NCBI taxonomy): Eukaryota > Metazoa > Arthropoda > Insecta > Diptera > Drosophilidae > Drosophila > Drosophila algonquin. Next base: position 825,364 of record JAWNKY010002104.1, on the reverse strand, counting down.
GACATTTTCTCTACGTCTGTACGCCTCCTCGGGCCCATTCCCATTCCCATGCTGGAGAACCCATTCTCTATATCTATATGTCTCTATCTGTTTCGGGTAAGTGTTGCCTGATTGTTGTAGCCAGGGGCAACAGGATTGTCGAGGAGTGGCGGAGATGCCGCTCACCGATAACGCTGATGAGAGTTTGCCTTGTCTCAACATGGCGTATGCGTAATTTGGCGAGGAAATACAATCAAATAAAAGTGCAATAAAGAAATCAATGTGGATTTGCAGCACCCCAGCCACCCACTCCGCACCCCTCCCCCTTCTACACACACAATTGCGGGAGCACAGCAATGAAATTTATTTCGTCGAGTTTTCATTTGATTTTGCTGCTGGTAATCAGCTTAGTTTTCTTCCATCTACCATCTTTCGGTTACTCGTTACGTTTTACGCTTTTCTTCGAGTAAAGGTTACTCCTTACTTTCGTCTCCTTTTACCCCACTCTTCCCCCCTCTCACTCGCACAATGAACAGACACTCGAGGAAGCAATGCTGAAGCTTCTGTTCGCTCGAAATCGTTTTGGCAGTTTTTATCAAAAATTGAATACGTAGCGTATGAGTAATTTCATTTGCTTCACTAGTTGGCTGAAGTTGCACGAACAAAAAAAACACAAGAAGAGAGAAAAGTGAGGAGAAAAGTGGGGAGAAAAGTGGAAAGCGTAGAGAATAGCAAGGGTGACAAGGCAGGGCGGGGGGTGGTGGGGTAGAAAATCGAAAAAGGGAAAAATGCAAAGTGGCAAAAACTTGTCAAACTGAACAGTTTCGTTGTTGTTCTTGCTCCTCCTTCTGCTCTTCCTTCTCCTGGTTGTTTTTGGGGTAGAAAACCGCTCCCCGCTGTCGTCTGGGTTGTCTCGGTTGCCAGGGTTGCCGCCAAGCTCTCTCCGGCTCGCCGGCTAAGTGGGGGCGTCGGCATTAGCATAAAATGCTTGATTTTCTAATTTATAGCACATCACCGAAAACCAAGCCAGAAAGTTTGCTACACTTTTTTTTCTGTGTGTATGTTTGGTCTTCCTCACGTAGCTCAAATGCAAATTTCATTAACAAGCGAAATTGCTTCCAGTAAATGTTCGTGGGTTACGAAAAAGGAAACCAAAGGATAACTTGTGGAGGGACTTTGGAGACTTTGCAGGTACTCTTTCTAAAAAAGATTGAAGGTACAACGAAAGGTTTTATTTGAGTTTAGATTTAATTTAAATTATAGCTTATCCATAATTCTATCCACTAATAGACGGAGTCTTTTCTGTAGGTAAAGGCTTTCAATCAAGTTCATTTTTATAGTCTTAAATTCAATCTTACCTGAAATGTATCTGAAGCTTCAGCCTCAGCTAGATTTATGGCTACCTTTTATGGCTTTCATGAAGAGCGAGAGAGATCTTCGTGTTGCCTGCAAATTGGATCAAGGCATATCTGGCAGATGCTGATGCTGAGGCTGTGGCTGCCTGTCGCCTGTCGCTCTTGGCTAGAGATACTATATCTCATTAAAATACTGTCGCACTGTGAACACCCCCCACCCCCGCCCCCATATATGCTTGACGTTGTCTTTTATCTAATTTCCCCGCCCTCTCGGAGTTGGCTTCTTTCGCTTAGCTGTTTCGTTTGTTCGTGTTTTGTCAGCACTTTTTTACCGAGTGCTGCTGCAGCTCGTAATATGCACCGCAGGTAGATCCGTCTCGCATCTTCATGAGGATGCACCCAACCGAGCGGTGGCGGTGAAAAAATGTGACATAATGCAAATGTGCCTAAAATTACACGATGAAATATTAGCCCCAGGCTGAAGAGTCCCAGGCAGGTGCACACACACACCAACACACACACACACACAGACACAGAGTGACTACAAAAGCCTGTCCAACATTAGCTGGGATATACATAATTACGGAAAGTTAGTGGCACTGCCGTGATGGTGCCACAGCCACTGACATTGCCACTGATTCAGCGAAAGTCCTGGGGTCGGGCGCCGCGTCCTGCGTCCGTGGCTTGCGTTTAATTAGTATGACAAATTTTTAATTAGCCTGCAATTGCGACCGCGTTGAGCTGCCACAGAAGAAATCTTATTTCAGGCGAATTACACCCGGACAAAAAGGAGAAATACAAGAAGTTTTAGCAGCTGTCGAGCAGGATGCGAAAGAGGATCCGTCCAAATGGGAATGCGGATGCGGAGTCGGTTTTGGGGAACGAGTTGGAGGAATGCGCTTAGCAATAAACGACTCTGTGCTCAGTGTCGACGAGTGTGTAAGACACTGAGAGCTTGCTGACATCTCAAGGATACTCCAGGAGGGGCAGCCAAGGGCTCTGCCCCTTCCCCACTCCCCTACTTGTTCTTGGGATCCCAGCTGCAGTCGGTTGCCTGTCATTGGTTTTAATGTTCGCGCGCTCTTGCCGCCGCCGAAGTTTTATCCCAGCTACAATATAAGTTTAATTTCACTTTCTTGTGCCCGGCTTCAGCGACTCCTTCGTCCTCCCCTCAGCCCTCTGGCTCCTCCCCTCAGCCCTCAACTCTCTGCCAAAGTGTCCGTTGTGTGAGCCGTGCTGCAATCCTGGCTGGCTGGTCCGCGTCCCTTCGTTGGTCTTCGCGGTCGCAAAATTTCACACGCACAAAGTTTTCCCACCCATTTCCCTCTGTCTATCTCTTTTTGTGGCTGCCGCTTCGTCTCCGTCTCCGGCTCTGTCTATCTGAGGAGCACTTTTGTGGCTCCTGCGGCTTCGGCCTGGTCTGGTCTGGGCTGGTCGCAGCTGCCAGGAGGAAACTGCGCACGGAAAACTTTACTGACATTTTCTTATGGGAAAATAATTGCGGGTTGCGGGAGTGCGCTCGCGAGTACGCCACTGTGAGGTTTAAGCAAAGGCCAGGACATGCCGGCTGACAGCTGTTATTATAGTACCCCTCCCACTCCTCCCACTCACCCCCACTCGCACTAGGGATAACAACGACAACAATGGTGTAGGCGGGGGGGGAGCGGCGCAGCGGTGGAAAGCCAGTCACTCGACCAGTCATAATCCTGCGAAAGTTTTTCCTGGACTTTGGAATGTTTTCCGCGGGCTGAGACCGGAATCCGCTGGCAATTGAAATTTAATATTGCATTAATTAATAATTTTTTATCTAGATAGAGATATCGTCTGCCGAGATATCTGCTTAAAGTAGACCTTTCCACGCGAGAAAACTTCTCTAAATCTGTTAACTTTATTTATTTCTGGCTCCATCTCCATGGCAGCATCTCCATCTCCACTGGAGGTTTCTCGTCGTCATCCTGGCCTCCTGTCATCCTGTTGGATCGTCCAACCGAGCGCAATTAAGCTGATTAGTGGGCGTCATTCAAAGATGGCCGCCGACCGCCCTTCGCCTTTGCTGACGTTTATATTTAATTTTCGCTAAACATAAAGCAAACTCAAAGCAAACTCTTGACGCAAGTAATCGCCAGAAACATGCAACTGCCAAACGTGCCCCAGTGGTTGCAGGGGGGGATGCCACGACCAATTATATGAAAATCTCTTTTTCAATTATATTTCTTTTTTTTGTGGTTTTTATTTTATTTTTTTGACGTTGTCGTTGAGTTGTCAACGCTTTTGCATAACAAACTTTTGCGCGGATTTTAGACAAGTGGTAAAAGGGAAAGGGGGTGGGGGTGGGAGGGGAGGCGGTTGTTTGTTAGTCGCTTGCGTTGCGTTGCTGTCACTGCGGTTGTCAGCATTTCGCGTGTGGGAGATAGAGAGAGAGTATACGTGGGCTTGTGTGCATTTGGAGCCACGTGTCACGTGCCACATCTCTGCCTCTGTCTCTCTCTTTTGCGCACAGATCTCTCTATCTCTACCTCTCACTGTCTGTCTCTGTCTCTTTCCCCCCTCTCTCCCTCTCTGTTTTACTTTCGCTTGTAATGCGATTTCGGGTTTTTGTTGACTGGCGGCCGCTGCAACTGATTTACGTGACTCAATTACAAAAGGGATTTGAATTTTGGATTTCCCATCCCCTCCCCATATGGATTTTTGTCCCCGCCCACCCCTTTGTGGGTTTTCCCAAAGTGCAACAGCTTGCTGGTCCCCAAACTATTGGCAAAACATTCAAGCCAAGCCAGGCCGGAGCTGACCACAGGCCATGGATTGTGTGGACAGGGTCCAGTGCTTAGTCAATGTCCCCAGCGGGAGGCTTCATCAATTACGCAGGTTCCGAAAAGGAGACTCCCCATCCCCATCCCCATCCTGCTCCTCTTCGTGCTCCTGCTTTTGTGGTGAATTCTTCTGTTGCTCTTCCAGTTTCTACTGCTCCTCTGCTGCTGCTGCTGCTGCTGTTGGCTTTCCACCACAGTTGACAAATGAAACATGAGCAGGACTTTGCCTTTGCCATGGCAACCTTATGAAGCATACTTTGTGGCACGAATGAAGCATGTGTTTCTGCCACTGCGATGGCACCTTCGAACCCTGCTACCCTTGTCAATTCCTCGCATTGCGGTGACCCCCTCCGCAGCCTCATGACAATTGCCACAGGGGTTTGGTGTGGCAATTAGACTGCTGCCACCAGAGAGCTGGCGGTGTCTTTAAAGCTCGGCTCATTGCTAGGCAAAGGAGACGGTCACGGATGCTGTCACCGTTGCCATAAAACGTTGAAATATTGAAAGTCATTCCGTGCACAGCCAGCTAGACATTTGTTTCCTTCCGGCCGAACAAAAGGTTAGATCAAGACGCCCAAAGGGGAGAGCGAGAGGCAGACAAACGTAGGCAGCATAAAAAGCGTTAAGCGCTGAGCATCTCACACAGACGTCAACAGGCAAATTATGACAGAGAGAAGGAGTCCAGGAGGATAGAGCGGAAGCGGAAAGGAGGAGGGGGCAGGGGCGAAAGAATGAGTTATGTGAATGCCATCGAGAACAGCCAGGCAGCAGCTCCGGATATGACTTCATTATCGTGATAAACTTGGCGTACAATGGAGCAGCACAGAATCATTTCTCATTCCACACAGCATCATTTCAGAGCCATCATTTTTGGCCAAGTGCCGGGGCAACCAACACAGAAGCAGCCACAGCATCAGCAGAGTAGCAGAAGCTAGATTTCAGTGTAAAGTTTTGCATTTCAATTTGTCATGACTGCTGGGATAATTTGTTGTCTGCAGTGCAACAGGGAAAGCCACTGCCAAAAGTTAACACAGAGCGACGGACGGGGAGGGCGAGGATTGGTTTTGGTTTGCACATTTTGAAGATTACATTTCTGCCATCGGTTTTTTGTGCTCGACCAGCACAAATTGAAGTGAATCGGAATCGAAATCGGTATCTACGAGCAGTAACTGCTAGTCAGGGCTTAAGACAAAAGCATTTGCCATGTGAGAGAGCAGCACATGTCAAAAACGAGACTAAAGCATAATCGGAGAGGAAAAGATAGTTTCTGGCAATTGCCAGTCGCAGAGGGCAGTACCAAAGATTACGGCTGATATGGGTGGTGCCTTGGCATTTGCAAACCAAATTGTCATGACAGACAGCCAGACAGAGAGACAGACGGGCAGAAGGGGAAGGATGGGAATGAACACTTTTCCTGTCTCTCTCTATCAATGTGTCTGTGTGCATTGCTTTGACAAATCAATGTGAGAAATCTTGATATGCAGCCGAGAGCATGGAATACTTATGAGGGAAGGAACGAACGCAAAGCAAAAGCAAAAGCAAAGCCAGAGCTAGAGCTCGAGCTGAAGACAGAACCGACAAAACCCAGTCATTGATTGTGCCGACGGTTTCCTTTTTGTGCCCCCATCAAACGACGGCAGCTGGCTTACGGCTGCCTCGGTGCTCGATTTTTACTTACATTTTCCGAACATTTTCCGAACATTTTCCAAACATTTTACATTTTGTTTCTGCAGTGCCAATGCCAGCAATTTGGAGCGCTTCCAATTGCGCATCACGAAGAAGGAGCTGTACGGCGAACAGGACTCTCTGGTGGATGCGGTGCTACGTGACATGATCAAGCTGCCAATACAGCATGTTGGTAAGAGACATTCTCCTTCTATACATCCTTCTTCTTATTCTGCAATTGTGGAATTGTAAAGTCATAAATACTCGTACTCGTACTCGTAGTCGTTGTTGTACTTTTGAAACTTGCAAAGTTTGTTGGCCTCTGCCCCTGGGACTAGATGTGCCCTCCCCCCTTGCACATTTAACTCAATTATGGCAGAAAGAGCGAGAGGGGGAGAGCGAGCCTGGAGGGCCCGCTGGATTATTGAGGTGCCGCTGCGAAACTATTTCCATTTGAAAGTTTTACCAGCGCCTTCATTAAAGTCTTAATTTATTAATAATAAACTTTTAACAGTAGCATCTCCGAGCAACAAAAAGGGAAAACTCATTTGCAGTTACGGGAGAGGAAGAGGGAGAGAGAGCGGTGCAACAATGACACTTTGGTGGCATAATTGTTGCAACTTTGCCGCTCTGCAAGGGATCTTTCCGGCGCTGCCAAGCATTTATCACACAGACGTATACGTAAACAAATATGTAGCTGCCAGGTCATGGGCTTAGGAGCAACTTTCGAGTCATAACTCATAAGTAAAGGGAGAATCTTTCCCTGCCTTTGTTTTCTGTTTAAATTCGAATGAAATGCGGTTTAATTTTCTCGTTTTTGGCCAGAATCCCAACCAGAGCCCCTACTGTCTATTATTGTAATGGCCAAGCCAATGCTAGTTGCAGTTGACTTCACAGAACAGAAACCCCGAGTCTTTGGTTTCGGGGATCCTTTGTGCGGTTGCGTATACGCAATATTTATGTTCTATTTTAATTGGTATTTAGTCAAGTGTATTTTGTGTGGGGATTTCGGTTTGGCAACATTTTGCAAAGCCGACTGCACAGCGACTGCGAATTGCGAATATTTCATGATTTTCTCCTCTCGCTTTTGGTTTGGGTTTTTTGCTTCAATTAATTTCGAGTGCCTGATTAATTTACATTCGTTTCTCCACTTGGTTTTCCGCAGTGCAAAAGGAAGGCGGCACCCAGCTGAAATTGATCATTGAATACCCGAACGATATCAAGGCCTTAATGAAGCCGATGCGGTAAGTATGTCCTGGCCCTGGCCCTGGCCGTGGAGACTCTTCAACCGCTTAATGCATTTGTCTCCCGTCCCATAATGAATGCCAACTTTTGCCCACTTGTCGACAGCACTTTTGCCCACTTTTGTCCGAGTAAATAAAAATTCGCACATTTTCGCTGACTTTCGCAGCGGCGGAGCGGCCGTGGCATGTTGCATGCTGCATGTCGATGGAAATTCCGACGTTTTGCGGTGGCCCCTTCAAGCTGTGAGCAAATTTAAAACATTTATGCACTTTTTAATGAGATTTAAACGCGTTGCCTTGGTCAATGTGTCCTGCCACCTGCCCCTGCCAACCCACAACTCTGGCAGGACCTCCTCCAGCTGGCTGTGAAGCTGGAGCGGAGCTGGAGCTGAAGGTGGCCAGGACCTGGAGCAGCTGCCAAAGTGCAAAGTGTCCTTTTAATGCCATTCATTTGCAATTTAAATGAATGGGTGCTCGTCTTTTTCGTTTTTTTTTAAATATTTTCTTTTTAATTGCAGTCCCCGCTTCGTGTGGGGCTCGTGTAAGTAATTAAGCTGGCACGTAACACTGCAGGTGCTCTGCTCCCACACACACCTCTTCGCCTCCTCCTCCTGCTCCTCCTCCTGGCCACTGACTCAAAAGTGGCCACCCACGCAAATGCATTAAGCTGGTGACAGACGCCCGCAGTTTCTATTCAATTCATTCTGTGGCATGCAGCCTTTTTTCGCAGCCACCTGCCACTTGCCACTTTTCTCAACTGTCTGATTTACATTTCCACAGGTTTCCCAGGGACCAGCAAACGCTGCCCAATCACTTCTACTTCACGGACTATGAGCGACACAACGCCGAGATTGCTGCCTTCCACTTGGACAGGTGAGTAGCGTTCCGCAGTACCCCTTCCCCCTCTCCTACCAATGGAATGCATTTTCGTGGCAGCATAACACAATCGTCTGGCATACTGGTTGCACGTGTATTTATTTTTCATTTAATTTTCAATTATACGCAAATATTTATGCTGAAAATTCCATGAAATGCCGCCACAACACCAGCAGGAGAGCCGAACAGAAACTGAAATGAAATAATAAAAATAAAATCGAAATCAATTTGAAATATTCAATTAGGTAAACATAAACTGTAACCTGTAATTGAAGGGCATCAGGGGAGGAGGGGAGGCCTGGTCTGTTCTGTGCTTGTGGTCTGGAACAGTTTCAAATTTAATTGAAAAATATCCCAGAATATTGCATATCAATATTCATTCCGGCATTCCATTGGCTTATTACGGCTGATCCGATCCGTCGCTCCCTTTGAGCCATTATGTTCCCTGCCACATTTATGACTTTTGTGCAGTCTGAAACAGTTTTATTTTCCTGCTACCTCACAAAGCAATCAAATTAACCAATTTGTCGGAAAATGTTAGCCAGAGTCAGATCCAGAGCCAGGGCCGGGGCATTCCCTGGGCCTACATTCGGCATTCAAATTTATGATAGTTTTTTTTTTGGCAATTTGAAAGCCACAAGGATGCCTGACCTTCTGCGATTAGAAGGCGGCCCAATAATCCAGCCACTCCCCCTCGTCCTCGCCCTCGCCCTCGGACACATGCTGAGGTCAGACCGCAGTCAATTTATGTTCATTATTTATGATGGGCCGTCGCATAAAATAAAAAATGTTCATACATTTACCCTGTCGCACCGACACACAGGCAGACACCAACAGGAGGACATAAGGACAGGGGCCAAATGGCGCCATTAAATGATATTTAAGAATATTTTTCAAGCCAACAGGGAAGAAAAGAGACAGAGAGAGAGAGAGAGAGTTGAGGTGGGGGTGGGAAAAGGATATGGCGCCAACGCATTTAAATTATGTGGGCACATAACTTTGAACATCCCAGCGATCCTGACACCCGACTACGGGGCGACCCTTTCATGGCTAATTAACTTGGCCCAGTCCATAGCCAGGCCATGGCCATGGCTGACATGTTCCCCCGTAATTTAGACTCAAAATTGTCTGCATTGTTAGCAGCTGCTTGCGTTTGACAAAACTTCTGACAGCGAAGTTAATTGCCAGTTCAGGGCTCAGGCGAGTCCAGGTCTAGTGCTGCCCCGCTGTGGCATTTTTGAATACAGATAAGGCGTCATAGCTTGTGTAATTGTTGTGGCTGCCACACGCAGGCCGCACAGCCACACCATCACACCACAGCCCCATCGATGCCCCAGCCCTCCCCCAGTGTTGGCCCCAGTGCAAAGGCAAACTTTGAGCTCAGCTTGGGCTGTCAGCCCACTAATGGAGTGTGCCCCAACTTCTGCAGCCGCCAATGGAAGATATAAATTTATCTGCCCACTGCCCACCCCCTGCAGAAAATAAACATTGCCCCCCTTTTCCGATAACCCCATGGCCGAGTCTGAGGCGCGCGCCGAAAAAGATGTCTAAAGATTTATGCAGTAATTGAATTTGAAATCTATTTTCTGTTTTTCCCATTAATCGGATTAAAGTTTTGTTGAAACAGCTTAAAATTGATGAGTACAACCTTCAGTTACTGTCGGATATAGTTGGCAGGCACTCTGTGAAAAGTATCTGTCAGATGTGGATGCCACGTGCAAACAATTAACTCAATTGTTTTGGTTAAGGATATATGCAACCCATTCGTTTCCAAGGAATCTTTTGCTTTACGCATTTCGCTTCACACTCTGAGATTTTCCTGTGTGTGTGTGTGTGTCTCCGCCATTAAGAAGAAGGAGATGTTTCTCTTTATCTTGTTATTTTTATTTCTCTTTTGTTTTTCGCTGCTTTTGTTGTTTGCTGGCCATTTTATTAACCGCTCTTCGTTGTCTCTGGTTACAGGATACTGGGATTCCGGCGTGCCATGCCCGTGGCGGGCCGTACACTGAACATTACGACCGAAATTTATCAACTGGCCGAGGAGAATTTATTGAAGACCTTCTTTGTTTCGCCGTCGCTGAATTTATGCTTCCATGGCAAGTGCTCCTACTATTGTGACACCTCGCACGCCATCTGCGGCAATCCGGACCTGCTCGAGGGCTCCTTTGCCGCCTTTCTGCCCAACTTTGAGTCGGGAAATCGCAAGGTATGTAACATTGTCTATCATCCCCCACGTCCATGCCACATGCCACATCCCCCACACGACCCGCATCCAGCATCCAGCACGCATGGGTCTTCGCTTGGATCTATCCACCTCATGTCTCTCATGGCATGGCTCTTGGCTGCTGCTGTCGTAGTCATGAGGACCCAGCCCCAGGCCGGGCTAAGTGGTTTTTGATTAATGCACGGCCAGCTCTCAGCACTGCGGCAGCCAGATTACAATTTATGTGCTGTGGTTCGCCCGCTTTCATTACTAATTTCGTTCGCTTGGCCAGGCCAAATAACAAATCACTTTATTTACTCCGAATATAGTATGTTGTGGCCAGCAACAGGTAAGCCATGGGACGGACTCCCAGATAGCTCGATTCCAAGAACTACCTAAGCTGTCGGACAACCAAATCTCGACCCGCACGGCTGGGTGGGTGGTTGACCCATTTAGGGAGCTCAAAGCATAAAAAACAGCTCATTTATAGAGAGGAAAAGAGAGAGGAGGTATTTAAAAAAAAGTTGGCTGGGACTCTGGCAAAGAGGAGAAACGAAACAAAACTCTCTTTTAATTTACATAATTTGCTGTAAACTTTTTTTGTATCCTTTGTTTGTTTGTTTGTGAGATTCGCTGCTTACCGTTCCCCCCTTTCCCACCACCATCCCTTGTGGATCCTTTCATTCATTTGGCTGCAGAATTAAGAACAAAATATTGTATCAGTTCTCCAGCGTCTGGTAGAGCGTAAAATGAAATGTATAAATGAATGCCTCGGAATCGGACTCGGACCTGGACTCGCTTTGGGTCTGGATCTGAATCTCTGATTCTGGAGTCCACTCCATCAAAACGGAGCAGATTTAGGAGCAAAAAAGGACAGCTTTTAAATGCAAATTACCGAAAAATTAAAGCATTTTGCCGGACATCGTCGCCGTGTCTCCGTGTCCAAGGCTATAAAAAGGGTTCATACCACCCCTACATATTCTACCCACAATCAGGTCTGTCCCGGAGATCTGCCCTAGCAAAGGCATTTTATTTTTAGTCATTTTTATACATTTCTTTTTTAGTATCCTTGCCCCGAGCCTCAAAGGAATAATTCTCTTTATTCCCCCCTTTTTTTTGCGGCGGCGGCTCGCTCTCAAAACAGTTTACAAGTAGAAAATGGTTAAGTGTATACTTGAGATTTGGCGTAAGGCGAAACTGTAAATTATGCACAAGAGATCATTTTTCTTTTGCCTTCCATTTTTCATTCCTCCTTCACTTCCTTGTTACAATCTCTGTTTCCGTATCCGTATCCGTTTCTGTTTCTGTTTCCCCTTCTTCCCCCCTTGTTTGCTCTCTTCGGTTTCCCCATTGCCCTGAGGGCCCCAGTTGGTTAGAAGTAAACAACGAACAGAATGGTTTTTCTTTTCTTTTTTTGTAACAGAACAGAACAGAATTTTAATTAAGTTGCAAATTTGATTTGCACGCTTGTTAAATGCTTTGAGGATTGCCTGAAAGGGTTGCTTGTGGAGCACGAAAAATGCCTCAAATGAGTGGAGAGAATCAATATGGGAGGAGCACTTGAGGTGCAAAAGAAGGCAGATATGTAGATGGTTTTTCTTTCTAGCGGGGAAAAGTGAACAGCGGAAGAATTGGTTAATAGACAGCTATGGAAAGTTGTGAAATTGCCACTTTAGTTGTAGATTTCCCAGCTGTGAACTCATATATGTATCTGTTTTTTTCCATTGGTATTAAAATATTCACTTTCACATCATTATCATTGGCTACATCTGTAAGTTATAAATTGTAATTTATTCTGACAGACACATTAATCAATTAACATATCAAATAATACATTTGGATGTGCGAATCAGTTTAATTTGAAAGCATTTACCTGGAATACGTACATATATATATCAACATTGGTTTACTACCAATCCTCTCATTCGGTGCTCATTTTGCATATAGAATTCATTTGAAGGCATTTACCTGGAATACTTCACTGGAATACCAACATTGGCTTACTACAAATAAATACTCATTCAATGATCATTTTGCATACAGAATTACTGAAAATTTCCATTAAAGTGGGTTCGTCTGTAAGAGAAACTTTTTAGAAAAAACTTCACACCGCCAACCATTTTTCATAGAGGATGCCCCCCACTCCCCACAAATGTCCATTGAAGTCATTCCCCCTGCCACCATTCCACCATCTTTAAGTATCTTTCACGCTGTGTTTTCTCAGGTACCCAGAGCATTAATCAAGGGCATTTAACGCGCTGCTAACAAAAATTGCAAATTGCTTGCCTCACATTTGCCGCATTCCGCGTTGCCTCCAACCGTATCTGCCCCCTGGCAGACCACCAAACCTTATAGAATTTAATTTTTCTTGATTTATGCATTTTTTGGGAGCTGACCTGCTCTGGCGGTGAAGGGGAAGGGGAAAAGGAAAGGGTAGCAAAGCTATGCAAAAAAAGTACCCTAAAAGACGGCGGATTTTGCTGCACCTTGCCCTCCCTTTCGCGTAGCATCAACCATTCCATTCCATTGCTGTCACCATTCTACCGTTAACTCACCTTACTTTTGTGCTTCATGTTTGCTTCTGCTTCTGCTGCTTTTGCTTCTTTTGCTTTTTGTTGTAGTTTGTTGCTTTTCGCGCTTTTCCAGCAGTTTTCATGGTGTATGTGTGTGTGTGTGTGGCGGGGGCTTTGGCTTTGGCTTTGCGGCTGCTGCTGCGTCTGCTGCATTCTGAGACCGTTAACCCCCCACGAGACTTCCGGTCATTACACACTATGGTCACGCCCACTCTGCATAAAACGCCCAACGCGCTGAGCTTTTATTATGCATTTTTTTCTCGCTTGCTCGCCCTCAAACCTTGTTTTTAATTCCCTTTTATATATATTTTATATAATTTTTGTTGTTGCTGCTTCTGCGCCGCGTCCCGCTCCCGTTCCTGTTCTTGTTCCTGTTGCTGTTCCTCCATCGCGTTGTTGTCGTCGTTGTTGTTGTTGCCCCCATCCTCCCCACATAAAAAATCGACCCCTTGGCCTGTCCAGGGTCGGAAGGTAAGTTGCGGCGAAAGGAAGGACCTCGGAGAGTAACTTTTATTGCACTTCTTCTGGCCGGCAAATAATTTAATTTAAGCAAAATTAATTTTAGACCTGCAGTTGGAGGAATTCTCCAAAGGGAAAGTAAACGAACGTAAAGCAAAATGCGAAATTAATATTCTCACATTTTAACCGAATGGCGCCTCGCACTAAGACAATGAGATTTCTTGGCCGCATTTACTGTCTGTCTGTCCCGATTCCGTACTCTCGTGCTCTGCTCTGGAATGGAAATTGATTTTATGTTGCATTCTTTTCTGTTCTGCTCCTTCCACAGCTCTGGCGGCATCCTTGGCGACGCTCCTATCACAAGCGGAAGAAGGCTCAGTGGGAGACAGATGCCAATTATTGTGCCCTGGTATGTATTTCTCGATAGAGGGGGGGAGAGCAAGGGGAATGGACATTCAGCAAAGGGAATGAGCCCTCCTCCATTCCGGACTTGAAGTATTTCTGGGGAGCTCCTTCCGTTGCGGTTATTTTTATTTCATTTGCATTTAAACTCGATTGAAATGCAAATGTTTTTATTGTGGTCTGACCCGGACTCGGTCCCGGTCCCGGACCCGGAGTTGACTTAATTAAGACATCTCTGGGCAAGCTGAGTTCCGTTTTCCTCTTTTGCATTCCCTGCCTTCTGGATGCAACTTAATTTTGCATTTGATTTTCACCCTAAAAACCCACTTAGGTCCGTGATATTCCACCCTACGACGAGGGCAGGCGGCTGTACGACATCATGGACATGGCCGTCTTTGATTTCCTCACTGGCAACATGGATCGTCATCATTATGAGACTTTCAAGTGAGTATATAGCGGGGTATCTGTTGGGTTGGGTTGGGTAGGAGTTGGTTTGGGCTGGGTTGGGGCTTAGCTGGATATGTGCACATGGCTGTCCTTGGCATGGCAACTAATGCGATCGGTTTATTTCCGCACACATGGCTCCGTTGGCTTCCTGCCTTGCTGCCTCGCTGCCTCACTGCCCCACTGTCTGCTTCTCACTGTCTGGCCAGGGCTATGGCAAGGGCAATGGCTCTGGCTCTGGTTCTGGCTGCTTTTAGCACGTTACGTATACGCCTTATATGCGGCCGCCTAAGCGCATGCATTTGGCAGGGATATGCTTGCACCTGCATGCCAAACAGCAACAGCTCTATGGCCATGGCCGCAGGAGCAACAGCCAGAGCCAGAGCCAGAGCAGTGCCACGGAAAGATATTCCCCAGCCTGTCTGGCAAAAGGTTACACAACATCTCAGCCTCGTAAGCCGCCGCTCCCATAGTCGCACATCATCGATGCTGGCTCCGAGCTGTAACTGGAAACAGGTATCGGGTACCAAGGACCGAGGACCATGCCAGGTGCCAGATGACTTGGCTGCTACTAAATTGTTTGTTATGCAAAAGCGTTTGTTGGGCTTATGGCGATGTCATCGCCGGCACACCCTTCCCCCCCTTCCGCCCTCCGCCTACTGCTCACCCTGCTCACACATGACTGAGCCAATCCAATCCGAGCATCCGTGCGGTGATTGCGTCTGAGTCTGGCACTTTCCACCACATATTGCAAGGCAATTATCCAGGATATCTGCCAGGAGGAGGAGCAGGAGACGGAGGCTGATGGGTTGGATTCTGAGTGCTGCAGCCACATTAATTCGAACTGGGATCTTTCACTTGCATTACAGAGTCTATGGCAATGAAACGTTTCCCCTGCACTTGGACCATGGACGTGGCTTTGGTCGTCCCTTCCACGACGAGCTCTCCATCCTGGCGCCCGTCCTGCAGTGCTGTGTGATCCGCAAATCAACGCTGACCAGGCTGCTTGAGTGAGTATACACTACGAGAAAGGATGACTCCCAAATCCAATACTGACATTCTGAAATGTTTTTGTTATTTGTTTGTCTATTTCGAAGGTTCCACAATGGTCCCAAGACGCTGTCGCAGCTGATGAGCGATTCGCTGAACAACGATCCGGTGAATCCGGTGCTCTGGCAGCCCCATCTGGATGCCCTCGATCGTCGCACGGGCATCATCTTGCAGAGCATACGGGATTGCATAAAGCGGAATCCCCCTGGCGAGGCGGACGTGGACGCCTCCGAGAATGACCTGTCCTCATAGCGCTACGAATGGAAGTAGAGCGTGGCAGAACCAACAAAAGCATCCTAGAGCATTAGCTTAAACCCCTAGCTATTAGTTGCGTGTCCCGTGTGTGTGTGTTGTCCAATGATGAAACGGAAACGGAAGTGAAAGCGAAAGCGGAATTTCGCCTTAATTTGAATGGCAATCGATCTTTGTAAAAGATCAGATCAGCGTCCTAAGTGAAATCAAATATCTCCTTGTCGCTCTGTCTGCACATACCAAAAAGCCAGAAGCCAGAAGCAGATGACAGATGCCAGAAATCAGAACCCAGCAAGAGCCAAGGCTAGAAATTAATTCACTCTAAAGTTAGTTGATATGATTTACCACCCCCCAACCCGTTTTTGTTTAGTTCACAGTGATTTGGCATTGACAATTGACACCACCAATTCACACCACAGTGGGTGCCAAAAGTACACAAACTAGTAACTTGAAGGCAAGAGAAAACTAAACACTACACTTTGCCGGCGTTTGCAGGAATGAAACTTCTTCAAAAGACTATAAACAAAAAAAAGAAAACTGAAACTGAAACAGAAACAGAAACTAAAAACGGAAACGGAAAAATGAAACTATTTTCTAAATATTTATTTATAATTTTTTCATACAACATTTTACATAAAACTTTGATGTGCATACATTTAGCGCGTATGCAAATTGCCAGCCCCCAAGCCCCTACCACCCAACCCCACAATTCGTAAGAAAAGTTGTTGCAAATTTAGTTGGTAAGTTATTATAACTTTATGATCGATATCAGGCGTAGCTTTATCCGGATCCGGGGTGGGTGGGGCCCTCCGCCCTCCTGGGTCCCCTCTTCTTAGTTAGTCCAATTAGTTCCAGCGAAAATCATGTACTTCACCATGTGCGAAACAAAACAAAAGAAACACACTACTATACTGTTAAACAACTAATTATGATTACCGAGTATACATATAGTACATCTGTATGTATGTTTGTATAACTAAGTTACATTTGTTATTTTTATTATTGTAACATCTTTGAATTGTACCTTATGATGATGTGGTTGCAGAGAGATCTACATATGTATGTGTGTATCTCTGCACAACTTGTTTGTTGGCCCGGAGACACAGTGTGAACAGAGTGAGGAAAAAACGATTGATGCAAGAATACAAAAATTGTGTTAGAATTAGTAAAAATTTTAGTGACAATTTCAGAAAATAATTAATAAAAAAAAGTACCAAAGAAATTTAAAATCGTTTTGTTATTTCATACGCTTAAAATTTTTTCAGTGCAAACAAGCTTCGACGGCAGTCTTCCCGCTGCAAAGCTGGATGTAAGAACGGTGGAGAGAGCTTTCACTCTCTGGCTGTGCTTGAGCTTTGCGCTCGTCGATCGCCGCTCAATTCTGTACAGTAAATCCGTCTATGGCGCTCTCCGATAATGCTCTCTTCTCTCTTCTGGAGGCAGCCACCGAATGCGAAGCCAAATACAATGCCGGCACCTGCTGGGGGGTCACAGTTTTTTTATTACTCGTGCGAGCACGTTGTGTCTTGTCTCGATTTTGTTCGTTCGCATTCACCGCCTTATCAACTAATTGCTGATGTGAGTTCTTTTTATTTATAGTTTGTTAATTCAATTATGTTCTTTTGGTTTTGTTCTGTTCGCCGGTATTTGAATAGAATTAAAGACACAAGTGTCAAGTGCTCGAGCATTAATAATATTGCCGAAGGTTATATAATCGCAAATCAGTGTTCAAGTGGTGCTGCCTGCCCCCATGAGTGGTGGTGCTCCAGCTAAGACCACATCAGTCGTTGGCTAATCAATTGAACGATGTAAACAAATATCAAATTAAGGCAATGCAACTACTGACGTGGTCTGATCTGATACTCGAAGCACAGGGTATAAGTGTTTCTGCGATCTGCTATTTTTTAACAGAATCAGAACAGAGCCCAGTGGATATAGTCCATCACTGTTGAATACGTCGTTCTGGTAAAGCCAGATAATAATTACAAACCGCTAATCAATCTTAGTGAAAGCATTTTTATTGCTTCTAAAAAGAATAAAATGTTGGTAGGTATACTATATTTATAAAATGCGGTCAAACTTTGCCAAGAATCGGATGATCGGTTGATCTGCTAGGGTATTAAATTCTTCGCCTAAAGCAGGTAGACTTTCTTTCAACTAGAATGCATATACATACGTATTTTCTTTCGTCTCGACAACACTCCATAAAGAAAAGCAAGTGAATCAACATAACAGAACTTATGCAAATGCCACACCTAATCCACTTCCGTCCGCAATTCACATTAGAAAATGTCCCCCTCCGTTGTGGACCTACGCTCGGACACAGTCAGCCAGCCCACGGCTGAGATGAGGAGCCGCATGGCCACGGCCATCGTCGGGGACGACGTCTACGGGGAGGATCCCACCGTCAACGAACTGGAGGCGAAGACAGCGGCCATTTTTGGCAAGGAGGCCGGGCTCTTTGTGCCCAGCGGCACCATGGGAAATCTGCTGGCAAGTAAGTGGCAAGACATGCACATAAATAACACGGCTCAGGGCAGCACATTCGCAGCCTCTCGACGGGATGGGGATGGGAATGGGAATGGGGAAGGTGGAGTCGCTTATGTTTATTAGTTTAAAGTGCGGCCAGTTTCGGATTACAAAAGCCAGGGGGCAGCCAACAGAAATGAGGCAAAGAAGAAAAAGTAAAGGAAAAGCAAAGAGAGGGAGGGAGAAACAAGAAAGCAGAGCTCATATCATGCATCAGGTACATTATCGTAAAGGTTAAGGGCGCCCATAAACATAACATTAATTTTTATAGACTTTAATAT
Source organism: Drosophila algonquin (assembly GCA_035041765.1). Classification (NCBI taxonomy): domain Eukaryota; kingdom Metazoa; phylum Arthropoda; class Insecta; order Diptera; family Drosophilidae; genus Drosophila; species Drosophila algonquin. Next base: position 807,242 of record JAWNKY010002104.1, on the reverse strand, counting down.
TAGACGTGGACGTGTGCCACAGTCAACAGAAGGTATATCTAAAAAGAAGAGAGGGAGAGGGTCCGAAGGAGCAGCAACACCAGCAGGAGATGGAACGGGAATGGAGCAGCCTCAGGACTGGGAGTGCCTCCTAGAAATTTATGCGGCCGTGCAAATTAATATTTCTAATGGAATTTGAAATTTGCATTTCATTCAGAGCGAATGCACTGAGACTTACGATTGTGCTAATTTTTCACGAGGGTCGTTCATTGAGTATGCAGCGGGAAAGGCTTTCCTTTCTAGGGGACATCGCTTATAGTTTTTCCGTTGTCATGTTGATAGCTTTTCATAACTTTAAGGACTTTAAGGACTTTAAGCATTACTAAATTTGAGTCAGAGTATGAATCTCGAATGAATTGTTTTGTGGGGATCCGGAATATGAATATTTAAGAGCTGTTCAATTATCGCCCCTCGCAAGCTAAGTGAATACTCGAGCATCTCTTTGTAATCCCCCACAGTTATGGTTCATTGCCACAAGCGTGGCACGGAGGCCCTTGTCGGCGATTTATCGCACATCTTCCTGTACGAGCAAGGTGAGACCTGAATCCCTCGGAGGAGGAGGAGGAGCAGCAGTAGTAGCAGGAGCAGGGAACAAACATTGACTGTGTGTATTCATTAATCACATTTAGGGGGAGCCTCACACCTGGCTGGCGTGCAATTAGCTACGCTCAAGAACGAACCCGATGGCACCTTCTGCCTCACGGAGCTGCGACGCCGGATCCGTCACGACGACTACCACGAGCCCATTACCTCGCTGGTGGTGGTGGAGAACACGCACAACATCTGCGGCGGCAAGGTGATTCCACTGGCCTTCCTCGACGAGCTGGCCAGTCTCTTGCGCCAGCCCGGAGTGGGCTGTGCACCCATCGCCCTGCACATGGACGGGGCCCGGGTGTTCAATGCAGCTGCCGCCTTGGGCGTCAGTGTGGCTCGCATCTGCCGGGACTTTGACTCGGTTTCCATTTGCTTCAGCAAGGGCTTGTCCGCACCGGTGGGCTCTGTGCTCGTCGGCTCCCAGCGGTTCATTTCACAGTGCGTTTCTCTCTCTCTCTCTGTCTGAAATGCCTAGCCAGCGATGCCAGCTAATCCTTTTTCTGTGTCTCCGTTTCTGGTTTCCCGTAGAGCTCGTCGACTGCGCAAGGCCTTGGGCGGGGGCATGCGGCAGGCTGGTATACTAGCTGCTGCCGCCCTGGTGGCTCTGGAGGAGGTGGTGCCGCTCCTCGGCAAGGATCATGAGCGGACGAAGCGAATCGCAAATGGTAACTATCTACCGCTGGAGAGTATTTTATTCCATCCCCTAACGAACTCTTCCCTCAGCCATACATCAACTACAGAGTCCCAATATCACCGTGGATCTGGACACTGTCCAGAGCAACATTCTCCTAATCGAGATCAAGCGATCCGAGCTGAAGGCCAGTGAGTTTGCTGAACGCCTGGCCCAGGTCGACGCCCAGGAGCTGGCAGCGGGAGTGACGGCCAAGGATGGCTCCGGGATTGTCCTGAAGGCCAGTGCTCGGGACTGGGCCTTTGCCCGAGTGGTGCTCTACCACCAGGTGGACGACGAGCAGGTGGAGCTGGCCATCAGGAAGCTGACCTACGTCATCGGGCAGTACGACCAGCGGTGGCCCCGTTCGTAGAGAGGAGTGCGTTTGAATGCGGAATGGACAAGACAAACATAATTAGATTTCAGCTTTTTTCGTTTAATTAAAGAGGAGAAAGAAATGCTCAAATTTGTATTACTGCCCCTCGAGTGGGTTCAAGCTGCGTTTACATTCACGCATGACCGGTTCCGAAGCAGCTCCATCGATGCTGATGGACAGACAGTCATCCGTCCCCCGTCCGCCGTCCTCCTTTCTCCTTCCTCCTTCCTCCTTCCTTGTGTGTCTGCATGAATGCCCGGCTGAATGAAATAATAAAATTATTTTAAAAATATTATTGTCAATTCTGCGATGTGCTCATCGATTTAAAAGCCTTCGGCCGAGGGCATCCTCCGGGCGCTACGGCTACAGCTCCTCCGGGGCACTTCTCTATCCTGGCCTGGCCGTCGGACATTTGTGATTTATAAGCAAACTTATCGGAATGCGCTCAAAATGATTACGTTCCGGCGGATGGATGCCAGGGCTCGGCATCCTTACAATAGATTAGAGCCCAGCGCTCTCCTTGGGGCTGAGTGAATGGCATCAATAAGAGGCGGGATTTCGGTGTAGGACAGGGCCTTTGTCCTGGCCGGCATTGAAATGTTATATTTTATAAATTATGCTACGCCAAATGAAACGAAATTCAATTAGAGAAATTGCTGAAGCATTTGATAAATTGAAATTGAATTGACTCGAACTCGACCAAAGTTGCCAGCTTTGTCTGCCCGGCATACACTTCCCTCCCCCAGCAGCCTCCGGGCTGGATTAATGTAAAGGAAAAGTCATCTCGCAAAATGGCTAGTAATTACAGAGCCGGATTTGGAGCGATTCGATCAACTTTCCTTCAGCTGCATTTGATTTTCCATTAGTTGAGCCTAAAAGTATGCACTTGCTTTCGAACAAAAGTACACACGCGAGCGAGCAAGAAAGAGAGAGAGAGAGAATCTATAAATAGCTGGCAGACATGCGACGCAGTGCTTGCCTTGGGTGTGAAAATGCCTGTTTGCTGTTATTGCTTCTCTGCCAGAAACTCCCCATCACCGTCAACATCATCATCATCGTCGTCCTTGTTATTGTTGTTGTTGTTGTTGTTGTTATTGACGACGTCATCATCATCCCCTACATTTGGTTTTGAGAGGCTTTTAGTCCTACAGTTTGCAACGTTTCAGGATGGCCAAGATATCAATAGGAGGCATTTTTTTGATCGTTTTTTATATTTATTAAGATTAATATTTATTTTTGTATATTTTTTATTAATTTTTTCCTTTCTTTTTCATGTTCTAAATGCAATTTTTTATATTTTGAGTTAACAGAGATCTGAAGTTTCTAATTTGTAATGCAAGCCTGGCGTCATTAAAGTTGATTGTATGTTCGATTATTTGAAATACATTTAGAATATCTACCTATGTATATTCCCAATTAATTTCGTTTTTATTTAATATAAATCGACCTTATTTTATAATTGCATTTTGTTAGCCATTAAAGCAGATTTTTTTTTAGGATTCTCTTGACATAATTGCATGTACTTTTGGCTCTGCAAACATTAAATAGCATTTCTAGCCAATTACCGTAATTAAATATACGGACGGAGAGGGCAACAGTATGTACTGCATTCAATTATGTAACACGCGCTCTTTTCCCAGGCGTTTAAACAAATGAATTGCGTCTAATGAACTATTTAAGCGAATATTTCACTATATACTCGTATGTGTGTGTGTGGCTGTGCCTGCCTGCTTTTGATTTAGTTAAAGTTTAAGTAATTTAATTATGCATTTACACGGTCGACATGTCCAATTATATAATGCCACTAACGTAACGTAAAGAATTTCTATTAATTTCGTTGGGATTTTCAATTCAAATTCGCCTCTTAATGGCCATTAGCATGTTTATTATCGCGCCGAGCGTATCTCAGGCTTTATTGGCAATGCCGCGCCGCGTTTTATGGCACGTGCCAGGAATCGGAGGAGCAAAAGTGTTTCATATGCCTTTGTTATAAGCGCGATACATGATGAATGGCTCCTTGGTCCTATAAAATATGATGGAAAAACGCCATTCCCTCATTATGGCAGTGGAGGGGCATTGGCGTGTTACACTTTCTTCCCCCCGCCCCGACCACCTTTTCTCGGCCAACTTAAACGACAAACTGTCATGGAATAAAGTCGTAAACCCCGGGCCCAAGGAGCTCGGCTGGCTGGGATTGTGCTGTGGCATAAATTGAAATTTGCATAAAATGGCGCTGCCCCCTGACGAGGCGTGGAAACAAAATGATAATTCAATTTCAATAAACCCGTGGAAATCGGATCTGTAACGGGTTTACTTTCTCTCATGTTGTCATGTTGTCGGTACACTTTGAGCACAGTTTTATGGAATGTTTTTCGTTTGATGGGTTTTCGGGTGCTCTAATTTAATTAATTGCATGCGCCTAACTAAAGTCAAACAATTTCCGCATTTAATCAACGAGAAAGCAAACGAATGACTCACAGACGAAGGCAAAGGAAAAGCGACCCATAAAGGATACGGGATACAGGATATCGGGTGGAATGGCGGCATGGCGGCATGGCAGTCGGGCATGGCGTCGCTGTGGCTGTAAGTCATGCGAACTCATTTCGAAAATTAAGCAAATGTGCTCAAGTATAGGTGGCTGTGTGTGGGTGTGTTTGTATGGCTGTGTGTGTTTTTCTCGGAGTATGTGTTTTCCTGTGGTTTTTCTCTGTTTTTGTGGGGGGCGTGGCCGGGTGCGCATAACGTGATTGCTGCCAATTTCACAAGGGAGCAAATTGATGATGAGCTAATGCTTTGAAAATTATTGGCGAAAAAATATAATAGGTTTTTATAAATGAGAGCATTTAAAGTACTCACGAGAAGGTACAGGAGGTGCAGTCTTTGCTATGGATTCCTAAAGATTAAGCTCTTTAATTTTACCGATCTTCAGCAAAAAGTATTCACATTGCTGGGACAGTCGGTAACAAACTGTCTGGCAAATCCCAATAACCATTAAACCCAGTGTTTGTAGGTGGAACTTTTGAGATAAGCCCAACGATTACGTTGAAAACGATTCAAGAAATCATAAATTGACATATCAGAAAGGTTCATTAACACTCAAGACCAATGAAACGATTACTAGATGTGTGCTTCGGACTACCGAGAAATTAGGCTACTTCTTTCTTATCGGGTTCCTCTGAACCTGAATGTTTTTGTTTCAGGCCAATCTTTCCCTTTCTAGCGTATCACTATGGACTAAAACGTTTTTATTCCAATTATTTCGAAAATAATAGTCTTACGGTCGAATGCTATACCATATGGTGCACGCTATACCCATATGTAAAATCAATAAAACTACTGTAATCAATACTTATTTACCAACAAGACAATTTTAAAAATAATCGCTTTTAACCCACTTAAGATTATACCTCCCTAGAAGCCCCCAAATGACTTGCCGATGAGTAATGCATTATCTAGTCGACCATCTAATCATATTTCTTGCTAGAAAAAAATAATTCTGTTTAATTACAGAAATGTATACCCTACCGCTTCAGAGAAAAAGTCTCGAAAATCCAATATTCAAAATACAATTTGCTTTCAAAGAATTCTTTATATATACTCCGTCCTTCAATCAGGAACAAAAGTTTTACAGTATACGCCTACCCAAAAAAATCGAATTTTAATCGACTTCAAGGCTGACACACGCCTAGATACCGCTTATCACAAGGTTGCCTTCAAAGTTTTTGTATAAAATCACTGGCAGTTGGTGCTATGGCATCCATTTAGAATCTATTAGCATGGTGAACGTATTAGGCATTATATTGGTCTGCGGACTGGTACTCGTCAGTGCCGCAGAACTGAAAGACGCCCATGTCCTACAGGATTACCAGCGTCTGATGGGCGTCCGCTCACTGGGAGTCGAGTTTGGCGAACACTTCCGCAATGCATCGCTCACGGACTTGACTCTATTCCAATCCCGAATACCCAGTCAGGAGGATCTGTTGTGTCTTGCGGACATGGCTCAGTTCATGCAGGCGCTCACTGCTGGAAAATTGTGGGCACTGAAGAGTAAGTCGATACTGAAATGCATATAGTGTTTGTGAACTAAAGTTGATGAATTTTGTGAGCAGTGATCGATGCTTGGGGCTCCATTCCGTCAGGTCTGATCTACGGCAACGTCATTCATCTTGGAAATTTTGATGAGTGCGTCAAGATCAGCAAGGAGATCACCAGTAGTCACAGCATAAATGGAAAGTACTGTTTTCTCAACATACCCATCGCAACCAGTGCACTCAAGATCGCATCATGCTTTCCGGCTTCCTGCTCTGCCGCACATATGGATACGTTTTTGGGCCAATTAATGCAGAAACTTTTCAACTCGAGCAGCTTAAGTATGAATATCAACGAAGCTACTTGCCAGACTAGTGAATCAAAACCCTGGGACGGAATGACTATTCTCACAGTGTGAGTTCAATCGTGTCATAATCGAATTCTGTGACTCATACTTTAGATTGCAGTGTCATCCTTGGCTTGATGGGTTCTATCGTGGCCCTATGCACTCTCTACGACTACTTCCTGTGCCAGGATCAGAGTGAGTAGCTAAGAGAACAGATTGATTTGCATGACTTACCTCGTTGTTTGCCTTCCAGGTAGTATCCCTGTGATTGTGAAGATTTTCTCGGCACGCGCCAGTTCCCGCGCCATCTTCCGCATTGTCGACAGCAAATCGAATCCGAATGTTATCAGTTGTCTTGACGGAATCCGCTGTATGTCATTGTTCTGGGTGATTTTCGGACATGAATACGGATATGCACTAGCCGCTCCGAATATAAATGAAATCCATATATTTAATGTAAGTTACATACTTTAATATTGTAATCACGATGATTAATTTGCTTTGTTAACTTTCTAGTGGGCCGTGGAACCCTTTGCCAGCTTTATTCTGCACGGGTATTTCTCGGTGGATTCATTTTTCGTTATTGGCGGTCTGCTGGTGGCAATGGTTGCCCTTCGATCAATGGAGAAGTGAGTAATTTAGCCATATTTCTTTCAATCATAGACTGAACCAACTCCAAAATTCGTAATAGATCCCAGGGAAAACTGAATGTTCCACTGATGTATCTACACCGCATCATACGTCTTGCTCCGATCTTGGCAGTGGCCATTCTTGTCTACATGAATCTGATGACTGTTGTCACGAACGGACCGCTCGCTTACAGCGATCACCTTAACAAGGCCGCCTGCGAAGGCGGTTGGTTTTGGACGATGCTCTTTGTGCAGAATTACGCAACAAGCAGTATTGTAAGTCACTGATATTCTGTAGCTTCGATTGGTACGATTTTCTGTTTTAGTGTCTCTCTCATTCATGGTACTTGGCTGTGGATATGCAACTGTACATAATCTCTCCGCTCCTGCTGATTGCTCTGTACAAGTGGGGCAAGAAGGCAGCAGCTGGCATCGCGGTGCTTGTGCTCCTGCTATCGTCTTGCCTCTTTGCCACGATGATGATCAACAATTACTCAATGCTCATCAAGTGGGTTTCCGATCTTTCTCTTATTCATTTGACATTCATTAAATATTCTTAATTGAAGGACCGGATTTAATAGTGAAGCCAGTAGGAAACTGTATATGGCCACACACACGCATGCGGCTCCGTGGCTGATTGGATTCCTTTTCGGATACTTCCTCCACCTAAATCGGGGAAAGAAGTTCCAGTTAAGCCGGATTGCCGTGTGGTCTGGATGGCTGCTTAGCCTGGCCATGATCTTCACCTCGATCTTTGCCATGTATCCTGCTGCCAAGTGGACGGCTCCATTACCATCAATTTTGGAGGAGTCTCTCTACTACACGCTTACCCGACTGGCTTGGCCACTAGCCCTGTGTTGGATCGTCTTCGCCTGCATGCAGGGCCATGGAGGTCTGGCCAACGGTTTTCTATCCTCGCCATTGTGGCAGCCTCTCTCGAGGCTCTCCTATTCCGTGTACATCTGGCATATGTTCATTGAGGAAGCAAACAGCAGAATTAAACGGACGAATACTTATTTCTCGGACTACAATGTGGTAAGTTTCTTTTCCAGTAGTTGATTGAAATTAGAGGATTAGAAGAAACGATTTTTATGCTTTTGCAGATGTTGACCTTCTGGTCTGACTTTGGGTTCACTCTTTTGATGTCGTATGTGCTTTACATTATAATTGAGGCTCCCTTGGGTGGACTCGATAATCTTTTGCGCCTCCGAGGGAAGACTAGTAAGGAGCCGACAGTTCCTACCAAATCAATGATGGCTTCGGATGATGTCTCACAGGATCGAACTGAACTCACTGACAATGACAGTAGGACAGATGAGATTGAAGTGACTGAAACTGCAGCTACCATGACTGCCTGAAAAGAGTTCTATATATAATCTCTAATATCTACAATTAATTCCTATAATACATATTTTGTAGTACCAATGTGCTACTTAAATTTGCACTCTGAAGTGGCTACTTGAGATATCATCTCTTGTAGGGATTTGAAATATTACGCGTTGAGTAATATGTATATTTGGATTGAAGCGTTTTTTTACTTAAAAATGAACAAGAAAAATCCCTATCGGCGTCAAAACATCAGTCAAATTAAAAAAAAACTTTTTCAAGGAAAATAAAATATGCGACTACCCAGAATTTCTACTAAGCTCATTGATTAGTATTTTCGGTAGAATTAAAATGTATTCTACTAGTAAAACAATCTAATTACTGATATCTTGAATCGGCTGGAAGGCCGCTTATCACAAGATTGCCTTCAAAGTTGTTGTATAAAATCACTGGCAGTTGGTTCTATGGCATCAATTGAAAAAGTTTTAACATGGTGAACGCACTGGGCATTCTATTGGTCTGCGGACTGGTACTCGTCAGTGCTGCAAAAGTGAAAGAGGAGGATGTCCTACAGAATTACCAGCTTCTGATGGGCGTCCGCTCGCTGGGAGTCGAGTTTGGCGAACACTTCCGCAATGCATCGCTCACGGACTTGGATCTATTCCAATCCCGAATACCCAATCAGGAGGATCTGTTGTGTCTTGCGGACATGGCTCAGTTCATGCAGGCACTCACTGCTGGAGAATTGTGGGCACTGAAGAGTAAGTCAATACTGAAATGTAGAAAGTGATTGTGAACTAAAGTTGACGAATTTTGTGAGCAGTGATCGATGCTTGGGGCTCCATTCCGTCAGGATTGCTGTACGGTAACAATTACGATTTTGGAAATTTCGATGAGTGCGTCAAGATCAGTAAAGAGATCACCAGTAGTCACAGCATAAATGGAAAGTACTGTTTTCTCAAGGTAGCCGTTAGTTCCCCGTCTAAAAATGTGGCTTTGCTAACCAGCTTATTGAGCATCGCATCATGCTTTCCGGCTTCGTGCTCTGCCGCACATATGGATACGTTTTTGAGTCAATTAACGCAGAAACTTTTCAGCTCAAATAGCACAAACATACAAGTCCAAGAGACCAGCTGCCAGACAAGTGAATCAAAAACCTGGGATGGAATGACTATTTTCACAGTGTGAGTTAAACCGTGCCATAATCGAATTCTTTGACTCATACTTTGGATTGCAGTGTCATCCTTGGCTTGATGGGTTCTAGCGTGGCCCTATGCACTCTCTACGACTACTTCCTGTGCCAGGATCAGAGTGAGTAGCTAAGAGAACAGATTGATTTGCATGACTTACCTCGTTGTTTGCCTTCCAGGTAGTATCCCTGTGATTGTGAAGATTTTCTCGGCACGCGCCAGTTCCCGCGCCATCTTCCGCATTGTCGACAGCAAATCGAATCCGAATGTTATCAGTTGTCTTGACGGAATCCGCTGTATGTCCCTGATCTGGGTGGTTTTTGGCCATAAGTTCGGAATTGCTATATGGTCTCCGAATATAAATAGACTACATGTTGTGTCGGTTAGTGAACTCATAATTGTATTAAGTCATAATTATTTACTGCTTTTGTTAAATTTCTAGTGGCTCGTGGAACCCTTTGCCAACTTTATTCTGCACGCATTTTTCTCGGTGGATTCATTTTTCTTTATTGGCGGTCTGCTTGTGGCAATGGTTGCTCTTCGATCAATGGAGAAGTAAGTGCTCGAGATATTCCGCATCCATCGAGAATCATAGCCAATTTTCTGACAGATCCAAGGGAAAGCTGAATGTGCCGCTGATGTATCTTCATCGCTTCATACGTATTATTCCGATCTTGGCAGTGGCCATTCTTGTCTACATGAATCTGATGACTGTTATCACGAACTCACCGTCCTTTGACCAAGAGGCCTGTGAAAAGGGCTGGTTCTGGACGCTGCTGTTCGTGCAGAACTATGCAACAAGCGATATTGTAAGTTATAGATCTTTCCTTTTCTCCATTTCTATGATTATCTTTTTCAGTGCCTATCTCACACCTGGTACCTGGCCGTGGATATGCAACTGTACATAATCTCTCCGCTTCTGCTGATTGCTCTGTACAAGTGGGGCAAGAAAGCAGCCGCTGGCATTGTGGTGCTTGTGCTCCTGCTATCGTCTTGCCTCTTTGCCACAATGATGGTCAACAAGATCTCAATTCTCACCAAGTAGGTCGACGATCCTTTTATTTGTCTTCAGAGATTTTTAACCTCATTTAATTGCAGGAATTCAATGGGACCAGATGCCGGTAAAGACATTTATACGCCCACACACTTGCATGCGGCTCCCTGGCTGATTGGTTTTCTCTTCGGGTACTTCCTCCACCTAAATCGAGGAAAGAAGTTCCAGTTAAGCCGGATTTTCGTATGGTCTGGATGGGTTCTTAGCCTGGCCATGCTCTTCACCTCGATCTTTGGCATGTATCCTGCCTCAAAGTGGAGTGCTCCTCCTCTGTCTACCCTCGACGAGTCTTTGTACTACACGCTGACTCGAGTGGGCTGGCCACTGGCCCTTTGTTGGATTGTGTTTGCCTGCACGCAGGGCTACGGAGGTCTGGCGGATAGTTTCCTATCCTCGCCACTGTGGCAGCCTCTCTCGAGACTCTCCTATTCAGTGTACATGTGGCATATGTTCATCGTGGAAATGAACACAAGACTTCTACGGACCAACACATATTTTTCGGACTATAATGTGGTAAGTTTTGTTTCCAATAGTTGACTGAAAATAGTGGATTATAGTCAGCGAACAATATTTTATGCTTTTCCAGATGCTTGGCTTTTGGTCTGACTTTGGGATCACTCTGTTGATCTCGTATGTCCTATACCTTATAATTGAGGCTCCTTTTGGCGGGCTCGATAATCTTCTACGACCCCGGGTGAAGACTAGTGGGGAGCCGAGAGCTTCCAGCGTTCCAAGGCAGTCTTCCATCGATGTCGTGAAGGATCGTTCGACTGAAAGTGGGAGTCTGCATGAACCTGAAGTGCCTAAGGAAGAAGCCACAACGATTGCCTCAGCATAGTTATACTTATGTTTTGTTTTAGTCATATTTAAATACAGTGTTATTTTCTTGTATTCGATAACTTTCCACAGACCAGACATGTTAGTAATGATTGCTATTGAATTATGACTTTGAAGCCACTTGAGATATTAACTCTTCCAAATAAAAATGAGTAATACTTTACAAAACATTCCTTCCCCCCCCTATTCACAAACACAACACAATAATCTCTTCGGTAGTCTATATATTTATAGATAGAACATAAATCGAGGGGGAACGTTGTAAGGCCGCGGCTCTACATTATACCCGGTACTCAGTAAGTTTACATCAAGGGTCGACAGCGTCCTATTCACTGGGCATCGGAAAAGGCCACAGAGCAGCGCAGTCGGTCTCTTGTAGGGATGTGAGATATTACGCGTTGATTAATATGTATATTTGGATTGAAGCGTTTATTTACTGAAAAATTGACAAGAAAAATCCTTATCGGCGTCAAAACATCAGTCAAATTAAAAAAAAACTTTTTCAAGAAAAATCAAATATGCGACTACTCAGAATTTCTACTAACCTCATTGATTGGTATTTTCGGTAGAATTAAAATGTATTCTACTAGTCCAACAATCTCCTTACTGATATCTTGAATCGGAGGGGGAAGGCCGCTTATCACGAGATTGCCTTCAAAGTTTTTTTATAAAATCACTGGCAATTGGTTCTATGGCATCAATTGAAAAAGTGTTAACCATGGTGAACGTATTAGGCACTCTGTTTGTCTGCGGACTGGTACTTGCCAGTGCCGCAGAATTGAAAGACGCCCATGTCCTACAGGACTACCAACATCTGATGGGGCTCCGCTCGCTGGGAGTCGAGTTTGGCGAACACTTCCGCAATGCATCGCTCACGGACTTGGCTCTATTCCAATCCCGAATACCCAGTCAGGAGGATCTGTTGTGTCTTGCGGACATGGCTCAGTTCATGCAGGCACTCACTGCTGGAAAATTGTGGGCACTGAAGAGTGAGTGAATACTGAAATGCATCAAGTGATTGTGAACTAAAGTTGATGAATTTTGAGAGCAGTGATCGATGCTTGGGGCTCCATTCCGTCAGGATTGCTGTACGGTAACAATTACGATTTTGGAAATTTCGATGAGTGCGTCAAGATCAGTAAAGAGATCACCAGTAGTCACAGCATAAATGGAAAGTACTGTTTTCTCAAGGTAGCCGTTAGTTCCCCGTCTAAAAATGTGGCTTTGCTAACCAGCTTATTGAGCATCGCATCATGCTTTCCGGCTTCGTGCTCTGCCGCACATATGGATACGTTTTTGAGTCAATTAACGCAGAAACTTTTCAGCTCAAATAGCACAAACATACAAGTCCAAGAGACCAGCTGCCAGACAAGTGAATCAAAAACCTGGGATGGAATGACTATTTTCACAGTGTGAGTTAAACCGTGCCATAATCGAATTCTTTGACTCATACTTTGGATTGCAGTGTCATCCTTGGCTTGATGGGTTCTAGCGTGGCCCTATGCACTCTCTACGACTACTTCCTGTGCCAGGATCAGAGTGAGTAGCTAAGAGAACAGATTGATTTGCATGACTTACCTCGTTGTTTGCCTTCCAGGTAGTATCCCTGTGATTGTGAAGATTTTCTCGGCACGCGCCAGTTCCCGCGCCATCTTCCGCATTGTCGACAGCAAATCGAATCCGAATGTTATCAGTTGTCTTGACGGAATCCGCTGTATGTCCCTGATCTGGGTGGTTTTTGGCCATAAGTTCGGAATTGCTATATGGTCTCCGAATATAAATAACCTACATGTTGTGTCGGTTAGTGAACTCATTGTTGTATTAAGTCATAATTATTTACTGCTTTTGTTACATTTCTAGTGGCTCGTGGAACCCTTTGCCAACTTTATTCTGTACGCACCTTTCTCGGTGGATTCATTTTTCTTTATTGGCGGTCTGCTAGTGGCAATGGTTGCTCTTCGATCAATGGACAAGTAAGTCTCGAGATATTTTGCATCCATCGAGAAACATAGCCAATTTTCTGACAGATCCAAGGGAAAGCTGAATGTGCCGCTGATGTATCTTCATCGCTTTTTACGTATTGCCCCGATCTTGGCAGTGGCCATTCTTGTTTACATGAATCTTATGACTGTTATCATGAACGGACCGCTTGCTTTTAGGCAGTACCATGGCAAAGAGGGCTGTGAAAAGGGCTGGTTCTGGACGCTGCTGTTCGTGCAGAACTATGCAACAAGCCCTATTGTAAGTTATAGATCTTAGTTCCTACCATTTACTACGATTACCTTTTTTTAGTGCCTCGCTCACTCCTGGTACCTGGCCGTGGATATGCAACTGTACATAATCTCTCCGCTTCTGCTGATAGCTCTGTACAAGTGGGGCAAGAAGGCAGCAGCTGGCATTGTGGTGCTTGTGCTCCTGCTCTCGTCTTGCCTCTTTGCCACGATGATGGTCAACAAGTACTCAATGCTCACTAAGTAGGTCGACGATCTTTATATTTGTCTGTAGAGATTTTTAACCTCATTTAATTGCAGGAACTCAATGGGACAAGATGCCAGTAATAAGGTTTATTCGGCCACACACACGCATGCGACTCCCTGGCTGATCGGTTTTCTCTTCGGGTACTTCCTCCACCTAAATCGAGGAAAGAAGTTCCAGTTAAGCCGGATTTTCGTATGGTCTGGATGGGTTCTTAGCCTGGCCATGCTCTTCACCTCGATCTTTGCCATGTATCCTGCCTCAAAGTGGAGTGCTCCTCCTCTGTCTACCCTCGACGAGTCTTTGTACTACACGCTGACACGAGTAGGCTGGCCATTGGCCCTGTGTTGGATCGTCTTCGCCTGCACGCAGGGCCACGGCGGTCTGGCGGATAGCTTCCTATCCTCGCCACTGTGGCAGCCTCTCTCGAGACTCTCCTATTCAGTGTACATGTGGCATATGTTCATCGTGGAAATGAACACAAGACTTCTACGGACCAACACATATTTTTCGGACTATAATGTGGTAAGTTTTGTTTCCAATAGTTGACTGAAAATAGTGGAATGTAGTCAACGAACAACATTTTATGCTTTTCCAGATGCTTGGCTTTTGGTCTGACTTTGGGATCACTCTGTTGATCTCGTATGTCCTATACCTTATAATTGAGGCTCCTTTTGGCGGGCTCGATAATCTTCTACGACCCCGGGTGAAGACTAGTGGGGAGCCGAGAGCTTCCAGCGTACCAAGGCAGTCTTCCATCGATGTCGTGAAGGATCGTTCGACTGAAAGTGGGAGTCTGCATGAACCCGAAGTGCCTAAGGATAAAGTCGCAACGACTGCCTCAGCATAGTTATACTTATGTTTTGTTTTAGTCATATTTAAATACAGTGTTATTTTCTTGTATTCGATAACTTTCCACAGACCAGACATGTTAGTAATGTTTGCTATTGAATTATGACTTTGAAGCCACTTGAGATAGCTCTTCCAAATACCAATTCGATGAGTAATACTTTACAAAACATTCTTGTTCACAAGTACAACTACATAATAATCTCTTCGATAGTCTATATATTTATAGTATTCTTCGTTTCCGAACTATATTTTGCATTTCAGACTTTTGAATTAAAATTAGGCGACACCTGCTGTCAAGCTTAAAAGATAACTTCTGTGCATTTTTTCCCGTTACTCGAAAATGCGAGATGCAATGAGAGATAAGAACATCAGTTTTTGTTCATAACTCTTTCTGCTATTTATCTAATTACTTTGTCTTGTCTCTTTATGCTTTTCCCTTCTCCTACGAGGGTCGATATTGAAATTATTGAGGTGTTGTATAGTTTTGGGCACTTCTAAGCAGGATAACAAAATTTGTTATAGACTACTTTGCTTGCACTGGTCATGGGAACAATTTTATGCGAAAGAGACGAACCACACTTCAAATGGTAATACCAAAGACAAAATAAGATCTAGGATGAGTAAATCCATAAAAAATGTAAGGCTCGACTTTTTCGATGTGGAATTTTCATAAATAGTATACTTTCAGTTCAAGCTCATTCTATTTTTAGATCCATGATCTGTACCATTTATCATCTTTCCACACAATGCATTGCAATAATAATAATTGTAGAATAATTTATTTCCGACCCTTTATCTCTATTTTCACACCAACACCAGCCGTTTTATATCGCACCCCTCTGGCAGAGGCGCACACTGCACGATGAAGAGCGTATGAAAGATAATGAGAGGATGAGTAAGCGCGGGGAATGGGTAGCGTAGCCACTGCGATTTCATTTGTACCATCTGGCAATAATACTGATCCAATTTGATCGAGATTCGGAAATCTTGTTGAGGTTGATTGTTGATTTCTTGGGACATCCAAATCTACCACAAACCAAAATCTATCCCTATAGTCTTCGCATACGGGGTATACAGAGACTTCGCTGATACATTCACTCTTATAAAAGCCACAAACTAATTAATCGCAAATCAATAAATGAAACGATTAGCTGGGAATAGTATAAACAAATATACATTTTTGGTTCCGACTACCTAGAATTTAGGCTGATTGATCTTTATCGGTGATGTTCGCCTGAATTTAGCATTTTAGTATGACAGTTTGAGTATCTGAGTACTTGAAATAAACGTTTTTATAATCGACTCGACTCTGTTAGATAGTGTTATCGGCAAATTGCCTTTGAAGCTTTTGTATAAAATCAGTGTTAGCGGTCAGCAGTTCGCAGAAGATAGTCAGAAGTATTAGCATGGTGAACGCACTGGGCATTCTTTTAGTCTGCGGACTGGTGCTCGTCAGCGCCGTAAAAGTGAAAGAGGAGGATGTCCTGGAGGACTACCAACAGTTGATGGAGCTCCGCTCGCTGGGAGTCGAGTTTGGCGAACACTTCCGCAATGCTTCGCTCACGGACTTGGCTCTATTCCAATCCCGAATACCCAGTCAGGAGGATCTGCTGTGTCTTGCGGACATGGCTCAGTTCATGCAGGCACTCACTGCTGGAGAATTGTGGGCACTGAAGAGTAAGTCAATACTGAAATGTAGAAAGTGATTGTGAACTAAAGTTGATGAATTTTGTGAGCAGTGATCGATGCTTGGGGCTCCATTCCCTCGGGAGTGCTCTACGGCAACGCATACCATCTGGGTAACTTCGACGAGTGCGTCAAGATCAGCAAGGAGATCACCAGTAGTCACAGCATAAATGGAAAGTATTGTTTTCTCATCGTACCCGCCCTATCCAGTTCACTCAGGATCGCATCATGCTTTCCGGCTTCCTGCTCTGCCGCACATATGGATACGTTTTTTGGTCAAATAACGCAGAATCTGTTCAACTTGAGCACCACAAATATAAAATTCAGCGAGGCCAGCTGCCAGACAAGTGAATCGAAACCCTGGGATGCCCTTACTATTTGCACAGTGTAAGTTTAACCGTATTATAATCGAATTATGTGACTCATACTATGGATTGCAGTGTCATCCTTGGCTTGATGGGTTCTATCGTGGCCCTATGCACTCTCTACGACTACTTCCTGTGCCAGGATCAGAGTGAGTAGCTAAGAGAACAGATTGGTTTACATGACTTACCTCGTTATTTGTCTTCCAGGTCGTGTCCCTGTGATTGTGAAGATTTTCTCGGCACGCGCCAGTTCCCGCGCCATCTTCCGCATTGTCGACAGCAAATCGAATCCGAATGTTATCAGTTGTCTTGACGGAATCCGCTGCATGTCATTGTTCTGGGTGATTTTCGGACATGAATATATATATGCGCTGATTTCTCCGAATATAAATAATCTCGATATATATTCGGTTAGTAGCCCCATTATTGTACATTTGTGTGCGCAATTATTTTGTTAATTCTTTTGTTTTTCTTATTTTGTTTTCTAGTGGGCCGTTGAGCCCTTTGCCAGCTTTATTCGCCATGGGTTTTATTCGGTTGATTCATTTTTCTTTATTGGCGGCCTACTAGTGGCTATGGTTGCTCTTCGCTCAATGGACAAGTAAGTGTTCGAGATATTTGGCATCCATCGGGAATTATAGCCCACTTTCTGACAGATCCGACGGAAAACTGAATGTGCCGCTGATGTATCTACATCGCATTATACGGATTGTGCCGATACTTGCAATCGCAATCTTAGTTTATATGAAGATGACGCCAGTAGTTTCGGGAGGACCATTTTTCAAAGGTGGATTCCATGGTACAGCCAACTGTGAAAAGGGGTGGTTCTGGACGCTGCTGTTCGTGCAGAACTATGCAACAAGTGATATTGTAAGTAATAGATCTTTCCTTTTCTCCATTTCTATGATTATCTTCTTCAGTGCCTGGATCACACCTGGTACCTGGCCGTGGATATGCAACTGTACATAATCTCTCCGCTTCTGCTGATTGCTCTGTACATGTGGGGCAAGAAAGCAGCAGCTGGCATTGTGGTGCTTGTGCTCCTGCTATCGTCTTGCTTATTTGCCACAATGATGGTCAACAAGTACACAATGATCATCAAGTGGGTTTATGATCATTTTCCGATCCTTCTCTTTTTATCTTTTTTTCTAAATGAATGAATTTATTTAATTCAAGGGACGGATTCGAGAGTGAAGCCAGTAAGAAACTGTATATGGCCACACACACGCATGCGGCTCCCTGGCTGATTGGTTTTCTCTTCGGGTACTTCCTCCACCTAAATCGGGGAAGGAAGTTCCAGTTAAGCCCGATTGTCGTATGGTCTGGATGGGTTCTTAGCCTGGCCATGCTCTTCACATCGATTTTTGCCATGTATCCTGCGTCAAAGTGGACTGCTCCTCCTCTGCCTATCCTCGAGGAGTCTCTGTACTACACGCTGACACGAGTGGGCTGGCCATTGGCCCTGTGTTGGATCGTCTTCGCCTGCATGCAGGGCTACGGAGGTCTGGCGGATAGTTTCCTATCCTGGCCACTGTGGCAGCCTCTCTCGAGACTCTCCTATTCAGTGTACATCTGGCACCTTTTTGTACAGGAAATAAACAGTAGAAACATTCGCACGAATACATATTTCTCGGACTACAATATTGTAAGTTTCTTTTCCAGTAGTTGACGTAACGAAAACTGTAGTTTTTTAGTTAAATTTATTAATGCTTTTCAGATGCTTCGTTTTTGGTCTGACCTTGGGATCACTTTGTTGATGTCGTATGTCCTATACATTATAATTGAGGCTCATTGTGGCGGGCTCGATAATCTTCTACGATCCCGGGAAAAGACTAGTGTGGAGCCGACAGCTCCCAGCGTACCAAGGCAGTCTTCCATCGATGTCGTGAAGGATCGTTCGACTGAAAGTGGGAGTCTGCATGAACCCGAAGTGCCTAAGGAAGAAGCCACAACGACTGCCTCAGCATAGTTATACTTATGTTTTGTTTTAGTCATATTTAAATACAGTGTTATTTTCTTGTATTCGATAACTTTCCACAGACCAGACATGTTAGTAATGTTTGAGTTATGACTTTGAAGCCACTTGAGATATTAGCTCTTCCAAATAAACATTCGATGAGTAACACATTACAAAACTTTCCTTCCCCCCTATTCACAGACACAAAGTCATAATAATCTCTTCGATAGTCTATATATTTGTGGATAGAACCTAAAACATGTGAGTGGCTGCGTGCCGACCCCTGGTTTACATACATATGTACAACGGAATGGTCTGCGCGCTCTCTCAGGCGCCGGCTGGCTCAAGGTATACTTAAATAAGGTATTCGCACTTGAGTTATCGCCCTCTTTGCTTCCTTCTTGAAGTTCAGTCTGCTAGCATGAGCGACGCATCTCCGCGGACGAGTTTTTGTGTGTTCTTTTTCTTCTTCCCTTAAATAAGAAGTAGTGGCACTCTCAGTGCGGCTACCTTTATAAGTATACCTTGGGCTGACTCTCTCTGACGACCGCTCTCGCGCACTCGTGATCGGCTCTCTCGCTGTCGGAATAGGGGACGCGAGCTTACAGACAGACTAGCCTCTTCTTACATACATATGTATACACATGTATATCTACTCATATATGTCGTGGAAGTGGGTGCGAGAGAGAGAGGGATGGAGAAGCCCTTTGCAGGAGTTTTGTAGCCTCTGAAATTTGATTTGTTCCTTCTGGCTATAACAAATGAGTTTGAAATGACTGAAACTGCAGCTACAGCGGCTGCCTGAAAAGAGTTCTATATATAATCTCTAATATCTATAATTAATTCCTCTAATACATATTTTGTAGTACCAATGTGCTACTTAAATTTGCACTCTGAAGTGGCTACTTGAGATATCATCTCTTGTAGGGATGTGAGATATTACGCGTTGACTAATATGTATATTTGGATTGAAGCGTTTATTTACTGAAAAATTGACAAGAAAAATCCTTATCGGCGTCAAAACATCAGTCAAATTACAAAAAAACTTTTTCAAGAAAAATCCAATATGCGACTACTCAGAATTTCTACTAACCTCATTGATTGGTATTTTCGGTAGAGTTAAAATGTATTCTACTAGTCCAACAATCTCCTTACTGATATCTTGAATCGGAGGGGGAAGGCCGCTTATCACGAGATTGCCTTCAAAGTTTTTTTATAAAATCACTGGCAATTGGTTCTATGGCATCAATTGAAAAAGTGTTAACCATGGTGAACGTATTAGGCACTCTGTTTGTCTGCGGACTGGTACTTGCCAGTGCCGCAGAATTGAAAGACGCCCATGTCCTACAGGACTACCAACATCTGATGGGGCTCCGCTCGCTGGGAGTCGAGTTTGGCGAACACTTCCGCAATGCATCGCTCACGGACTTGGCTCTATTCCAATCCCGAATACCCAGTCAAGAGGATCTGTTGTGTCTTGCGGACATGGCTCAGTTCATGCAGGCACTCACTGCTGGAGAATTGTGGGCACTGAAGAGTGAGTGAATACTGAAATGCATCAAGTGATTGTGAACTAAAGTTGACGAATTTTGTGAGCAGTGATCGATGCTTGGGGCTCCATTCCGTCAGGATTGCTGTACGGTAACAATTACGATTTTGGAAATTTCGATGAGTGCGTCAAGATCAGTAAAGAGATCACCAGTAGTCACAGCATAAATGGAAAGTACTGTTTTCTCAAGGTAGCCGTTAGTTCCCCGTCTCAAAATGTGGCCTTACTAACTAGCTCATTAAGGATCGCATCATGCTTTCCGGCTTCGTGCTCTGCCGCACATATGGATGCGTTTTTGAGCCAATTAATGCAGAAACTTTTCAGCTCAAACGGCACAAACCTACAAGTCCAAGAGACCAGCTGCCAGACAAGTGAATCAAAAACCTGGGATGGAATGACTATTTTCACAGTGTGAGTTAAACCGTGCCATAATCGAATTCTTTGACTCATACTTTGGATTGTAGTGTCATCCTTGGCTTGATGGGTTCTATCGTGGCCCTATGCACTCTCTACGACTACTTCCTGTGCCAGGATCAGAGTGAGTAGCTAAGAGAACAGATTGAGAACGTTGACTTACCTCGTTGTTTGCCTTCCAGGTCGTATCCCTGTGATTGTGAAGATTTTCTCGGCACGCGCCAGTTCCCGCGCCATCTTCCGCATTGTCGACAGCAAATCGAACCCGAATGTTATCAGTTGTCTTGACGGAATCCGCTGTATGTCCCTGATCTGGGTGGTTTTTGGCCATAAATTCGGTTATGCTATAGGGTCTCCGAATATAAATAACCTACATGTTGTGTCGGTTAGTGAACTCATTATGGTATTAAGTCATAATTATTTACTGCTTTTGTTAAATTTCTAGTGGCTCGTGGAACCCTTTGCCAACTTTATTCTGTACGCACCTTTCTCGGTGGATTCATTTTTCTTTATTGGCGGTCTGCTTGTGGCAATGGTTGCTCTTCGATCAATGGACAAGTAAGTCTCGAGATATTTTGCATCCATCGAGAAACATAGTCAATTTTCTGACAGATCCAAGGGAAAGCTGAATGTGCCGCTGATGTATCTTCATCGCTTTTTACGTATTGCCCCGATCTTGGCAGTGGCCATTCTTGTCTACATGAATCTGATGACTGTTATCACGAACGGACCGCTTGCTTATAGGCAGTACCATGGCAAAGAGGCCTGTGAAAAGGGCTGGTTCTGGACGCTGCTGTTCGTGCAGAACTATGCAACAAGCCCTATTGTAAGTTATAGATCTTAGTTCCTACCATTTACTACGATAACCTTTTTTTAGTGCCTCGCTCACTCCTGGTACCTGGCCGTGGATATGCAACTGTACATAATCTCTCCGCTTCTGCTGATTGCTCTGTACAAGTGGGGCAAGAAGGCAGCAGCTGGCATTGTGGTGCTTGTGCTCCTGCTCTCGTCTTGCCTCTTTGCCACGATGATGGTCAACAAGTACTCAATGCTCACTAAGTAGGTCGACGATCTTTATATTTGTCTGTAGAGATTTTTAACCTCATTTAATTGCAGGAACTCAATGGGACAAGATGCCAGTAATAAGGTTTATTCGGCCACACACACGCATGCGACTCCCTGGCTGATCGGTTTTCTCTTCGGGTACTTCCTCCACCTAAATCGAGGAAAGAAGTTCCAGTTAAGCCGGATTTTCGTATGGTCTGGATGGGTTCTTAGCCTGGCCATGCTCTTCACCTCGATCTTTGCCATGTATCCTGCCTCAAAGTGGAGTGCTCCTCCTCTGTCTACCCTCGACGAGTCTTTGTACTATACGCTGACACGAGTAGGCTGGCCATTGGCCCTGTGTTGGATCGTCTTCGCCTGCATGCAGGGCCACGGCGGTCTGGCGGATAGCTTCCTATCCTCGCCACTGTGGCAGCCTCTCTCGAGACTCTCCTATTCAGTGTACATGTGGCATATGTTCATCGTGGAAATGAACACCAGACTTCTACGGACCAACACATATTTTTCGGACTATAATGTGGTAAGTTTTGTTTCCAATAGTTGACTGAAAATAGTGGATTATAGTCAGCGAACAATATTTTATGCTTTTCCAGATGCTTGGCTTTTGGTCTGACTTTGGGATCACTCTGTTGATCTCGTATGTCCTATACCTTATAATTGAGGCTCCTTTTGGCGGACTCGATAATCTTCTACGACCCCGGGTGAAGACTAGTGTGGAGCCGACAGCTCCCAGAGTACCAAGGCAGTCTTCCATCGATGTCGTGAAGGATCGTTCGACTGAAAGTGGGAGTCTGCATGAACCCGAAGTGCCTAAGGATAAAGTCGCAACGACTGCCTCAGCATAGTTATACTTATGTTTTGTTTAAGTCATATTTAAATACAGTGTTATTTTCTTGTATTCGATAACTTTCCACAGACCAGACATGTTAGTAATATTTGCTATTGAGTTATGACTTTAAAGCCACTTGAGATAGCTCTTCAAAATACCAATTCGATGAGTAATACTTTACAAAACATTCTTGTTCACAAGTACAACTACATGATAATCTCTTCGATAGTCTATATATTTATAGTATTCTTCGTTTCCGAACTATATTTTGCATTTCAGACTTTTGAATTAAAATTAGGCGACACCTGCTGTCAAGCTTAAAAGATAACTTCTGTGCATTTTTTCCCGTTACTCGAAAATGCGCGATGCAATGAGAGATAAGAACATCAGTTTTTGTTCATAACTCTTTCTGCTATTTATCTAATTACTTTGTCTTGTCTCTTTATGCTTTTCCCTTCTCCTACGAGGGTCGATATTGAAATTATTGAGGTGTTGTATAGTTTTGGGCAGTTCTAAGCAGGATAACAAAATTTGTTATAGACTACTTTGCTTGCACTGGTCATGGGAACAATTTTATGCGAAAGAGACGAACCACACTTCAAATGGTAATACCAAAGACAAAATAAGATCTAGGATGAGTAAATCCATAAAAAATGTAAGGCTCGACTTTTTCGATGTGGAATTTTCATAAATAGTATACTTTCAGTTCAAGCTCATTCTATTTTTAGATCCATGATCTGTACCATTTATCATCTTTCCACACAATGCATTGCAATAATAATAATTGTAGAATAATTTATTTCCGACCCTTTATCTCTATTTTCACACCAACACCAGCCGTTTTATATCGCACCCCTCTGGCAGAGGCGCACACTGCACGATGAAGAGCGTATGAAAGATAATGAGAGGATGAGTAAGCGCGGGGAATGGGTAGCGTAGCCACTGCGATTTCATTTGTACCATCTGGCAATAATACTGATCCAATTTGATCGAGATTCGGAAATCTTGTTGAGGTTGATTGTTGATTTCTTGGGACATCCAAATCTACCACAAACCAAAATCTATCCCTATAGTCTTCGCATACGGGGTATACAGAGACTTCGCTGATACATTCACTCTTATAAAAGCCACATTTTAGTATCTGAGTATTTTAGTATTGAGTATCTGAGTACTTGAAATAAACGTTTTTATAATCGACTCGACTCTGTTAGATAGTGTTATCGGCAAATTGCCTTTGAAGCTTTTGTATAAAATCAGTGTTAGCGGTCAGCAGTTCGCAGAAGATAGTCAGAAGTATTAGCATGGTGAACGCACTGGGCATTCTTTTAGTCTGCGGACTGGTGCTCGTCAGCGCCGTAAAAGTGAAAGAGGAGGATGTCCTGGAGGACTGCCAACAGTTGATGGGGCTCCGCTCGCTGGGAGTCGAGTTTGGCGAACACTTCCGCAATGCTTCGCTCACGGACTTGGCTCTATTCCAATCCCGAATACCCAGTCAGGAGGATCTGCTGTGTCTTGCGGACATGGCTCAGTTCATGCAGGCACTCACTGCTGGAGAATTGTGGGCACTGAAGAGTAAGTCAATACTGAAATGTAGAAAGTGATTGTGAACTAAAGTTGATGAATTTTGTGAGCAGTGATCGATGCTTGGGGCTCCATTCCCTCGGGAGTGCTCTACGGCAACGCATACCATCTGGGTAACTTCGACGAGTGCGTCAAGATCAGCAAGGAGATCACCAGTAGTCACAGCATAAATGGAAAGTATTGTTTTCTCATCGTACCCGCCCTATCTAGTTCACTCAGGATCGCATCATGCTTTCCGGCTTCCTGCTCTGCCGCACATATGGATACGTTTTTTGGTCAAATAACGCAGAATCTGTTCAACTTGAGCACCACAAATATAAAATTCAGCGAGGCCAGCTGCCAGACAAGTGAATCGAAACCCTGGGATGCCCTTACTATTTGCACAGTGTAAGTTTAACCCTATTATAATCGAATTCTGTTACTCATACTATGGATTGCAGTGTCATCCTTGGCTTGATGGGTTCTATCGTGGCCCTATGCACTCTCTACGACTACTTACTGTGCCAGGATCAGAGTGAGTAGCTAAGAGAACAGATTGATTTACATGACTTACCTCGTTATTTGTCTTCCAGGTCGTGTCCCTGTGATTGTAAAGATTTTCTCGGCACGCGCCAGTTCCCGCGCCATCTTCCGCATTGTCGACAGCAAATCGAATCCGAATGTTATCAGTTGTCTTGACGGAATCCGCTGCATGTCATTGTTCTGGGTGATTTTCGGACATGAATATATATATGCGCTGATTTCTCCGAATATAAATAATCTCGATATATATTCGGTTAGTAGCCCCATTATTTTACATTTGTATGTGCAATTAATTGGTTATTTCTTTTGTTTATTTTCTAGTGGGCCGTTGAGCCCTTTGCCAGCTTTATTCGCCATGGGTTTTATTCGGTTGATTCATTTTTCTTTATTGGCGGCCTACTAGTGGCTATGGTAGCTCTTCGCTCAAGGGATAAGTAAATGCTTGAGATATTTGGAATCCATCGGGAATTATAGCCAACTTTCTGACAGATCCGACGGAAAACTGAATGTGCCGCTGATGTATCTACATCGCATTATACGGATTGTGCCGATACTTGCAATCGCAATCTTAGTTTATATGAAGATGACGCCAGTAGTTTCGGGAGGACCATTTTTCAAAGGTGGATTCCATGGTACAGCCAACTGTGAAAAGGGGTGGTTCTGGACGCTGCTGTTCGTGCAGAACTATGCAACAAGTGATATTGTAAGTAATAGATCTTTCCTTTTCTCCATTTCTATGATTATCTTCTTCAGTGCCTGGATCACACCTGGTACCTGGCCGTGGATATGCAACTGTACATAATCTCTCCGCTTCTGCTGATTGCTCTGTACAAGTGGGGCAAGAAAGCAGCCGCTGGCATTGTGGTGCTTGTGCTCCTGCTGTCTTCTTGCCTCTTTGCCACGATGATGGTGAACAAGTACTCAATGCTCTTCAAGTAGGTCCAGGATCTTTCCATTTGTCTTTAGAGATTTTTAACTTCATTCATTTGCAGTAACGGAACGGATGGAAATGCCTCTCAGAAACTCTATTCGGCCACACACACGCATGCGGCTCCCTGGCTGATCGGTTTTCTCTTCGGGTACTTCCTCCACCTGAATCGTAGAAAGAAGTTCCAGTTAAGCCCGACTGCCGTGTGGTCTGGATGGGTTCTTAGCTTGGCCATGATTTTCACCTCGCTCTTTGCCATGATTCCTGCCGAAAAGTGGAGTGCTCCTCGTCTGTCCACCCTCGAGGAGTCTTTGTACTACACGCTGACACGAGTGGGCTGGCCATTGGCCCTGTGCTGGATTGTGTTTGCCTGCATGCAGGGCCACGGCGGTCTGGCAAATAGCTTCCTATCCTCGCCACTGTGGCAGCCTCTCTCGAGACTCTCTTATTCAGCATATATCTGGCACCTTTTTGTACAGGAGATAAACAGTAGAAACATTCGCACGAATACATATTTCTCGGACTACAATATTGTAAAATTCTTTTTCAGTAGTTGATGTAACGAAGTTGCTAATTTTTTACCTTAATTTTTAATTTTCAGATGCTTAGTTTTTGGTCTGACCTTGGGATCACTTTGTTGATGTCGTATGTCCTATACATTATAATTGAGGCTCCTTGTGGCGGGCTCGATAATCTTCTACGATCCCGCGGAAGGACTAGTGTGGAGCCGACAGCTCCCAGAGTTCAAAGTCAGTCTTCCATCGGTGTCCTGAGGGATCGTTCGACTGAAAGTGGGAGTCTGCATGAACCTGAAGTGACTAGGGAAGAAGTCGCAACGACTGCCTCAGAATAGTTATAATTAAGCTTTGTTTTAGTCATATTTAAATACAGTGTGATTTCCTTGTATCTGATAACTTTCCACAGACCAGACATGTTAGCAATGTTTGCTATTGAATTATGACTTTGAAGCCACTTGAGATAGTAACTCTTCCAAATAAACATTCGATGAATAACACATTACACAACTTTCCTTCCCCCCTATTCACAGACACAAAGACATAATAACCTCTTCGATAGTCTATATATGTATTTATGGATAGAACCTTAAACATGTGAGTGGCTGCGTGCCGACCAATGGTTTACATACATACATACATATGTACATATGTACATGTGAGCTTACGATTGATGTAATTTATTATATTCTCAAAAAAGGGAAGAACTAAAATTTTTTCCAAAAAAGAAAATAAAAAAAATTTAAATCGAACCCATTGGGAGATTTTTATATATTAATAGTAATCTGTTTCCATTTTTGTTTACTTATGTACATATATGTATGTTTTTTACAAATTTCTTCAACATTTACACATCTGCATACATGTTGGAATGTTAATTATAATATTAACGTTTATTGATATTGGTAATAGTATTAGAATAGATGGACAATATTTCTAATTTTACTTAAGAACTTCAATAATAAGACGTTGGCGAAACACAACTGATAAAATATTTCTCACGGCGGCTGCAACGGAATGGTCTGCGCGCTCCCTCAGGCGTCGGCTGGCTCAAGGTATGCTAAAAAAAGGTAGCCGCACTAGAGTTATCGCCTTCTTTGCTTTATTCTTAAATTTCAGTCTGCTAGCATAAGCGACGCATCTCCACGGACAACTTTTTGTGTGTTCCTTTTCTTGTTCACTTAAATAAGAAGTAGTGGCACTCTCAGTGCGGCTACCTTTATAAGTATACCTTGGGCTGACTCTCTCTGACGACCGCTCTCGCGCTCTCGTAATCGGAATGAGAAGCCCTTTGCAGGCGTTGTGTAGCCTTTGAAGTTTCATTTGTTCATTCTGGCTATAATAATGATCCGACCTGATCCAGATTCGGCGAGATACGGTAGATATGGTTATTTTCCATGATTCTGCGCTTGTAGTTTTCTCATAAAAATTGTTAATAAATAATATTTCATTTATATGTGATCTTATGATTTATGTAAATAATAAAACATATTTTAGTGGTAGCCGCCAGAGTTTGTATCCGCGAACTCTTGCAATTTACATAGCACTGGAGTTACTCATCTTAGTTTAGATATTGTCTTTCCACACAACGCACTGCGCACACTGCACGACGATATCCCTATAGTCTTCGCATACCGGGTATAAAAAGACTGCTAATACATTTACCCTTATAAAAAGGCACAAATTAATTAATCGAAAATGTATATAAATAAGTGTATATTTTCTCTTCCGACTACATAGAATTTAGAATTGCTCCTTATCGGTGATGTTCGCCTGAATTGAGCATTTTAGTATGACAGGTTGAGAGTCTGAGTATCTGCGTACTCGAAATAAACATTTTTATAATCGACTCGAGGGCTGACACTCTTTTAGATAGTGTTATCGGCAGATTGCCTTTGAAGCTTTCGTATAAAATAACTGTCAGCGGTCAGCAGGTGGCAGAAGATAGTCAGAAGTATTAGCATGGTGAACGAACTAGGCATTCTATTGATTTGCGGACTGGTACTCGTCAGTGCCGTAAAACTGAAAGACGAGGATGCCCTGCAGGACTACCAACATCTGATGGGACTCCGCTCGCTGGGAGTCGAGTTTGGCGAACACTTCCGCAATACATCGCTCACGGACTTGGCTCTATTCCAATCCCGAATACCCAGTCAGGAGGATCTGCTGTGTCTTGCGGACATGGCTCAGTTCATGCAGGCACTCACTGCTGGAGAATTGTGGGCACTGAAGAGTAAGTCAATACTGAAATGTAGAAAGTGATTGTGAACTAAAGTTGATGAATTTTGTGAGCAGTGATCGATGCTTGGGGCTCCATTCCTTCGGGAGTGCTCTACGGCAACGCATACCATCTGGGTAACTTCGACGAGTGCGTCAAGATCAGCAAGGAGATCACCAGTAGTCACAGCATAAATGGAAAGTATTGTTTTCTCATCGTACCCGCCCTATCCAGTTCACTCAGGATCGCATCATGCTTTCCGGCTTCCTGCTCTGCCGCACATATGGATACGTTTTTTGGTCAAATAACGCAGAATCTGTTCAACTTGAGCACCACAAATATAAAATTCAGCGAGGCCAGCTGCCAGACAAGTGAATCGAAACCCTGGGATGCCCTTACTATTTGCACAGTGTAAGTTTAACCCTATTATAATCGAATTCTGTTACTCATACTATGGATTGCAGTGTCATCCTTGGCTTGATGGGTTCTATCGTGGCCCTGTGCACTCTCTACGACTACTTCCTGTGCCAGGATCAGAGTGAGTAGCTAAGAGAACAGATTGATTTACATGACTTACCTCGTTGTTTGCCTTCCAGGTCGTATCCCTGTGATTGTGAAGATTTTCTCGGCACGCGCCAGTTCCCGCGCCATCTTCCGCATTGTCGACAGCAAATCGAATCCGAATGTTATCAGTTGTCTTGACGGAATCCGCTGCATGTCATTGTTCTGGGTGATTTTCGGGCATGAATATGTATATGCGCTGAGTTCTCCGAATATGAATAATCTCGATATATATTCGGTGAGTTACATTTGTATGTGCAATTATTTTGTTAATTCTTTTGTTTATTTTCTAGTGGGCCGTTGAGCCCTTTGCCAGCTTTCTTCGGCATGGGTTTTATTCGGTTGATTCATTTTTCTTTATTGGCGGCCTACTAGTGGCTATGGTAGCTCTTCGCTCAATGGATAAGTAAATGCTCGAGATATTTGGAATCCATCGGGAATTATAGCCAACTTTCTGACAGATCCAACGGAAAACTGAATGTGCCGCTGATGTATCTACATCGCATAATACGGATTGTGCCGATACTTGCAATCGCAATCTTAGTTTACATGACGATGATGCCTGTAGTTTCGGGAGGACCATTATTCAAAGGTGGATTCTATGGTACAGCCAACTGTAAAAAGGTCTGGTTCTGGACGCTGTTGTTCGTGCAGAATTACGCAAAAAGCAATATTGTAAGTAATAGATCTTTCCTCTTTTCCATTTCTATGATTATCTTTTTCAGTGCCTATCTCACACCTGGTACCTGGCCGTGGATATGCAACTGTACATAATCTCTCCGCTTCTGCTGATTGCTCTGTACAAGTGGGGCAAGAAAGCAGCCGCTGGCATTGTGGTGCTTGTGCTCCTGCTGTCTTCTTGCCTCTTTGCCACGATGATGGTGAACAAGTACTCAATGCTCTTCAAGTAGGTCCAGGATCTTTCCATTTGTGTTTAGAGATTTTTAACCTCATTTAATTGAAGTAACGAAATAGACGGAAATGCCCCTCATAAAATCTATTCGGCCACACACACGCATGCGGCTCCCTGGCTGATCGGTTTTCTCTTCGGGTACTTCCTCCACCTGAATCGTGGAAAGAAGTTCCAGTTAAGCAGAATAGTCGTATGGACTGGATGGGTTCTTAGCCTGGCCATGATTTTCACCTCGATCTTTGCCATGATTCCTGCCGAAAAGTGGACTGCTCCTCGTCTGTCTACCCTCGAGGAGTCTCTGTACTACACGCTGACACGAGTGGGCTGGCCATTGGCCCTTTGTTGGGTCGTCTTCGCCTGCGTGCAGGGCCACGGCGGTCTGGCAAATAGCTTCCTATCCTCGCCATTGTGGCAGCCTCTTTCGAGACTCTCCTATTCAGCGTATATCTGGCATTTTTTTATAGAGGAGATAAACAGTAGAAACATTCGCACGAATACATATTTCTCGGACTACAATATTGTAAGTTTCTTTTCCAGTAGTTGATGTAACGAAGTTGCTAATTTTTTAACTTTATTTATCATTTTCAGATGCTTCGTTTTTGGTCTGACCTTGGGATGACTCTGTTGATGTCGTATGTTTTATACCTTATAATTGAGGCTCCTTTTGGCGGGCTCGATAATCTTCTACGACCCCGGGAGAAGACTAGTGTGGAGCCGACAGGTCCAAGCGAACAAAAACGGTCTTCAGACGATGTCCAGCAGTTGAACGACGGAAGGAGTCCGGACGAGCCCGAGGTGCCTAAGGAATCAGCCACAATGACTGCCTCTGAATAATTATAACAGCAAATATCAATACGTTTTGTGTTCCCATAATGTAAATCTTTTGTAGTTTAAAAGTCCAATTTTTGTATGCCATTGGTCTGTTCTGTCAGTTCTCACGATGACTAGTGACTTTCACTAAGACACTCATATCAGAAAAGTCCTCTGTAATCCGTCGAAAAGCAATATATTAAACGATTACCTGGTAACAGTATAAACATAAACAAGATGTGTGTTTCCGACTAACCAGAAACTAGACTGATAACCGTTATTATCGGTTATGTTCGGCTGAATCAAGTATTTTGTTGTGCTAGTCTGAGTGTCTACTTAACCGAAACAATCGTTTTTATAATCGGCTAGCGGTGTGACACACTTATCGTCAGATTCGTATAAAATCATGCTGGAACACCATCAATCGTTTCAGAAGTGGCTGAGAAATGCTGTGGGTACCCTGTGGGTCTGCTGACGGGACTCCTTAGTGCCACAACTGAAAGGTGGTGGTGACCTGCAGCGATCGATATCGGGACTGCTGCACGGTAACATCTTCCATCTTAGCAATTTTGATGAGTTTTTGGTTACAGTTAGGTAGGGAATGTGAGAAGTGAATATTCGTGATGTAGGATAAGCGGCTAATTTCTCAACAATATACATTCATACATATGTATAAGTACTGTAGCTGTTCATCAACTGTTTTCTTATCTATCTCCAACAGATGTTCAACACGCTTTATACTACGATCAGGTTATTCGCTGATATCAGTCTTCGAAGAGCTTCTAAATATCAGTGCACTGAGTACCGATTTAGCGCCACATGGCTGTTATGCCTTCCCATACAAAAAGAAAGTAATCTATTCTATTAGAGGGCGTTTACGCGGACTGATTCATGCCGATGAAAACGAAACCAATATTCCCTCAAGTACCCACGTAATGGCCTATCAAGGAAGAATGATGGTGGCTGTCTACGATTATTATGGTGGCGATGGTGTTATATATGACCGTCGCACAGTGGGCTCACAGCCGAAATCAGGTGTCAAAATTCAAAGCCCTTTGGAAATATATGAATTTCTGCATCTGATACTGAATTTTCCATAGCTTTCAAAACACCCAAACTTTTATAAGGTTCAAAAATGTATTCACTTACGGATACTTTCATGTGGAATAAACAACAAACTATGAAACGAAAGATTCTGTGTTGTGTTATTTTCGGGTTCCGCAATTATTTGTAATGCCCACTGTATCAAATTGTTCATATGTACTTATGTATGTAGGTATACAGAATATCCCACACGGCAGCACCCTATCCAGCCGTTCTCTAGCGTCTTCTTTCTTTCTTTCGCCTTCCCTATCCTCTCTCTTCTTTCGTCTTCGCTTTCGATCTCTCGATCAGTCGCTCTCAGGCTTGCAGTAGGTAACGAAGTAACGTAACGTAACGTAACGTAACGAAGTAGTAACGAAGCCGCGTGCTTAGGGCCGACACTACACGAAGTTTTTACACTACGAGTGTGCCGACTGCGCTGCTAGCGCGGTGGATCAATACTCAGCCTCTTCATTATTAATACTCGACAAAAACCGCCAAAAGAGGGCATATATAAGTATGTATGTACATATGTAAATAAGTAAGATGATCTCATTCCTTCAAAAATGATTGATTTAGTAAGCTCAAATGGCTGAATATCCCACAGTGCGTCGTCCAATCTTCATGATTCTAAACTAAAATGTGTATAAAGTGCGCGTGTATTTACCTTCTTAGAGTCCAGTGCAGACCCCGAATGATTCACAACTGATTGGGGATTTTGGAGTATTAGGACCAGATTTTTCATATAGAAATGAAATAGCATGAAAACAGTATGAAATAGAAATCAAAGGTCAATCTTTTGATCGCTTCTGGCTAATCAGTCACATGGGAACATCAGTATGTACTCAATAAAATAACGATTATTAGAATATGATAAGGCAGCGTTCCGTCTACCAAGAATATTAACTGATTAAATAAAATCGAAAGATTCCCATGAACTTAATTTCATTATTACCAGTCTGGATCGCTGTCCCTGTGACAAGGCTTTTCTCAATCGCCTTATGCTTATCGCTGATAGCTGCAACACCTAGATTAGGCCTATATCATTTTCCATATAAAATCCCTGGTAGTTTGTCCAGCACCTTCAGTCGAATTTGGGTTACCATGATGAACGTTATAGGCACTCTGTTGGTCTGCGGACTGGTACTCGCCAGTGCAGCAGAACTGAAGGACGGAGATGTCCTGCAGGACTACCAGCGGCTGATGGGCGTCCGTTCGCTGGGCGTCGAGTTTGGCGAACACTTCCGCAATGCATCGTTCACGGACTTGGATCTATTCCAATCCCGAATACCCAGTCAGGAGGATCTGCTGTGTCTCGCGGACATGGCTCGGTTCATGCAGGCGCTCACTGCAGGAGAATTTTGGGCACTGAAGAGTGAGTGAATAATCAAAATCAAACTCAAGTGAATGTGAACTAAAGTGGATGAATATTGTGAACAGTGATCGATGCTTGGGGCTCCATTCCGTCGGGTGTGTTGTACGGCAACTTCATGCATCTTGGAAATTTCGATGAGTGCATCAAGATCAGCAAGGAGATCACCAGTAGTCACAGCATTAATGGAAAGTACTGCTTCCTCACCGCATCCTTGGGCGAAATGCTTGGAGTTCAGAATATACCAATGCCAATCAAGATCGCATCATGCTTTCCGGCTTCCTGCTCTGCCGCACACATGGATACGTTCGTGGCCCAATTGATGCAGAGACTATTGAACTCTAGCAGCACGGGTCTGCAAGTCCGCGAGTCCAGCTGCCAGACAATTGAATCGGAGCCTTGGGATGGCCTTACCATTTTCACAGTGTAAGCTAAGTCGTATCGTTATAAATTATCGCTTACTAATATTCTGCATTGCAGTGTTATTATTGGCGTGATGGGTTCCATCGTGGCCCTGTGCACGCTCTACGACTACTTCTGTTCGCAGGATCAGAATAAGGGACTTCCTAAGGTGGTGAACATTTTCTCAGCACGCGCCAGTTCCCGGACAATCTTCCGGGTTGTGGAGAACAAATCGAATCCGAATGTAATCAACTGCCTTCACGGAATCCGCTGCATGTCCCTCTTTTGGGTTGTTTTTGGACATGATTACGTATTTCATGCCTTTATTTCTCCAAACATAAATTCTGTCCATCTGGTTTCGGTTAGTGGCCTCATTTTGTGCTCAAAACAAGTTGAGATTTTAAATTTTCTTTGCTTATTTTCCAGTGGGCTGAGCAGCCATTTTCCAGCTTCATTCTGCACGGTGTTTTCTCGGTGGACTCCTTTTTCTTCCTGGGCGGCCTGCTAGTGGCGATGGTGGCTCTACGCTCCATGGATAAGTAAGTGTCTGGAAACCGTATACTTGCTGCATTTTTCATTGCGCATTCCTAACTTTGTGGCAGATCCCAGGGTAGTCTGAATGCTCCATTGATGTATCTCCATCGGCTCATCCGCATCGTTCCCGTCCTGGCGATGGCTATTCTGGTCTACATGAAGCTCATGCCCGTGGTTTCAGGCGGGCCGATCTTCAACAGTGGGTACAGTGGCAGTGCCGTATGCGAGAGCGGTTGGTACTGGACTTTGCTGTTCGTGGCGAACTATGCCACATCGGATATTGTAAGTAGAGCACATCAAATTATACTTCGCCGACCATTTTCACCATTTTGGGATCACCCTTACAGTGCCTCCCTCACGCCTGGTACCTGGCCGTGGATATGCAACTATACATAATCTCTCCGCTTCTGCTGATTGCCCTGTACAAGTGGGGCAAGAAGGCAGCAGCTGGCATTGTGGTGCTCGTGCTCCTGTGTTCGTCTTGCCTCTTTGCCACGATGATGATTAACGACTACTCGCTGCTGCTGAAGTAAGTTCCATAGGAGAATCTTAACCGCCAGTCCTAACCAGCTTGTCTTCTTCAGGAATGCAGCCTCTAATCCTGAGGCGAGTAAAAAGCTTTACTTCGCCACACACCGGCACGCCGCTCCTTGGCTGATTGGATTTCTTTTCGGATACTTCCTCCACGTGAATCGGGGAAAGAAGTTCCAGTTAGGCCGCCTTGCCGTGTGGTCTGGATGGCTGCTTAGCCTGGCCATGATCTTCACCTCGATCTTTGCCCTGTTTCCTGCCGCAAAGTGGAGTGCCCCCCCTCTGTCTACCCTCGACGAGTCTTTGTACTACACGCTGACACGAGTGGGCTGGCCATTGGCCTTGTGTTGGATTGTGTTTGCCTGCATGCAGGGGCACGGCGGTCTGGCCAACAGTTTCTTATCCTCGCCACTGTGGCAGCCTCTGTCGAGACTCTCCTATTCCGTGTACATTTGGCATATGTTCATTCTGGAGGTAAACGTGAGAAACACGAGAACCAGCACGTACTTCTCCGACTACACTGTGGTAGGTATTATTAGTGAACCATTAACTCTTCCGTGTTTAAAGCAATCTTTAATTAATTTTTGCAGATGCTTAAATTTTGGTCTGATTTGGGATTCACCGTTTTGGTGGCGTATGTCTTTTACCTTATCATTGAGGCACCTTTCGGTGGCCTTGACAGTTTTCTACGACCCAAAGCGAAGTCCAACGCTGAAGCTCCTGTTCCCAGGAAGCCAGAGGACGCTAAGCAGACGAAGACATTAGGTGACATTTCTTCGGCTGAAGCTGCTGTTGTCAGCTTAGAGACGGGGAACCCAGAGGACTCTAAAAAGAGGACGCTCGAGGACTCTAAAGAGACGGAGAACCCAGAGGACTCTAAAGAGGCGAGCAAGCCAGTGGACTCTAAAGAGAGGAATACATTAAGTGAAATTTCTGCGGC
Source organism: Drosophila algonquin (assembly GCA_035041765.1). Classification (NCBI taxonomy): domain Eukaryota; kingdom Metazoa; phylum Arthropoda; class Insecta; order Diptera; family Drosophilidae; genus Drosophila; species Drosophila algonquin. The sequence continues at coordinate 772,050 of JAWNKY010002104.1, read as the reverse complement.
TGATTAGATTATAGGATTCTTAGATTATAAGCTTATTTTTATTATCTTTGCCTACTTAAAGTGGAAATACTGCCAAGCCAACACTAAATTTATAATCTCTTATGCCTCTGGTCGTTGATACTTCTCGAGAGTTCAGCTCTTGGGGCAGGTCATGCATGGCAATGGCCTTATCGAGGTCTGGTCTGGACTGTATGCCTCTGGCTGAGTAAGACATTTATCTGCGTACTCCTAGGTACTGTTTCCGTCTGAGGCTCCACCTCCTTGAGGAGCTCTGCCCCCCTCACCCGCCCACAGACTGTAGTTGCATGTTTTGTGTAAATTTAAGCCTGAAAACAAATGGAGAACTTCTTGACTCGAGTCGACTCCGCTTAACCCAATGCCATAAAATATCGTACAAGTGCCTTCTGCACGGCGAGGGTTCACCAACTATTTGCAGTGAGTGTCTGCAGGGCCGACAAACCGATCTGAGTCCGGATCCGAATTCGAACTCCCCACTGCGCATATTTTATGGCAGTTACGCGGCTCCCAGGCAACTTAATTAGTGCCTTCTGGTGCGCTTCGACTCCGGCTCTGGCTCTGGCTCCGGCTCATGCTCTGGCTTTGACTTCCATTTCCACTTCGATTACGACTGCAACTGCTGTGGGGACAGGGGCAGGTACAGCTCGGGCCCGTCCCCGTCCCCGTCCCCAGCTCCAGCTCCAACTCCGATTCCTGGCGATTCTGGCTTCGGCTACGTCTCCGGCTGCAGCTGCATTGCACCTGACATTTAACATTATTACGCGGCACCCCAAGCGAATACGGAATGAATGCTCGTCCGTGGCAGCCATTACAGGCAGCGCCTTAAAGCTCTCTGCGCCACTCGCATTTAAGCGGTGTTAAGCTTAATGTGCACCACATTGACGCCATGCCACATGCCACATGGTGCAGGTGGCTGGTTGCTGGTTACCGGTTGCCTGGGGGACAGGGGCTGGAGGCACAGCAGGTTGCGTGTTCCATTGCATTTGGTTGCATTTAATGGGTTATTGGGCACACATTTGTGAGGGAGGAGGAGAGGGTATGGGTGATGGTGAGGGTGGGCCACTTACAACTCGTTGAGTTGCCTACAATTGAAAATCGATCCACGCAGCCCGAAAACCACTCTGAATAGGAGTACGAGTACGAGTACCCATTGTAATCGCATATTCTGATATTCTGTCCAAGGAGAAAGCTGCTGCTGCCGCTGCTGGTGCTGCTGCTGCTTCTGCTGGTGCTGCAATAAGCTACTGTAATAAGCCATGACAATTGCCTAGCTGGAAAGCGATCCAAGGGTAGTTCCTTTGACGTGGCTTCCAATTAGCAAGAGTCAACTGCTCGTGTAAACATATCCCGATTTAACTTTGCAATTTTGTAGCTACTCCCGCTGCTGCTCTTGCTCCCCCTGCTGTTCCCACTCCCAGAAGAAGTACAAAGAACTTTTGTGCACATTTCTGTTTATTATTGTATAAATCAAAAGATAAAGTTGCACACAAAGTTCCTGCTGCCAGACCCGGGGACTGTCTGGTTTGGGCTCCTAGTTTGGGGCTGGATCTGAATCTGAATCCGTGTCCTGTTTGCATGTGGAGGCGCAGTACGTAAACTAAACGAAATGCACACAAACACTCATACATAGTATACTGCTGTAGTCGTGCCTGTTTGTGGCATTATAAAATATATCTGGGCAACAGTATACCCAGTCCCCCCCACACTCTCTTCTCCACTCTTTCTGTTGTGCTCTGTCCAATTTCAAAGTTGGTAATGGTAAAATGGCGATCCTGGTACCTCTGTGCCCCAGCTGCTGCTGCTGCTGCTGCTACTGCTGCTGTTGTTGCTGCTTTTGTTGCCACATTTAAATGCCAAACTTCACCGGACATGCTTCATAGCTCTAATTATACATGCGCCTTTCTAGGAACGCCTTCCGCCAAGAGGGAGACGAGAAAAAAAAGAAAGCGGAAGAAAAACAACAATGGGCCAGCTCGAAAGGCAAAAGCCATAGCCGAAGCAATGGCAATGGCAAGGGCTCTTCTTGGTTTCTATTTTGGTTGTTGGTGTGGTTGTTGTGTCTCAATAGCACGACTACATGGTTATACCCTTGCAAAGGGTGCTATATTTCTGAACAGTTGTTAAGAAAGAACAATCGAGATTAGATCGAATATCCATACAATTCAAATACTATCTACCTTTAGCTGAAGTCAAATTGTATAACTAATCATATGATGGGCATCGAAATTATTGATTTGAAAGGGTGTGCAAACAATCCACTCTCATGGCCAGACTTTTCTCTTGGTCTGTTGTTTGGCCCTTGCCTTGGCCCTCTGCCAAGCAACGCGTCGTATGCGCAACGTGGCATGCAATTTTTCTAACCACATCTAAACACACACAAACATGAGTAATTGTTTGTAGGTGTGTGTTTGTGTGTTTGTGTGTGTGCATGTGTGATTGGGTAGACTTTTCCTTGTGCTCCACTCTTGAGTTCGAGCAGAGAACTTTGCATGTCTGTTTAGCAATTCATGGCTGGACTGTAGGGAACTGAGAAGAGGGAAGCTTCTGGGTCCGTCCGTCACTCTTTTGATTTGATTAGGCCCCACCACACACAAATACATACATAAACACACACATTCTGTGGCTAGAATAAATTTATGTAAATTCTGAAAGCATAAAATATGGCATTAAAATTTAATGTGCAACTCTAGGCACGCAAAAAAAGTGAAAAACAAAACGAAACAAAGAAATGGGCTGAAAAGGGCGAATGCCAATGAAGACATTATGCTTGGGCCAAAAAATTGTTGGCCAAATAACAGGCTGCCTAATAAGTCGCTGACCAGCGGCCAGCCCCCATGCATACCATTGGCAATAGAAAAACTTGGCCTTATCAAACGATTTTCATCTCGGAGACAGAGACAGATGCTGATTAACGGAGGCACATTAGAATATTTTTGTTTTTGAGAGGGCGGTTTTTCTCTTCATTTATAAATCACTTCATTGACATTTTTTATGAGGCGTCGAATGAAGGCAGAGCAGAGGGGGGCAGAGTAAGGGGGGCATGGAAAAGGAGGAGGAGGAAAAAACTTTTCGAAAATAAAACACGTCTGAGAGTCTGAGCCTCGAGGCGGAATGGGCGGGCGGCTTGGTGGTACTCCCATGGCCAAAGATTGACGCGCCGCTTACGTGCCACGGAACCATTTGTCTTAGCGCCGCACTTTGCGTGTCTTAATTAGCGGCCCCCACAGCCGGTTGCCGGCTGCCGGTTGCCCCATGTTGCAAACCTCAAGAAACTTTCCCGACGCCCAAGTCGAGGCAGGAATTTATGTAGCCCAGATAAGAATGCCCCGATAAGACCATAGATCCACCATTGGCCTGTCTGTGCCTTGAAGTGTTGCACGAAAAGTATTGGCCAGGGGACGACATGCTAATGAACTCGGCCTTTAAGAAAACTCTGTGCATAAAGTAGAGCACAAAGGAAAGTTTTTCTTCTTTGTGTTTGAGCCAACTTAACGACTCGTCTGATGGGATAGAGCACGAGTTTTCGGGCAAAATCTGTGTCTGGCTTAAACGGCAAAAGCCGGAAAGTAGAACAAATCTTTTGCAGAACTCTTTGCAGACAAAACAGTCCATTGTTTTGCCTTGAGATACCTATTTATTGCTGTGGCCATTGTCATCAAATGCATCAACCTTAAAGCTCTGCTTTATGGCAGTATTTAATGTCGCCATCCTCTACTTTGCGGTTCTTGTGTTTCGTCCTAATCAGGTGCCCCCGCTCCCCTTCTAGCTGAAAATTCTGTTGCGAATGCTTTTTGGGGTAAGCTAATTAAGGCCTCGAATAGGGCTTTGGCCCGCCCACCCATTCGCAGGCAGCTCCTGTACATGCAAATCGTCTAAATCAGAGAGTTTAGTGGACATGTCGTGTCCCGCCATAAGCTGCCATATTTAGTTAAGTAAACAGAACTTTTTCGGGGGGGAGGGCGTGGTTGTGGGTGTAAAATGTTTGGTTCCAAAATGGGGAATAGCAAAACAAAAGAGGTTTCTGGTCAGGGAATGGCGCTGGCTCTTGTGTGTTGTCGATGACATTGTTCACTCCGTATTTCTGTTGCCTGGTCCTCTCGGGGTGGGGGGTGTCTGTTGTGCTGTTTCTGTATGTATAGTATTATGTCGACAGGACACCCTGCAGCAGCAGCAGCAGGAGGAGCCGCAGGAGGAGCCAGAGACTTCGCTGTCCTGTGCCGTGTCGTGCCATTGTGGTTGGCATGTGGTGCTCGTTAAATGCTAATTGCCGCATACTTGTAACCACTTTATGTGAATGCCTTTGTGCCAGGTACAGCACAGCAACAGGGTGCCTCTGCCACCACACAGGGTGCTCAGCTCAGCTAATTGGAATTCTGTCCCTCCCACAGCATATGCACAAGGAAGCTCTCCCATCGTTCCCCCCATCTGACATGACAGCTAAGGCCAGATAAGGCAGAGGCGCATTCCGAAAAACTATTACCACATTTCGCGGCCATCAATCAAAGGCTTAATATCCGCGAGGCGTGCTGTCAGTGGCAGTGTTGCTCCCTGGACTCTGGACTCCACTGCCGGCCAAATGGACATGTTCGAGTTTCCAGCACAAAGTGCATCATTTGACCGCTAATTTAGGCCGTAAATACACACACCACTGCAGCTGCACTGCAGGACTGCAGCACTGCACCACTGGTCGATGGTCCTGGCTGTGTCCTGTCTGTGTGCTCCTTGCTCTGGTACGAGTATTCATAACGTAACTAGCCGATTTTGCATGCAAATGCCACGACCAGTGGGAGTGTCATTTGGGGCACAGCAAGATCATCATGCCAGGGCGACACATGCACAGCCAGGAAACACAATCTGCGGCACAGAGGACTCCTGCCTTATTCTGAGGCCTACTTGATTGCGAACAATTTCGAAGCAGCTGGCATGGCATCGGCATCGGCCCTGGCATCCGGGTGAAATATCATTACGGAGCCACAGGCTCGGCAGCTTTATTGAAATCCTCTTCCATTTCGGACATTTCTCATTTTAGCATTTATCGTTTTTCGTTCTCGTACGGGAGGAACAGTCCTAATTGCCGAACATCGACTAAATGCGTTTTTCTAATGGAGCTGCCTGTTCGAGGATGCTCTGGCTCTGTCTCTGGCTTTGGCAGCTGCAGTTCATCAGCCCGAAATGTGCTGATGTGCTATGGGGCTATGTCTTAATTTGCATTTGCAATTCGAGTGCGCCTCTGAATGTGTTGGCTCTCATGACTTTCATATGCTTATGGCAGGAGCTGCGGCGATTTCATGTGATTTCCATTTACTCAATTCCATTCGGTTACAACTCACTGAAATTTATTTGTATAGTCCACAGTCCGCAGTGCACGGCGGGAATGGGTTGATGGGTGATGGGTTGGGATGGCTGTGGGTGTATGTGGAGCACTCGAACTGGCATTACGTGCTCTGTTCCACGGCATTGAAGCTGGCAAATGGAATCAATATTATGCAAATGGCCAAAGTGGTCAACTCCGCTGCTCTCCGCTGCTCTCCGCTGCTCTCCGCTGCTCTCCACTGCTCTCCTTCTCTCTTCTCAGCCATTTCGTTTCACCATTTCAATCGACGAGAAAACGATGGGGGGAATGGCATATTATTTTGTTGCATTTCGTTGTGCAATAAAGTGCATTTTGATTTGCCCTTAACGGGCATGGCATCGCGTAGCATCGAGTGTGGCTGGGGCAAGAGGAATGGCTGCCACATAAATTATGCATGATGCTGCCGGGTCAGTGTTGTTTTTTTTTTCTTTTTTTTGCGTGTGTTAAGACCAATATCATGTATGTATGCAGCCATACATCCCGGGGTGCAGGGCACTTAAAAGGTTGCGAAAAGTCAAGTGCTATGCTTCTGCATTATTATCGCTGAAAGTCAGGTCAACAGAATTGCATAATTCCCAGGGGGATTACTCTATCTGCTCTATCTGCTGTCCCCGGTTTCCGGTTAATGGGTTCCATCAATCTGGAAAAATCTCGGGGATCTTCGGGCCATAAATTTCAATCAGCCAAAGTGCTCACTGATCATTCTCTTTCAGCGTCTCCTTCTGATTAAATGTTGGCCGCCACGCCACTCTGCCACTCTGCCACATGTCCATGCCCCGCCCATATACCAGAGGCAGCTCCGTTTTGCTGTCAGAAACTTTGCCGGCACTCATTAATCAGAGAGAGAGAGAGGGAGAGAGAGAGACTGTGTGTGGAGGCTAATTTAATGCAACTTAAATCAAAAGCAACTGTTGTTCAAGCCCTCCCCCCCGCTGCAATTTAGTCTGCCACTTCCGCACGCACCTCTCTCTGAAAGGCGGCTGTTGGTTGGGTGTCCGACAATCCCACCCACCAATTGACGCGTCATAATTTCCAACACCATCGCTGTGAGGTTGTCTCTCTCTCACTCTCTCTGTCGGGTACCGCGCCCAGTTGAGTACAAACTAAATTTATCAGCTATCCAATCGTTGGTCATAAATTTTTTTGTCTCCACCCCCTGGTTCTCATTTCCGCCCAGTGAGGCCGGTCCCGCCCACTTCCGGTCAAACCCAAACATATGATGGAGCCCTGGCAGAGAGGGTTTGTGGATCCCAGACATTTAAATGGCGCCGCTTATGCAATGCAAGGACCACATAAATCTTTGGTCAAACCGGCCAAAGTGCACGACCAGATTAGATGCGGCCAGTGGCACTCGCTCCAGTGGGTTATATGGTGTGGTATGGGTGGTCCAGGTGGTTGCGTGTGGGTGGTTGAGTGAGGTTAGGAATTGTGGTGGTGCCTCAGAGCCTAAGGTAAATAGGAAGGCGGATGCCGGTGGAAACTGCCGCTGGCCACGCATGAATTCCGGCTACCTCACGGCGTTTGCGTGTGTTGCAGCTCCAACCTCCAATCCCCTCATCCCCTCATCTGACCATCTCCCTGGGTTTATTTTGGCCTTTGCTTTGTAAAAGTTTTTTGCGCGCATTTCTATTTATGTGTGCCTCGCATAAAGTTTAGTGTGCCATCAAAATGTTGGGCAGAAGAAGAACAAGGGAGAGAGACAGAGAGAGAAAGAGAGAGAGGCTCAAATAAAAAAGCCAAAAAAGCGAAACAAGAAGAGTTTCTACCGCGAGCGTCTAAAAGGCTGCACGCAATTTTTTCATTTGCGTGCGTGCTGCTGTAAACGTGTTCGTGTTCGTGTCTCTGTCTGTGTGCTTGTACGTGTGAATGTGTCTGTGCATATGGGATGGGGGGATGGGGATGTGAGTGTGAGTGTGAGTGCTCTGCGGTTTGTTTGCATACAAAATTTGTACGTGTTATTTTAACTTTGCGCTCTTTTATGTACCCCACACATATACATATGTACATACTCGTATAATTTTTGTGTGTGTCTCCTTTGTTGTCGTTGCAAGCGGCAACCACGATTTTAACACCTTTTGGCCAAAGAGTGTGAGAGTTGTCGTGGCCGTTGCCGTTGCCGCCTTGGGTTTTACAGGTGTTAATGTCTGCTGTTGTATGGCCCGCGTGCGTGTTTCTGCCTGCAGATAGCATTTCCGTATCCGTATCCGCACCCGTATCTGCACCCGTATCTCTACCAACAAAAAAGAAAAGACAACTCAATGTTTGCTTTCACATTTATATTTGTTTAAACACTCTGGGGGAGAAGGGTTCTTGGGTCTCGGGTCTCGTCATTCTTCGTTTATTGTATACATATACATATAATCTTTATATATAGTAGTTATATCTGTGGGGAGCCTTTCAAAGTATTCTTCTTTATGTTTTTTTTTTGGTAATACTACGTACAAGTCAATGGAATTCTCAAACGAAAGAGCTACAACTTAATCAGAGGGCTTATGGTTCTAGTTAAACAGAGGTTCTTAAACATATAGATGTATGTATGTCTGTATGTATATATATATGTATATATGTAGATATGATAATATCCAGTTTCTCTTTTATACAGTGTTCATATTTATTCAGGGGAGCTGCACTTCAAAGGGTCTTACAATGGGAATGTGCATATAGTTTTTGACAATTCTTAAAAGCAAATTCAACTCATGCATATTCACAGTTCTCTTCCTCCTCTGTTCTCTTCTGTTCTCCTCTCTTCTGTTCCGTTCTCTTCTATTAAAAGCAATTACAAAACTAAATACAAACTAAAATTCCCTTCAATGGCCAGAATAACAGAATAAATAGACCGAAATACCGAAATGTCGTTGCACTCTTGCTTCCAGTTTTCGTTCTTTGTTTTTGTGTTTTTTTTTTGTTTTAGGAATTATCTAGTTTTAGCATCTGTTATGGCAAAGTTCCAGCTCCCATTCGAAACTAATGCCAATGAGACATTATTAGACAAGAGTTTGCAGTTTGCCTTGGACTTTAGTCCCCTCTCACATTGAAGTATTTACACAGAAATTACGCACAACGAGCCCATGTCTAGGGCGGGAGTGGGGTTGGAATTGGAATTGGTGTAGTCTGAATTGGATGTATGATATTCCGGTTGGGGCATTCCCCAGTTGCTCAACAATTTTCGGTAATTGAATTCCGCTTGCCGTATACTTGCCTCTGTTTCTGTGCGAAGTTAGTGGCCGAATGGAATGGATTCCCTTGCCTTTAATACTATGTAATTTTTACATGCTATAACACATTTACCCAATTTGTCGACTTTTGATTGGTGATCCAGTGATCCAGTGCTCCGTGCCCCAGTCGCCTGTCCCCTGTCTTCTGATCTGATCTGATCTCTGATCTCATGCGGTTTGCTCTTAACAACTAAGGATATTACACTTAAAGTATACAAAATCACCATTTATGCTCTGCAATTGCAATTGAATTGAATTGAAAATGAATTCATGTTAATAGAAACGAATCGGGTCGACTGAGGCTGAGGCAGAGGCAGAGGCAGTGCTTCTGGTCGTCCTTCTGGTCGCTTAGGTCAGCTCCGAGCCGAGTAGCCACTGACACGCGCGTGCCAGGATGATGGTGATGGTTAGGGAGCGCAGCAGTAGACTGTTCTGCGACTGACCAGCTGCACTTCTCACTACAAACACACAGATATAGCACACCCACACAGAGATAGATAGATAGATAGATATAGAAAGCAATTGAATTGAATTAGTCGAGTGCTGACAGTTGTCGTGTTCAAAGTTCACTCACCCAAGAGCATGGCCTCCCGATTGTCAATGATGCCCGGCCGCCGCTGGAGCACACTCTCCTTGCCGCCCTTCCACAGGACCGGGGATATGCTGGCCAGGCACTTGACGCGCATGTCGCCGTCGTGGAAGTGGCGCGACTCCAGCGGCAGCTGCAGGCCCAGAGTGGAGGTGATTAGCCCGTGTTTGTGCACGATATCGTTGTATTTGTACAGGTAATGCTCGTCCAGGATCTGCAATGGAGCACAGAAACAAGAGAGCAGAGAACAGAGTTTTAAATGGGGTAGGTCTAAGGGCGAAATTAAATGTTCTGCATCCGCAGCTCAAGGAACTCCTCCACACACACACACGGGGCGTATGAGCAACAGCCACCAAGCGGGGGGCGTGTCTGGTCCATGTCTGGCAAATGCTTAAGGGGACGCTTTTGTATTCCCATCTTGGAGTTGGAGTTGGGGATGGAGTTGGGGAGAGTCTGAGCTGAAGGTTACAATTACAAGAGCTTGATAATTCCTCCCTTTCAGTGTTTGCTGCTGTCAGCAGAGTGCAGTGCCCCTTCCTAAGGGGCGGAAGTGAAAATGCTACCCCCCACGTAGGGGTAGGGGTGGGGATTGGGAGGTCCACACTTAAGCTTTGCCCGAAAAGAAATAAAATCATTTGCCATAAATAAGAAAAATGTGCAGACCTGATAAAAAATGTGAAATGCTCAAATAAATAACTTGAACTTTTCCTTCCTTGCCTTCCCTTTTTCGATTTTCTTGGGAAATTGGGTTCTTGGAGGATTGTGGGCCCTGGGAGTGGTGTAATCGCACTGGGAATTCGTATTCGAATTCGAAATGAATGGTGGGGGGCGGGGAGCAACACTTTGCCAGCGAAATTGTTGCCATTTGTTAGCCGATTGGTTGGCCTTTCTTTATGGGACCCCATTGCAGTGGCAGGAACCGGATACAAAACGGCTGAATTTAAAATGGAATGGAAATTTTTAGAGCATAAATTAAAAATGTGGCAGCCGGGGGTGGGGGGAGGTACGGCTCTGCTGACACAACAAACAGCTGTCGTCGTGGCTACAGAATGAGGGTCTCCAAAATGCCTCTGGCATTCCAAGCGACCTGCTTGGATCCTTACGCAGTTTGTGGCCTGGCCAAGGCATTGGAAGTTTTTCGGTTGAAATGCAGGAATATTTTCCTCATTCTGATGGACATTTTTATTGTAAATTGCAGAGATGCCTGGCAGGCGGGGGATGGGAACAAGAACAAGCATACAAGACATGTTGGACAATTGAAGCTACTAGTGGAGTGGGGTTCCCGGTTGCCCGGTTGCCTGACTGCATGACAAATGTTATTAAATAAACGTTCAACAATTTCATTGTTCTTTATTCTCCATTTTATTTATTTGACGGCTGAGATGGGTGGGTGATGTGGTGGTAGGCAGCGGCAGCGACGACGGCGAGCTGCCGCCATTGTTGGATGGCAAATAAACCGGGAAACGTGCCTAATCGCACTTATTGATTTTTCTCGTATTTATACAAAGGAGCACGAGAGCTGCTGTGGGGTAGGTTCAGGCTCAGGGGGAGGAGAAAAAGAGAGAGGTAGAGCGAGAGAATGAGAGAGGTAGAGAGGTAGCATGGTACAATGAACTAACTCGTACCTTAACGCCTCGATTCACACAATTTGAGTGCCATGTAGTCAACGTCGACGATAAAATGCAGTGTGCTCCCCTCTCTACCCCACTCAATCCCTCTACCAGTATATTCTTTGTTCCGGCTACGGCCAGAGCAGACATGTAACGAGCTTTCGGCCAGATGGATGGCCCAGCCCCAGCCCCAACCCCAACCCCATTCCGCACTGCACCCACACCTTCCACACACCTAAGCCCCCAACATTCGGCCATAAAACATGCCAAAGCCAAAAGCGAGGGCTCGACGAGTACGAGTACGATGGAAAGCCCCGAAAATGCTATGTATATACGAGGGGGGAGGGGGAAAACATGATTTTTGTTCATGAAATAATTTCAAAAACCTCGGCAGCTCGGCAGCTGAGCCTTTCTCCCGGAGTTTTTGGATGGAGTCCAGGCCGGATCCGACCCACCCCCGGGGGTCGTTGTCTGCCGCGTTGTTAGAGGCTCAAATATTTACTGTATGCATAATTCCGACATTTCTTTTCCGCCGTTTCCCCGCCACAGCCCCCACTGTCGAAGGGTCTTGATTAGCGCGGGGAGGTGGCGGGCAGGGGGGACAGGACCGTTTAGGAAAAAAAGGGTAAATGTTGTTCTGTTTTATCTGTTTGGGTGTAAAAATGGGCAGGGAGGAGAGGAGGGTGAAAAAAGGGGCTGTGGTGGTGGCAGGTGGAATAAATTTGGTGTTAACAAACTCACCGGCTGCTCATTGACAAACCACTGCAGATGCGAGGCCGGATGCGATTTCCCCGACGTGCAATTTAAATATAGATATTCGCCAATTTGATACTGATACTGCTGGCCCCTGATGTGCGGCCCGTCGCGGGGGAGAACTGAAAGAAACCAAATGGAATTGCATATATGAATGGTTGATTATCGATTACCATAAACCATAAACAGAAATATATGAACAGGCCAACTCTTGAGAGGCCTCCTCCTGACAGGCCTCCTCTTTATATGGTCATACATTTATTTATTTCATATTCCCTACTGGACACTGTTCGCTATTCAATATATGCATATATGAATTGTCTATAGCAGATTCTTATTAATAAAATTATTAAGCTTTTATTTTGCCTTAACATTAACAACAATATGAAGCACCTCTTGACATGAAATATTATTGAAATATTCATTGTTCATTATTCAAATTTCCCTTTCAAAATATATAAACTGAAATCTGTGCCAGATTCACATAAAATACTGTACTTATTCACTTAGTATTATCTTCCCTATTGGACTATGTTCAAAGTCCCGCACAAAGAATCGTCAATAAATATTTGCTGCGGCTTTCGCTTGTGCCCCCCGCCCCATGGTCGAGTAATTTATTAACAATTTTTTGTTGGTTTGCTTTGCCCTGCAAATATTTGCCGCGCACACATCGAGTGGTACTGGAGGGGGTGGGCACGGGGTGGGGTAGGGTGTCCAATGGGATATACAAATAAATATTTTTTCGCTGCTCAAATAGAACATAAAACACACAGATAAAGCAATGGGGAAGGTCCTGGTCCTCGTGCTCGTCCTCGGGGAGGACTACACAAAATATGTTGGCCAGGCTGCGGAAATATCCATTAAAATGGCATTTTAACTTATAAATCGCTTGCCCCCAACCACTGCCATGTTGATATTCCACCATACAGAGGGGAGGGGGGGATGAGGGTTTCGCCATTTTTATATATTCTCTTTTAGCTGCTGGCCATTTGGTTTAAAGTAAATACAAATACGGCAAAAAATACTGCAACAAGAGGAGGGAAAGCCACGTTTGGAGCAGGAAAAGTTTAGCGCCAGTGTAAACCGTTAAAAAACACAGGCAAAGAAACAGAGACAGAGAGAGAAAGAGAGACCCAGCTTGGATTACAGAAATATGCTGTTGCGCAACTAAAGCTTATGAATGGCTTTTTAAAAGCATTCCCCAAAAACCCCCAAACAAACAGGAGACCAAAGCAAAGCCAGGGGCCAGCAGCCTCCGTGGAAGCTGCACAAATATACTCGATCCGATTCTAGGATTCATGCGAGGAGGTGGCAGAGGTGGAGGGAGAGGTGGAGAGTCCTGTGTGGGATTTTCTATCATACATTTTAAATATTCAAATTAAAATCGCTAAAGCTTATCCCAAAACACAATACTAATACTATTAAATGGGTAAATGGGTGGCTGGAATAATTCTAATGAAGGTCGAATCGGGTCAGAGATTTCCACGCTGTGAAAACAGTTTGGGCTAAGTGCCTCGAATTAAACATAAAGTGATTTTAAAATGTGCTTTTAATTAGTTTTAACTGATTTTTAAACGCTTCGAATATGCTGGTGCACATTTTCTTTCATGAATTTAATTATTGAATGGTAAATGGAATGGAATATGCATCTGCATGCTGGCAAACAACTGCCCGAGGGAATAGATAAAGGGATTTGCCAATCTGCATACATCCTAGGGGCATCATCTGGCCACCCACTTGGGGGTACACTCTATTTGTCCTTTCAATATTTGCCTTTGTTCTTTGTAATTGAAAGGAAAGTTGCGCTGGGTTGTTGCCTGTTGTTGTTGTTGTGCAACAAAATATGTTCCGTAATGCAGAACGTGCCTCGGAATTGATTGAAATTTTCGGCTACTTACAGACAATATCCATGCGGCCCTCGCCCTGCACCGAGGAGAAGTTGGGCGCCTCCGCGGAGACCTCGCATCGGTAGAGCCCCGTGGAGTTGAGGGTGAGGCCGCGCAGCAGCACGCGACTGGCGTCGGAAAGCTCCTCCTGCAACAATCGGGGAACAATCAGCCTGGACAAACATAATCTCTGGGGGGATACTCACTATGACACGGACTCCGTCCACGCGGTAGCTGGTCTTGGGGGGCCGGGCCTTTGGCACATAGCGATAGAACTCCTCGTTGTCCTTGTACCACTTGATGGCGTACAGGGCCTCGCCCTCCTCGGCCTGCTCCTCCTCCTCGTCGTCGTCCTCCTCGGCGCTGTCCCCGAAGCTGTCCGCCCGGTCGAATTCCGGCATGTAGCCCATGGAGCCTCCGTTGGTGGTGATGCTGCCACCGCCGTGGGTGCTGGCACCTACATGGGCGCCCAGGTAACCGGAGGCGGCACTGCCACGGTACACGCTGTGGCCGTAGGGTGACTTCTCGGGGGGCGTCAGTGGCGGCGGGTTGCGGTACTGCCCCATGGCGATCGGCTCACGGTCGCGCTGACGCTGGCGCTGTCCATGCTGGCGCTGGCCCTGGTGCATCCGACCACGATGCGATGGCCTCTCGTCGTCCACTGCCTCGCCCCCGTCCGGGTAGTGGAAGTCTCCGGCGTGGGAAGGGCGGTCGTGGTCGTGGCTGCGGCCGTAGTTGTGATCCGTGGAGTGGGTCTGCAGGCCATGGCCACCGAGGCCGAGGCCCAGGTGGTGGGTGCGGTTCAGCTCGTACTGGCACTCGAGGAAGGCGGACTCGCCCCGCAGCTTGTAGGCGGGAATGGAGACCTTGATCATGCGCAGGCCCACTGCCAGACCTGGGGACGGCAAGGATAAGCACACAAGGATAAATACGGGGAATATTGAAATCAGCGCCCCGAAAATCAATAAGGTCCCAGGGCGCCCAAGGATATGGGGCACGGCACATATTTGCATAAGAAAAGGGCGCATCGGTGGCAGGCGAGTGCTTGCCACCCGCCTCCAGGGGGATTACGCCAGTCATAACAAGAGCAAAGGAAAATTAAAATATTTCCAACATCAAGTCGAGTCTTTTTTTCTCTTTTCGTTGATGGTGCAGATTTTCCGCCTGCCCGACCATGCCCCCCACCCTCCGGCTTCCGCCTTCTGCTCCTGTTGAAGGAGAAATTTGCATAATTGATTTGTCCTCTAGAAAAGGCCACTATATACATACAATAGTGTTCTTTAGCTCCTCGTCCTGTTTACGTCCCTTGGCCAGGACCCACAATTATTGTTTTAATTAAAAAGCAGCAGCGGATAGATCGTCAATTGCTTATTTATGAGTAACCCTGCCAAAGGGGGGGTGGGGGGAAGGACATGACACCATGCGACATGGCTATCTGTTATCCTGTGTCGAGCGGCTCGTAAATATTAATAAATGAGTGCGTAATCGGGCTTAATCCTTTGTAAAATTACAGCGTAACAGAGCCACGACGAGGCCACAAATTATGAGCTGCCATGCCCCACCCCCACCCTCACCCACAGGATATTGGCTGTTATCCGCATCCCTGCTGTCACTTGCCATTCCACTGAATAAATACGTCGTTTAGTGGTTTATTTCGAGGAACGAGAAACGAGAAACGTGGCAACGCTGTTCACTCAGCGTTAAATTAGAATTCTAGCTGCTCTGCTCCGTCCTGCCAGTCGTCATAAATATTTGAATATCTGGACAGCAATGGCTGACCATTTGGAGCAGAGCAGAGCAGAGTCCTGTCCTGTCCTGTCAGCTAATTGGCCATTGGCAGCTGTAGCTACTGTTGGTAGAACTCCAGAAGCCGCTTAAAGACATCAGCAATTGAATTGGATTAAACAGATTGACAGTCTCTGAGCTGGGGCTTTGCGAACAAAACTTTTCCATTGCAGCAATGGAACATTGCACAACTTTTCCGTACCGAACCGAACCGAACTCCCGGGGGCCAGTGGCAACGGATTGAAATGTCGAATGGATTGGCAGAATGATTGCAGTGTTCTCTGTGTGGCATGCTATGTGTGGCATGTGTGTGTGTGGCATGCAATGGGAGTCCAATAAACAATTTTGATTTCCAACTAACTTTTGGCAATCTTCCCTCCAATTTTGTGATTAAGAAACATTCAAATGCATTCAAATTTCATCTCCCTGGCAAAGTTCTGCAAATTCATTTCGAAGTAATTACATTTGCCCATTAATTAGCCAAGAAATTTGGTGCTCTGCGTGGGCCTTAATGGCGGCACGCGTTATTTAATTGGCCAATTTTTATGACAGCCACAGCGTGGCTTTGATGAACGAGTCAGGGTGCGTCGTCCAGGTGCGTCGTTGTGGGCGTGGGCGTGACCTGTCAGCGGTGATGTCAGTCAGCCGAAGTCAGCAAATAGGCTTCTTAATGAAATTAAGCAGCTTTCCTGCCTCGCAAATGCGATCGCCCTGATACGCGGCGGAGACAAAGCAGCAGCCGAGACGAGACAACAGAAGCTGCAGCAAACACATGTCATTCTGGCAACAACAAAACAAAGTATCTTAATGTTAATTAGAAAACAGCAAAGTCCCGTCAGAGTAGCTGGAGCCAAATGGAGGTTGGCAGCAGCCCAGGAAAAGCGAGACAAAGCAATGCCAGGGCTCGGTCTCGTCCTGGTGGCAAGCAGCTCGTGGCACACAGACAATGGGTGAAAGTGGCATGAGAGCTGATTAAAATTGCCTGTTGGGGGGATGTTATCAAAGAATTTTAGCAGACGCATTGCAATGCCAGACGAAAGCCTACATTCAAATGCGAAATTAAATTACAGACAAATGGAATCCCGAAAGGACATGTCAATGCATTACCCAAATGAAGTTCCACGAGAGAAAACCATAGATGGTCTTCAGCGAACGAGATGACTGACTGACTAATTATCCTAAAAGTCCCAGCCGAATGCTCGAGAGTTGCTGCATAAATTATTGTCTCGACATCGCCATTCTCCTGCGAGTATTTTTGGGAAATGAAAAGTTACAAGTTCCAGTACAAAACTGCTTTTATCCACTATGCCCTCAGGCACTGAACAAAAGTTCGAGATACTTTCTCCCTGTCTGCCTGCCTGCCAGTTCCTTGAACTGAAATAAAGTTGCATATTTAAATTATTATGTAAAGTATCCGCAGAGCAGCGCGGGGTACTTGATGTAAATTGAATATGCATAAGCCTGCCTTAGAATATCATTTAGTATGCATGATAATTTCGCTCATTAACGCATATTTGAACAGTGGAGGCCAGTCCTCCCCCCCCCACCTATTCCCACTCGACCAGAGGTTACCTGGCAGCTTACCTGTAGGTTAAATAAGTCCTCGGGCACCCACTACCACCCACCACCCACCGCTTTTGTGGGCAGGAGGGCTGTTTAGCATAATTCGATAAAATTGGCAAACAAAACGAAACGAAACGGAACCAAAATGAAGGGAAGGAAAGGGAAGGGAAAGGAAAGAGAACGAACCCAACCGAAGGACGCAAAAGTAGAAAGACAAACAAAGGAGGGACATGGACATGGGAGAGGAGTGCCCGACGGGTGACCCACAGTGCGCTGCCAAATAGCGCATAATGAAGGCCGCCATTAGAAGATAAAGCAAGCGGCAGCAGCGGCAGAAGCGGCAGCAGCAGCAACAGAAATCGGTTGGAGCAGCTTATTTGCTATCAATGATGGGAAATCTGAGTGGCACAGTGGCACAGTACGGGGACAGGGGTACGGCTACGGGGATCGGTTGAATGGCGCTTAACTTTACACCACTAATGAGTTTGCGCCTTCGCAGCAATTATGTGGCCCCACTTTGGGGCCGGGCGGGGGGCGTGGAAAGAGGCTGGCAAACTTTGCTATCTGGCAAATCATTCGACGCCAAAGTGTTGCAGTGTCGCCCGCCCCGACAATGCGAGATAGGAGGCCAGGGAAAAGTTGCCGAAAAGTGTCAAAAAAGTAATAGACACAACAAGGACGACGGGGCCCTCCCTGGATAGTGAAATGCCAGCCACTTGGAGAGGCAGCTCATTAAGGTCTTGCTTGCTGGTCTCTGTTTTTTTTGTTGCCTCATTTGCATCGTCTAGACTTCATTAAAACTCTGACATTCGGTTATAGTCGTAGCCATTTTGTATGCCTCCCTGATGAATATTTATTGTTTCATTGACAGTTTAAATTCCGTTTAGCGTTGGTTTATTAATTGCACTCCAGATGGGCCCATAGAGTAAAACTTCATAATGCTGGGAGGCCATTTGGCCTTGCCCCAAATAAGTAAGCAAACAATTATATTAAAAAATGCAGCACTAGAAGCGAAAACAGAACAATCCCAGAGAGAGAGAGAGAGAGAAATGCAGCAGAAGGGGTTAACAGAGAGAAAAAACCTAAGCGAAATTGTAATGAAAAAGCCTTTGGGATAGTTTGAGTTTAGTTTGTGCAGTAACCGAGGAGAAACAAAGGGTATCCTTGCAACAAGGCGGCACAAGGCTGTGCGGCAACAACAAGAACAATGCTTCAACAACAGAGGCAGGCAGAGGCAGCGGCAACGGCAGCCGCGAAAAAAAAGTATGCAACAGTTTTCAAAGGCAACACAGAGCCAGCGCCAGAGCCGGAGGGGGGAAAGCGAAATACTCATACGCCCAGTTGCCGCGGCGCGATTGCGTGTGCATTTTTTGTTTGCAGCCACACCACAGCAGAAGCAACAACAGAAGCTGCAACTGCAACAATAACAAAAAAAAAGTAGTTGCAACAACATACACTCACACACACACATACACTCAACAACAGGCAAATCTGTTCAAGCGCTTGTGATGTATTCAAGTTGACACAAATCTGGCGCAAATCCTCACACAGAGAAGCAAAACGGCAGCACAACTCTAAGGGATTCTGACAGGCGTATGTGTGCGCATGTGTGCGAGTGTGTATCCGTGTTTAGAGATCCAAGTGAGTGTGTGTGTGCTGGGGTAGGATGAGATAGCGAACAAAACATTTATGAATAAAATAGAAACAACCAGACAGCGGCAACGGCAACACCGACAGCGACAAGACACTGACGAGCGAGAAACGAGCAAATTAAAATCAAAATAACCGCAGGTGATGAGCCAGAAGGAGGGGGAGACAGAGGCCGACACGCATACGAAAAGGAACAGAAAAAGGCAAAAGAGAAAGCAGTACTACTGGCGTGTAATTGAAAATAAGGAAAATAATAGCAGAGCCGCAGACAAAGAGCCAAGCAGCATGTAAACTGTCACCGCACTCACGGCGTATGGGTAATATTTGGACGGACGATTCATTTGCAGCCACTTAAAGTTGAATGAAACACACAGCGAACAGCGCAAGTTGCAAGCAAGTGGAACTGGAAGGGACTGGAGTGGAGTGTGGCACGTTCGACAAACAATTTACCAATGCAGCCAAAGTTTTCTTTTATTGTTTCACCAACGTGGGAGGAACAGAACAGAAAGGGAAGTACAGGCGGGGGTGGTGGAGGTGGTCGGAAATCGATGTGGCATTGTGTCTTGTGTGCTGCTGCTGTTACTGCCACTGGGTGCACTTTGGGTGCGATTACATATTTGCAAAATGAAATGGAATTTATGCAGCCACCTCCACGAGTATCCCAGCCTCTGCCTCTGCTTCTGCCTCTGCCAAGACCACCAGCAGAGCAGAGCAGTGCTCGTGCGTCAATGGCGTTTAATACGAGTGAGTGATTTCCTTGGGGAGGGGGGGCTGGCTGAATGGATGGATAGATGTGTGGAAGTGGCAGCTTTACTGCAGTCGAACTGTGTCTGTCAGGTCACGTTCCTTTGCCTGCACTTGACAGATGCGTAAGCAAATCGAAATGGAGCCAACTCTGGCACACACAGTCGCCAATTGTCAGATCTCTCAGCAGGTGAGCTCCAAAAAGGAGGCACATACTCGTAGTGAAGCTCTGGGAAATTCTATTAAAAAAATTATCATGTTTTATTTAGAGACAGGCGAATATGACCGCCCCAAGTGGCGTCATGGCAACCTCTGGCCTGCGCCTCACTCATTTGTATGCGACGCACAGGCACACACAAAAATAACTGAAATAAGTAAGACGAGCAGGGGGCAGGCGGCAGGCGGCAGGATGGGGGCAGGGGTTGGTTGAACGTTTGAGTGTTCATCTGAAGGGGATTAGTGCGGGGGGCATTCTCCTCTTTTTTTCGGGGGGACACGCACAGAAGGCTTCATATGTGCGTTTGGGTGTTAAAACGCCACAAGTGACTTTGTCGAGCAGTTACAATTTGCTTTTTATTGACTGGCAAGGTGTCGACACGCGCGCATGTGGCACTGTGGCAGCCACTGAACTGGAAATTGTTCTGCTCTTATCCCCATTCATTCCATGCCATTCCTACCCTTACTTTTGCACTCACCTTGCAGCAAACAGCAAATGAGCACAATGATTCGTGTATCGTTTGGGTATTTCATGTTTACAGCATAATATTCACGAGGACGACTACGGGTTCGAGTTGGGGTACGGGTAATCCTTTGCCGATGATGAGGATTGCTGTTCCGGGAAATGGAATTCCGTTGCGTTCCGGATAAACTTTTCCCCGGACTGGACTGCCTGCCAGTTGCCTGTTTTCTTTTGCTGATTTAAGCGTTTTTCTTCGGCTAGTTTCTGTTGGTCTTCTGATGGCTCTTCTTTATTGTTCCTTCAGCTTGGATTTAGCTTGGCTTGTGTTTTGTTTGGTTATTACTTTCTGCAACTTTTCGCATAAACCTCCAGCCTGTTGCCATTTATAGTTGGCTTGCGGGGACACGGGACAAGTGCTTGTTGGGCTGGTCTCATGTGTTGCCACTGCCACGAGCTCATTAAAATCGGCTTTGTTCCACTTGTGCAACCTGCAAAGAGAACAAATGGGTTTTAATAAAGTATTCAAGTAAAAGCAAAGCTAAAGTTGGTCTTATTTATGGTTATCTGCATATCTGGGCGGACTTCTACACAAATCAAGTTTGCTTTTCAATTTGTTCGACATTTCCCCCCTAATAAGGTCGAGTTTGTCATTTCCATTTCTCCCCAGGTCAAAGCACAAACGTAGCATTTGTCTTTCCCCCCTCCCCCCCTCTCTAGCCGCATTTCTGTGGCAGCTCCGAGAATAATTCTCAATCAAGTGACATTGTTTCTTTATCTATTTTTTCTATGTTTTGTTCTACTTTTTTTCTACTTTTTTTCTACTTTTTTTTGCCAGCGTCTGTAACCTCGATTTCGTCATCAGCAAATGATTTCTGTGACCGAAATGGAGAGACAATTTATTGATTGTGCCCATTGTTTCCTGGTTAGCCGATGGAAGTGGAAATGGAAAGGAGAGCCCATTATGTGGCATTCCCATCAGCATTATGCTGTCATTTATTTCGGTATTTCGGCCAGACTTCTACTCGGTGTCAGATGTTGCTCCTCCAGTGAGGAGTTGGTTGCCCTTTTCTGGAAAACCACCTATAAATAAACGTAGGCAAAGGTTAATATGTGGGCGTCAAGGACGTTGGGAGCGTGGGCGTTGACAGCTGCTACGGCCATGTGCGGCAACTGAGGTCATAGGTCAGGCCGGCCTATGCATATGGAAAATCGAACAGAATTCCGAATTTCTATGCAAACATTTGCCCAAATCGCTAGAAAAAAGCCAACATACAAAAATCATAAATAAACATTCAAAAGGAGCAGGAAAATGCTTTCAAAAGAACAAGAAAAAGACTTCCAAAGAACGGGAAATCGGTTCGGATCGAAGTGTTGATGCCCTGCCACAAAAAACCGTGCCCAGCTGGTGACTTTTTTCCCAGCCAGCAGATGTCCTAATGGCCAGACAAAAAACAATGCTCAAGGACACGTGTCGTGGGCCTCAAACGTCGAAGGGCTCATGAAATGGGCATAAATCAAACGAGTCGCGTTCTGGCAGCAGTTCGTCCTGGGACTGCGGGTGGCCCCCGCAAAATTCCTCCTAATGAAAAATGAAGCCGAAGTAATCATCAGACAAAAAAAACGAGCAAAAGTGGGAGCCAATGGAAAACAACTTTCGGGCGGCAACGGCAACGGAAATGTAAATGCCAAGTAAACTGTGACGCTCGTCGCGTCTTATTCTTTTCGCATTTGGCAACGGAAACTTTTTCCGGACTTCCCGACTGCCGACTCCTTCCCCATCCCTAGTCATGGCTTTATTTCTGGGTTTGTATAGATCCCGATCCCCATTCCCATCCCTCTCACTCTCCCTTGGCTGTTGCCTTTTTGTCCACACTCGGCGGAGATGAATTTGTCTGTTGCGCTGCCGTTGCCGCTGCCACAGCCGCTGCTGCTGCCGCTGCCGCTTCTGCCCTGTCGCTTCATTATGCGCAGTGCCAGCAAAGTTTGTTTGCTCTTCTGTTCCTAGGCCCTGCCTTCCCGCTCTTCCCTCTCTTTCTTCCCGTTCTCTTCTAGAGTTTTGTTTTGCTTGCCCCAAAGTGCTGCGCCTGCGATTATGCAGCAAAAACTTTTGCAGCGCCGCCATTTTGCATTGCAAAGCGCGGGCAACTCAAATTGGGTTGCTCAAGAGTTTTGCCGGATTGATGTTGCCCCAAAAGCATTACTGACTGACAGAGGAGAAGTGAGAAAGGAAGGGGGACGGTGGAGGGGGGATTGCGGATCTGCTGGTGTGCAACTGCCAGCATTTTTCCGCTGCATTTTCCAGCAAAGTTGGCTAATTCTTAAGTTGCTTAAATATGTGCAAACATTGCGCGACAAATGTAATTCGTCTCCTGGCATTGTGGCAAGGCTCCCCACTGCCCCACTGTCCCATGCCCTCTAACCTCCCCCAGGGGAGGAGAAGTCCCACCGCCCACTGGAGGTTGGTAACTTTTCTAGTTGCGGTCCCATCATATTAGAATGCAGCTCCATTCTCTGGTTGAACTTTTGCCACTGCAGCAGCTCTACCGAGTCTGGCTTTTCCAGCTTTTCCTGTTTCTCCTTTCCCACTCTCTCTCTTTGGTTTGGTTTGGGTTTTTTGTCTCTGTCAGGGACTTGGTAGTTATTGTTGGACCTCTTGTTGACGGCAGAAGTTATTAAAGCTGCAGCCGCACTTTATTATTGTGAAACAAAACCCCAAACAAGAAGTTTCTCCCTCGGGTGTCCCAAGTGCTGACATGTGTGCATGTGTGTGTGTGTGTGTGTGCGAGTATCTGTGGGGATGGATGTATTGTGTATCTTTCAGATTGTTGACACAACTTTCTGGGCTCTGCAGTACAGTATCTGCTCTGTGATATACAGACTGTAGATCCCCTGCTGTCGCTTGTTTTATGTGTGTTTAATATGCCCTGGCCAATATCGGCACCCATCGGCCCCAAATCGATTATTTAAGCAATTATTATAATTTTCCCCAACTGTGATGGGCTGGAAAATTAAATTTCCTCCCAGCCACCCACCCATCCCCCCACTGCTTTTCATTTTCCACTCTAACAAAGCCACACACACACAGACGCGTGTGTTATAGAAACATAGAAATAAACATATAGCCGCAAGTGACCTAATAACATTAGGGGAGACAGTTGAAGTCCCCTCCCGACGGGCTGTCGTGTTGTCAGAATGTCAACCAGCTATTTACATGGCCCTACACGAGTGTACACTGCTATATCTCTGTGTATTTTGGATATAATGGTATTGATTTTTCATTTGACACATGAATCTGGGTCCGAGCCACAGCCCCCAGCACCAGCACCAGCCCCCTCCCCAGTCCACAGGAAGTTGTGTGCCCGGAAGCAGAGTGGGGCAGAGCAGGAGAGAGAGAGAGAGAGAGAGAGAGCGTGTGTGTGTGGCTGGGGCAGGTGCAAAAGTTGCATTACCAAAAATCGCATTAAAATTCAACAGACTAAATTATTGCTGGCACAAAGTCAAAATGTTTGACACTTAATCCAATTAAAAATAAATTTTACATTAGCGCTCAAAGCCAAATTGTGGATTGTGGTCCCCGTCGAAGTTGGGGAGCCCCGACATGCGATTAAAGATGTACAAATTGTATGGCTTTGAATGTGGTTTGGCTGCCAGTCCTGGAAATGTCACTAAATATCAATTACTGAGAGGACTTTACTCTGCCCGAGTAAAGTAAATCAAGTGGGGATGTGCTCCCTTTTGGACAGAGACAATAAATTCCTGTGGCTTTTGTGTGTCAAGTAGATAAGCACTCCATCAGACCCCTGCGGCTTGACGGATTAGGACATCGCCTGGCACATATCGATGACAATTGATTGGGTTGGCAGTGAGGGAGGAGCGTATCCTTTTTTAAGTTCGTTGCGGTAACGATCTGATAAAGTGGGTCGTAAAAATGTTCGCCCATAAACAAATGCAGCTGCCAACTGGCCAAAAAGTGCACACAGAGAAAAAAGATTGGCAAATAAATAAGAGCAGTTTGATGGACAATGCAAATTCATTCCGGGGGGAGGCTGTAAAGCGCAGATGTGCAGATGTCCCACCATATAGTTTTGATGGCCTTTCCATTGAGTGCTCGACTAATAAAGATTCGCACTCGTGTGTTAAAAAATATCACGTGTTGGGTATAAAATGCGTTTATAGGCAGCTACGGATGAGGATACGGATATGGAATGGTACTACTTGTCATGCTGGGCGTTAAAGCCAACTACAAAGTGTTTATGACTGCCAGGCCACCCTCTGCCGGGGCTGGGCCTAAGCCTAAGTCAACTATGATAAATAAATCATCATTTGCTGAAGGCGTGGCACCGCCTAGAGCTACATGCTACATGCTTCATGCATATTTGATGGGGCCTATTACTTTTGGGCGTTGTTTGGCTATTTCGACTGCAGTTTTCGGCCAAATTGTTGGGGCTTTAATTAAATCAACGTACAAACGAGAACTCCGTGTAAAACGCAGAGGCAGGAAGTCGGAGCAGAGGACATTCATTGGCATAAAACTTAAATTTTTAATGCCAGACTTGTGCCTGCCGCCTATCCGTTCACTGCCTTTGCCTCGCCCCCTCCCCCTTCCAGGTGTCTTATTTCAGGTGCAAGACACATAAAAAATAAATGAGCGCAGAGCGGGAAAAGGGAGGAAGAAAGAGGAAAAACAAAACCAGGCAACGAGGCAACGAGGAGCGACGAATACAAAGCGGATCGGCATGCAAAGTAGCGTAAGGCAAGTGGAAGCCACGGCATGCCGCAATTGTGTGGCAGTCAGGGGTGGGGGGGCGCACATTTTGTCACCCAGACGCGTAGCTCGCAAACATTTTTTATGGCAAACAAATTTTGTTGTTCTTTCCCTCTCTTGACGCGCCACAAAAACAGAAAACGAGCCGGGGAGTCGCTGCGGAAAAGGAAATGAAAAAGTACTTAATACGCCAGAAAGCGGAGTGAAAGGCAATTTACACAGCGAAATGAAAGCGAGTGAAATATGACGGAGCAATGGAATTTTAAGCAAAAATACTTACTTTAAATACAACTTACAGACAAACAAAAGTGATTCAATGGAAAGCCAAGCCCTAGGGGGTTTCGGGCACCAAATTAACCACGGTCCACGGAATGCTGCGTCTATAAATAGTTTCACAAATTGAGAACCCTCAATGGGGTTTCCCTTTCCCCTCACCCTCACTGTTTATCATATCTCCCTCTCGCACCACAGCATTCCCATGGCAACTTTGTGGCTGCGCTCCTCCTCAAGCCTCACAGCCGCAGCTCTGCCTTGCCTCTTGGGGCACCCACTCCTTGACTCTCGACTTGCTTGACTTACCGCAGAAGTTGGCGCGTGAGTCAAAAAAATTAAATGTTATATGGAAGATTTGTTTGCTACACAGAGAGAGGAGGCTCTAGGGTCGTGCAAACGGTGCGTATGAGTGATACGAGGGCTCTCAAATATGCACACAGCGAGAGGGCGGTGGCAGGGGGTGGCAGGTGGCAGTGGCGTTGGCGTTGGCGGTGGCAAGTTTTATGGCTGCGTGAAGCGTAAAATACATTTTACATGTGAAATTGATTGGCCCCCGCCCCCTGCGCAGGGGCATAGATATTAAAATTATATTAAATTGCATTTTAATAATTAAATGCAAGAACATTAATATTTGATTAAGCGGACGTGTCACAGAGTTGATAATGTAATTACAAGGAAACCGCTTGAGGACCCTAATTGGACAAAGGTTTTTGGCCTTTACATGTGAGAGCCGAGGCATGAATGTGGTCAGAAATGTTTAATGAGTGGAATGAAGCTTAAATTCAAATGTATAATAAAAGATGACAAACTGGAGAACCAGAAAACACCATAATGTTACCCATATTTATAGATCCTTTCCTATCTGTCTCTCCCTTTGAGAATGTCTCTTAATGCACAGGAAGCAAGAGCAAAAACAGAGGAAAAAGGAGGACCAATCCTTAATACACAGTCTGTCCCACTCCTGCCACCCCTGGGATTCGTTTTCGTATTGTTGACTGCGCCGGAAATTAAGAGCACCGGCGAGAGGAAGTCTGCCCTAATGTACTAAAGTGAAATAACGTGTATGCCATATCTTGGAACATGCGGATGACAGTGCACACACACACAGCCACGCACACAGATACAGATACAGCTATAGCTATAGATATAGGTGGGTAGCGATGGTAATGCAAATGCAAATAAGGCAAACATAATATCAACAAGTCCGGACGAGTGCAAGCCGAAAATGTACCTGACTTTCGGCCAAATCAGAATTGATTTTCATTGGATCTGACAACAACAGAACAGAATAGCAAATACTTTCAGTGTAGTTCTGAAAAATTGTCTCTCTTTTTCGGGGGGAAAAAATTCTGCTCTGCTTATGATAACATTTTGCTGGAGGGGTAAAAACTTTCGGGCCGCCGCTATGCCAATCATATATGAGCGAAAGCAATGCCAGCATAATTTTTTCTGTGCGCCGATAAAAACTTTGCCCAGCGAGGGAGAGAGACAGAGTAAGGAAAAGAGAAGAAAAGAAAAGCAAATATGAAACGAGCGTTGGAGAAAAACTGTTTTTGGGTGGGCGAAAAAAAGGCGACATATAATTGGAAAACTTTCGCCAAAAGACGTGGGCGACAGGGAAAAGTGTGAAGAAATATTTAAGTTCGCTCAAGTGGCGTGAACCAAATTAAAAGTAAAAGAAAAAGAACAGAACTAAAAAATGGCAAACGCTTAATGGGAAATAGAGGAAAAGCTAGATAGGGTCTGGGGGGCAGTTACTTGGCTATTTATGGAATTATTGAAATGTTCATTACATTTCCAATCCCATTGTATATGTATATCGTTTTCCCTGTCTCTATGTACAGGGATAAACATCGCTGAATGCATAATTGAATCGACTTTATGGCCGAAACCCACACCCGATGATTTGCGCCATTGTTTGCCCGCGCATATATTTTCAATTGAATTTTAATTGAAATTATGACGACTCGAAGCGAGCCTTAACTGAATCGTTTTGCACCCACGCTTTGTTGGCCATAATTTCGGTTGTGGCACCTACAATGGCCGACCATTTAGCTTATTAGAATATGCATTGTTTGCCCACAATTCCCCCGCACGCCATGAGTGTCCCAGGGCCCCAGGGAATGTTGGCTCTGCTGGATGGCATGTCGAAAGTCAAACACGATTTAAAGGGAGAGAAGCCGCTCGGCTAATTGCCAGAGAGAGAGAGTGAGAGAGAGCGAGAGAGATGCCTCAAAAGTTCGGCATTTGATGGAAAATATTCCAGAATTAAAAGTGCCAACAAATTGCTGTGGGTTTTCATTAGAGTTTTCATTCCCCCTGTGGCACAGTAGTTGTTGTCGTTTCTGCTGTGTAAGTAAAGCAAACAAATAAATAAAATTGCTGCCACAACCAGAACCAGGCCATAAGAGAGTCCCCACATGTGGCATGAAGAGGGGAATGGGGAATGGGGGAAGGTGTTCCATAAATTTTGATATATATGCGAATTTCTCTGGGTTCTGGGGTTTGTTTTTGTCAGCCGAATGGCATTTCCCTGGCTTCATATGTTGCTGCTGTTGCTGCCACCTGCCCGGCCATTTGCATTTATTTTTTATTCAACATGTCCCCTCTTTCTCTCTCCCTCTCTCTTTTCTCTCAGCTTTAATTA
This sequence comes from Drosophila algonquin, assembly GCA_035041765.1. NCBI lineage: Eukaryota > Metazoa > Arthropoda > Insecta > Diptera > Drosophilidae > Drosophila > Drosophila algonquin. The sequence continues at coordinate 744,520 of JAWNKY010002104.1, read as the reverse complement.
GATTTTTTACTCTGTGAACACACACGTGTGGGGGGTGTGGGTGTGTGGGTGTGTGTAAGTCCATTTACATTTATTAATTTCACTTGCCTTTGATGGGGTCTACATATGTACATAATATGCTCTATGTACTTTGGCTGATAATTCCACTTAGTGCAACCAACCGAACTGGCGAGGGGCAACTACTAGCTGTGCCACACTTTAAGCTTTGTATTCCTGCAGCACATTCATTTCGAGGCATGCACCCTCTTTGCCCTGACATGCAATTTGCGCCGCCAGTCAGCAGTCAGTCACTGCGGCGACGGAGGTGCCACGAGGAACTTTAATTGCCCGCACACGTTTAGGGGGGCGCGGGGGGTATGGCAGGGAAAAAAATTACACTCGCCGCAAATGTGTTTTCACGCCTTCGCTTGGCCTGCCCCCAAGCACCTGCAGTGGCTCGAACTTTGCCACGAACTTTGGCCACAACTCGATTCGATTTCAGACTGACACTTGACGACCCTTGCAACGTTCACGTCCTTGCCACAGCTCGCACCGATTTCGACTGAACGCACTGGGACACGGCCACGGGCACGTTTGATTTGTTTGTGCCTCGTCGGGTGTTCGGTCGTGGCAGCTTCGTGTGTCAGTCTCGGCTATCGACAGCCAGGACTAGGCCAGAGAGAGAGAGAGCCGAAAGCTCTCTTTTAGTACAAAGAGCAAGCGGCCACGAATATCGTAAAAGAGAGAGGCGGCCAGGACGGTGCTCTTTCCGGATTGTGTGTTTGTTCACTGGGAACAAATCTAATGTGCATCACTGTGGCATGGAACAAATCTAATCTGCATCACTGTGGCATTGCCTGGCCTGTCAGTGCCAATAGCTACGATTAGCACTACATCAAGCTATAAAATATCCGATATCAGAGTCATTTCAATATATTTCCAAATTCCACTTTCGACCCACACGCAGGCAGCACAGACACACACACAGCCATACGCGTGTCCTTCCGTGAACGGTGCGTCTGTGGCATCCACCAATGCTGCGGTTTCATTTGGGCCAACCGCAAAATTCTTGAAAAGCAAATAAGAAACAAAGAAAACTAACTTGAGCCAGGAAAAGCCGAGCAGGTCGGAAGAGGCCAGCGGCAGGAAATTGTTAACCTTTGGGGATATCAAACATTTACGATTGCGTGGCAGAGGCAAAAGCAGAAACAGAAACACAGGCACAGGCAGAGTAAGGGGCAGAAGCAACATTTAAGTTTTTATCAGCAGAAAATAAAGTTTTGGTTTACGGATTGTACACCCCCACCATTCCCATCCAGATCCCATACCACCGCATCGCATCGCCCACTGGGGAGTAGCAGCCACAAGTGCCAGTGCCCGTGCCCGTGCCCATGCCCAAGACGAACTGGGGCTTTCCCTTCGCTGATTCCTGTGTACGCAGAGAAGTTTCCTCCTTTTCAATTTTGTTTTCTCATCCGGAGTACTTTTGAGCAGCTTACATTTCTGTTTGTTTGCGGTACAGAGGCAATCGTAGTCCTGTGGCGGCATCTGTGGCACCATTAAGTATCTGGCCTTCAGGTGAGTGTTAGCTAGCTGTTCAGCTAATCGCGGATTAGTTTTCGGCTCTAGCCACACCCCACACCCCACACGACACTGCACCAATGCGATGAATGGCCAAGCGTTTGGCACTGGCAAATATGCTTGGGCCGTCGATCGTTTACTCAACGCACCCACACACCCACACACTCACGCCTACAGCCACTTATGCACCCATACTCACAGCATAATGAACAAAACGAAGAGTTCCGGGCCATCGGACCCCACTGACCAATCAAGCACGGCCCATGCGAACAATGACGGGAATCGGAATCTATCCGGACGGGAGATGGAGGAGGTGGCACAGGCCACCAGCGACGGCGTTCCGTTCATTTTTGTGGACTCAATGCCATTGACATTCTGTCCCCCGACTGAGTCTGTGTCCGACTTGGCCCAAAAAGAGGCCGAACGCATGGCGCTGGTTGTGGTGGAGTGCGACCAATTGCTGGAACGCTTGGAGGACACAAAGCCACCGCCAGAGCTGGACTGGCCAAGCACAATGATCGCCGGAGACGAGGACTTCTCCAAGGAGTTGCAGGAACTTTGCATATTCTCCGACGAGTCAGAGGCAGATGATGGAGAAGAATTGTGCATCTTAAGCCCTCAAAGCAAAGATTTTCCAGGTATAACCAGGCAGAACACCTTCTACATTGACAGAGCGAACCCGATACTCAACGTTCAGGGGTATGGAGGCGGGTCACTCGTCTGCTATACGGATTCAATGAGTATCGTCAACCAGATTGGGGATCAGCTGATGGAGCTGCAGCAGCTGCAGGGGCAGCCGTTGGTGGAGCGAGCCATTTCCTGCTTCTTGGTGAGCATTAAGCCAGAAGCTGGGGCATCCAACTGCTTTGTGCAACAAATCGGATTGCCCGCGTCCTTCAAGCTGCCAGAAATAGATTCCTTTGTGCCAGAAGGGCCAAAAAAGAACACCTTAGTGCAGCCAGAAAAGGAGTGCTTCGTGCAGCCAGAAAAGGAGCCCATCGTGCAGCCAGAAAAGGAGCCCATCGTGCAGCCAGAGAAGAAGTGCTTCGTGCAGCTGAAACAGAAGTCCTTCGTGCAGCTGCAACAGAAGTCCATCGGGCAGCCAGTTAAGTCCGTTGTGCAGCCAGACAAGGAGCCCATCGTGCAGTCAGTAAAGAAGTCCATTGTGCAGCCGGAAGGGAAGGCCGTTGTGCAGCCTGTAAAGAAGCCGCTGCCTGTTAGTCTGAAAATCGTTATCCCCAGAGCAGAGAAGGCTTCCAACAGCAGTGCCAATGCAGTCCAAAAATCACGCTTTTCTTCGCACGCCAAGATGCCGCTCTCCAAGGCTGTGGGACCCAAGTCAGGTCCCATAATCAATGCAGCATCCGAGAAGAATATGGGCACCATTGTCACTCCCAGGATCAGTACACCGCGCTGGAAGCAAATGAGCCAAACAAGATTTGGATATCTCTCGAAAAAGTACTAAAACAAAGAACTCTCTTCAAGTTACACAGGGTCTGGGTCTGGGATATAAATGCGGTTGGATTTCATCATAGACAACAATAAATTTATCCTGGATTGTTTTGCCTGGCAGAGATTGAGATTTGGCACTCGTTTCTCCGGCCTGAAGACTGGAGGAATTGTGTAATTGCACGATGGTCTCCGACTTGGCACTCCGACGCACTCTCATTGCTCGTTTCCGTGGTGCCCCCGAGTGCGTGGTTGCAGCTCATTTTGTTCGGTTTCTGCAATTGTGGTAAAAGTGTTTTCAACTTTTCTCTGTCATTCTGCCTGGAGGTCATTCCTGAACTTCGTCTCCGGTCCTCATCTACGTCCATGTCCGAATTCCCTTCCAGTTGTGGTAGATTTCTGAAAATGCCAGCCAAGTGTCCGGCCTGTGCCAATGCCGGGTCCGGGCAGTCTCTGTCTCTGCCTCTGTCTCTTGTCATTTGTCGGTGGGCACAAATTGCAAGATTGACTGCTGCTTGAGTGTCCGGTGGTGCTGCAGCTGGGGGCAAGAGTTTTCATTAGTTTTAATTAAATCCCAAACAGTATTTGCATGCCCCTCCCAGTGGCAGCCGTTTGTTCTTTGAGGCTTTGTCAATGGGTTCGAGTTGCCCCCACGAAACCGAATTAAAAACACATCAAAATTAATGACAATTCCTCTTGCTCCTCTGGCTCCTGGAGGAGTGGCTGCACTGCGGTGCCGCAGATGTGGGGCAGCGGCAACTGCCACTCGAAGTGCGGACATTTGTGCAATTTATGTTGCCTTTTTTTTCTGTTTTCTCTTCCTTGCATGTTGTTAAATAAATTTCATGATTTACTGCCGACTGAACGGAAAGCGCCAACAACGGAAAAAAGTGACAGTTTCCAGTGGCCGCCACATTGTTGCTACAAAGTTGTCGAGTGCGAGTCCGCGGAGGCGGGGCGGGGGCGGACTGGTCTGTCGCTACATAAAATTTGCAATTAGATTTGGCAAAAAGGCAGCCACAGCATCCGCATCCGCGCCTCGTTCCCAATTGGATTCCCCAGGCACTCAATGCGTTCCCGAGAGCCCTCCTCCAAATATTTAATGCAGAAAGTTTAATCGCAGTGTGGCAGCTGCAGCTACTGGGGCAGTGGCAGCTCCGGCACCAGAGACAGTCGCGGCGCATTTCCGGCATTTGTTGGTTTTTAGACTGCATTTCCCGGAGCCATGTATAGCAGCCAACAGGACAGGACGTGGCCGAACAGGCCCTTCCATGGTCGGAAGGGTTCGTGCATGGCTGACATCATCAAATTTGATGCTTGTACCAGGCTTCAGGGGCTTAATCGCCGGCCTAGTCCGGACAAGGCCTAACAGGATGTGGACGCACTTTCGCTGCGGCCACCAGCCTTTGAGCGGACAAGAAATTGAATTAATTTTTGATTAGCCAGTTCTACCAGCTTCTATATAGTTTCCCAACAGCCCCCACACAAATTCATATTCCTACCTGGCACAAAGCCACCTACATACATACTATAGCCCATTGAGGTGGGAGCTCTCTCGCAGAACGCTGGTTTGGAGGTTTAGGAATCTTTTTTGGCGACCGCGTTTGAGTAAACTATTTTGGTGGTTACTTGGCTTTAGAGTGCTCTAAAATGTGCTGAAGAAACCCCACCTAAGGATACCATTTAGTGTACAAGAAAAGTTTATGTAAGTATACGAATCTTTGGGCCCAAACATACGGCCCTCCCTGATGGGATGTGTATAAGTAATATAAATATACCACACAATTATAGTGCACAAGAGTAATAATTATATAATAAATTTGCTCAGCCACAGCCACAGCTGTTGCGAAATGTAAATGGAAACAAGTTGTAGGAGACGCCACCGAGGAGCGGCACGGAATCCTCGGCCACGTTTACAAATGCATCCTCGACTAGTTGAGCACTTGATCAGCGAGAGTGTGGGGCTTCCACCATCCATTTCACTCACTTTTCTCTCTCTATGTGTGTGTGTATGGGTGGGAGTGGGTGACAGCCAGATTAATAAAATTTATTATCATTGCGATAGTGGCAAAACAAACTGTACGCCCCACACATCCCACAAGTATTTATGTGCCCGGCACTAAAACCAACAGGGAAAACATATCAAAATGAAGTAAAATTCATTTTACAACATACGAAAGAGAGAGAGAGAGAAGCAGCGTGGGAGTCCCAGAAAGCGTGGGAGATGGACAGAGAGATAGACAGAACAGAACAGAACAGAGAGACGAGAGCTCAAGCTCAAATGCAAACTGAAATTGCAAATGCTTTTGGGCTGCCATCGAGTGCTCAGTGCTCAGAGCTCGGAGATCCTCCTCCATCAGGAGACCGAGACCCTTCCAGAATTTGGTGGCAGAAAGCGGGGCGTGGCGAGGCGAAGGCACAAGCAAAAGCAAAAGCAGCAGGGAAACGGAAGTTCGACGCCCAAGTGGCAGTCGCGATAATAGCGCCCTGCCATGTGCGCTAAAGTATTAGCATATAAACATACACACACACACACACAAACAGAAAGAGAAAGGGTTAGAGAGAAAGAGAGAGAGAGAGTGAGAGGAGTGTACTAACACAAATGGAAGTGTGAACGAAGTAAAACTTTTGACTGCAACGGGCTTCGCTATCAGGAGACACATAAATATGAAAACGCAAGCGGGACTTGAGAACTGCACTGCAAGAAAATATATTAATTCTGTTTGGTGGAAAATAATATTCGTGATGTGATGTTAGAATATTTAATGCACAACGACTGAGAGATCAGTTTCCCCTTTTTTAAGGAAGTGATCTTAATCTACTTGTACCTTCGTCTGTCAAAAACCACAGAGAAATATCTGTGGTAAATTTTATGGTAATTATAATGTCAATCGCACCTATAACGGGTTTGGCAGCCAAAACAAAAGCCCCCTAACATTAATGTGGGCTGAGTTTTGCCAATTGCGAACCCTAGACAAAACAGAACGAGCGATAGCGAATTCCCAACAACCACAAGAGAGCGCACGAGAGAGCGCAAGGCGAGAACAAGTGAGAGCGAGCTAAGGAGAGAACGAAGCAGTGTACACTAATAAAGGTAGTCGCATAGAGAGCAGCAAAGAAGGTATTCGTAAGTGTCAAAATGACAGAAGAGAGAGAGACACTCTCACAACTGTTCACAACAGACTGAATCGAAAGAAGCAAAACAAGAGAGCGAGCGAGCCAATAATGCTACCTTGCTTAGTGTACACTGGAACGAAGCAGATCGCTGAGAGCAGCGAGAAGAGCTTCGATCAGAGGCCGGCAGCGCAAGGCCACAGAGCAGCGCAGTCGGCACACACACAGTGTAAAAACTTCGTGTACCTTCGTGAACTTTGCGTTCAATTTAAGTTTCTTGTACCAAACACAGTATCTAAATCACTTAATCACATACATAAACAAAAACCCCATATTAATGCAAAATTGTAATAGACCATAAAGCTTTTAGACAGACCAAAATCGATCTGCGCAATAATTTCATAAGTCAAATTTGCCATTAATTGTAACCAATCGGTTGATCAGTATTAGCTTAAATTTAAATTATGCTCATTATACGGAACAATTAACTGCTTCATTAACCACGTGTAAACATTCACGAAACGAACAAATGTTAGCACAGCACAATATCGGCTGTCAGAGTTTCATTGGGGCTCAAGATGAACTCCACGTGCACGCACCTGTTTCACCTGCTTCAACTCATTGTGATCCTTTATCTAGTTAGGGGAGTGCGTATCCTGTGCATCCACATTAAAATCCTATAAACTACAAACAAATATTTTAGATCGCTGCCAAAATGGAGTACACAAACATCAATTGCACCTCATTGGACAGGGAATTCTGCGATTTCGAATATTGCCTTCTGAAGTCGGTGAATCGAACCTACAAGTACATGTCGCTGAAAGTGAATTTGTACAAAGTTCCCGTTACCAAAGTGAAAGTATGATTATAAATTCAAGTTTGTGTATTGTTCCAGTTGTTGTGATCTCACTCGTTCCAGGTAAACTTTTCCCTGCTCAAACGATTAAATGGCTATAAGCCTTTCCTCTACAACATCACCGTGGATGCCTGTAGGGTATTAAAATATCCAAAATCGAATCCAGTTTTTGGCTGGTTTTATAGTCTTTTTAGCACCTTCTCGAATATGAATCAGACCTGTCCCTATGATGTAAGTGAACGAATGCACATAATATATTATCTTACTCTAAACATTTTGGTTTCTCCAGCATGATCTTGTTGTGGAAAAGCTGTCTGTCGACTTTATTAACAAGCAATTCACACAAGTTCTTCCATTTCCCGAAGGGCAATATCTTTTCCAATCCAACTGGTTTGCCTACAACAAAATTCGAGCTGTGGTCAACGTATACGTAACTCTTGTTCCCTAAACTTTATAAAATAGAACAAGAGAATACATACATCTATCACCCTAAACGGTAGCTCTAAACTCTATGAGTTATTAAGCAATTAAATATGTTCATGAAGCTGTAAAGATTAACTATTTAGTTATCGTTTAGAGAGACTGTGAATGCTCCACATTATTGCTCTCCCATAGGTCTGTTATGCCGCCATCGGTACATATTCATTTGAACAAACCAAATGGACCTTAACGAGCAGAAACTGTACAGATTTAGGTTCTATAATAATAATAATGATACGTCCATTAACTGCGTCGTCGGATACCGCTTGATCGTAGGTCTCGTAGCTGTCTCCCGCTTTCTCTGAGTGTATGTTTCGAGGGTAACCAGGCGAGTGGCGACTTCCTAGGCAGATATATTGAGTGTAAAAGTGTCACTGCCATGCCCAGTGCCCGTTGTGCAGGGCGCTGCAACAAAGTAGAATTTGAATATTATTGTCACCCACAACCTACAACCGACACACACACAAACACACCACTCGCACACACACTCTAACCGCACCAACACACGTGTACTTGGAAACGGAACTGCAACCTGGAGAGCAGCAGCAGAAGCAGAAGCAGCCGCAGGAGCCACTACTGCACTCACTATTTAATACTGTTTGTGAAAAATAATAGCTCGACAGCCCCAGAGAGAGAGAGAGAGAGCGAGAGAGAGAGAGAGAGAGAGAGAGAGAGCGTGAGAGAGAGTTAGAAATAGTGTGGTGGCGGCAAAGAGTCAGAACGGGTACGCCCCTGGCGGTGCCGTAAATTCAAATTAAGTCGCCCAACTTGCTGACAGTTAAAATCTTGGTAACAAAAATGTGCAGAGCCTCGTCGCTGGCACCAGCGACACAGACCCCCCAAGGAGATCAGCTGTGCCCCACTATGTGAGTGTATGCATATTTGTATCCGTGTGTATCCGTGTGTGTGTGTGTTAGTTAGTAGTTTGTTTTAGCATCGCACGCAGTTGGCTGTGAATTTATTGCCGCAAAATGCAGCACGAACGGTATTCCCCACAAGTGCAGATGGATTAAGTGTGTTCTCTATGGATGGATATGCATGTGCATGTGTGTGTGTCTGTATCCATATGATTGCGTTTCATTTTAATTAAATACTTGGCCAGGCAGGCACTCATGAAAAACCAACGGACAGACGGACAGAGGGGCACAAAATGTCAAGGCCTTCTGCTCGTTTTCACCTTGACAGCCTGCCCCAGTCTGTGGCGCTGCCACCTCCTTCAATTGGCCAAAGGACCGCCACCGCCCGCCTCAATTGCGTAGCAATTTGGGGTCATCATTGAAATCAATAAACGTTCCGAAAGTGGTACAAAGTGAGATTTTAAGAAACCGAACAGAAAGAGAGAGGGGAAGAAAGAGAACAGAGACGGATGGATGGCGAACACTTTTCCTTGCCGAGGAAAGTTGAGAGATTTCCCTTTGCTTCTCCTTTGCTCGGGAAACTTTGTCTGCCGAGTCAGGACCAAATCAGGTGAGGCTGTGTGCAAAATTATGATGGACACCCGTGCCTTTTATGCAGTCCCATGGCAATTACTTGATATCAAATAGACTCCTGCATTGCATTGGATTTCTGTCTTCGTTTCACTCAGCTTTACATTCAATTCCAAAGCTGATTGCACGCTACAGCCGAGTGTTTAATAATAAAATTCAATTTCATTTTATTTTCTCTGTGTCTCGTCTTACTCAGCGCTGCCGGAAATTTGAAGCCAATTAAAAATGCATTCAACGGCAGCGACAGGAAATAAGTGGCAGGCTGGCGGGCTGGCGGACTGGGGAACAGGGAGGCAGGAACAGAGCTGAGACCAGAACAGCACAGCACAGCACAGAGCAGAGCAGAGAAGAGGAGAGAAATGAAAAGACAAATTGACAGGCGAGCGCCGGAGAAAAATGCGCCGGGGACAGTGACACAGCGGAGGCACAAGACAGCCCAAGGACACACCATGGCACCATGCCACCGCCTCCACCCCATGGCCGTATCCGGTCAACGGGGACCTCGGGACTCAGCAGAGATGTCAGCGATGATGGGATGGAATTTTTCTTTTATATAGAAATAAATATGATTGCCATGATCTGTGCAATCAGGCAAATGGCAAATGCATGGCATCGAATCGAATATTTTAATCAACCTTCGAGGCTAAAACTCAAATATTCCGTGACAAAGGCACAATCCAAATGCTTGAGCAAAGCATTAAAAGGATTGCAGTGCAAACAAAGGCTTGGCGCTGCCGCATGTGGAGGCTTTTAAATCCTGCCCCATCCAGTTTGGAGTGCGAATTTGCCGGAAAAGTGCACAAGAAACGCCACTTTACATGCCAAATCGTAAATATTTTGCCATGAAAACAGCAGCAAGCGACTGCCAGCCAGCCAGCCAGCCCTGGCTCCGAGTGGAGTGAAGTCGTTTCCATTTATTTTTCATTTTTTTTGTTTGTCCCATTCTGCACCTGTAACTGTAACGGCAACTGTCGCCCCCGGGCTGTGGCAGTGGCAGAACGCATCGAGTGTGAATGAAGTGCGCACTCGGTCGCTTTGCGGCGTTTTGCCGGAGTAGGAAATGAAAAACACTGAAATAATACACAGAACAGAACAGAACAGAAATGCCGCTACAAATGCTGTATTGCTGCTGCTTTTTTTTCTTTTTTTTTAGCGCACTTCTCTATGACACTTGGTGGCCAGCCATGTGGGGATGGAGATGGGACATCCCCCACATCACCCACATCCCCCACGCTTGTCGAGCTGGTTTCCTAATGGCAGGCGTCGGAAAACGGCATAGTAATGATGATGTGTTGGATGTGTCGACTAGCTGGTACCCACTAGGGTGACAGCTGCTTAAGATGAGCCAAGAATTCTATGATAGGAGGACTGTCTATCTATCTATCTATCTACCTTTACCATTTATTCTTTTGTCCCTTCTGCTTCTCCCTTATCAATCTTAAGTACGAGTTTGTGCTCCAAATGTGTGTCCCAAACATAGCCACTCCTCCTTCAATGGGTATCCAAAACTCAACCTGCAACTCGTAATTATGAGATGCCGTTTTTAGCAGCTAAAAGCTATGCTCTGCTCCCTGCTCCTGCTCCCTGCCATAATGTTGCAGCAGTCGAGTGCAGCAAGGTACAACAAAATATTCAAGGTGGCGGCAACGGCTGAGTTGAGGCAGACTGTCAGTGTGGGTTACATGGGCGGCTTTAATTGCAGCTCCCATCAAAAGTGCCATGGAGGTGCCCTTTAAGCGGCCTACCAGTCGATTGGACAGAAAACCTTGTAGGAGAGACTGGCTTTTGCTCGTTGAGAAAAGTTTATAGAGAAAATAAACCCGAATGCAGGGCAGTTGAGGCAACAGACTTCACTATTCCAGCACAGTCTTGGCAGCACAGTTTTCTGCCCTGCTAGAGTTGGATTCCCCGAACACACACACACACTAACACACAAAAGCACACACATACCTTGGCCCCAGCTGCCCCATAATCAATTTTGATGCTGCCCCAGCAACAGCAACAGCAACCACCACAATTATGTAGTGTGGGTGCATGTTGAACATATCCCTTTCAGAGTGGGCCACAACATCTAACTGGGTGGGAGGGAGGCCGGTCGGTTGCAGCTCCTTGGAACAAAGACCACAACCGACTGCCCTTAGCCTGGGGACAGGAAATGCATCTTGGCCTGGTCTGGGCTGGCCTGGGCATGGCCAGCTGGATGGCCGAGCTCCTTGGCCTGGCCTCCTGGCATGCCGTGGCTTGGCTTGGATCTTTTTTTTTGTTGTTTTTGCTGCTTCTACTGCTGCTGCTGCTGTTCATTTTTGACATAAACATTATGATGCATTCGGTTCAGTAATTTTTATTGTATTTTTTCTCATTTTTCTTGGCCTGCCACTGCCTCTGCTGTGCCTCTGCCACTGCCACTGCCTCTGTCTTGTGTTCCATCCTGGGCTTGCCGCGGGCTGGCTCTGTTTACTTGGCCGAAGCTGGCCCTTTGCTCGCTTTAATAAAACCAACATTTCCCCAGAGCTTTTGTGATGATTTTGCTTTTATTAAAAATATGCGAGAACCCCTTCGCCCCCTTGCCCTTTCCCCCATCCGCCCCCACCCAACGCAGCCCCTCCTTCGACTGCTTTGAGTGTGGCATGCTGCATTGCTTCGCAGTTGTTTATTATGTGCAGGACTTTTCATTCACCAGAAGAGAATTGCACATTACTTTGTCCATATATTTATTTATTGTGTGTTGTGGAGTGGGGGGGCCCTTAAAGCACAATAAATATTGCACAATTTGGCCTCCAGCGTACACACACTCACACATACACCCACACACACACATTGTCCGCATCAGTGGAGACCCAATCCAGAGATGGATGTTTGCTTATTTTCTAATCAAACAAATTTCAATCACTCAAATTTCGTAGCACACCGCTGAGTGGAGAGGGTGGAATGGGGGGCAACAGATTTACAGTGCATTTGCTGTTGTTGTATTTAAGGACTTTTGGGGATTTTACATTTATTTTATTTTATTTCATTTTATTTTTGTTTTTTTCTGGAATTTTTGTAGTTGTTTTTGGTAGTTTTTTTGGGTGTATTTCCTTGTTGGCTTATTGCGTATGCAAATCCCAAAAGCTTCGGCCAACTTGCTCGGCTTGCTCCTAGATAAGTGCATTTGTCAGTCATTCAATTTGTGTCCTGCCAGGCTCTCCAGAGTGCGGGGAGGAGTGGGGGTTGTTTCGGGGTCCTTGTCGTCGTATGGTTTACTCCTGGGTAAAGTACCAATTGTCTTCATTGATTTTACTTCAACATTGCTCCTTCCTTCCTTTCCTTTTTCGTCCTCCAAGTGCCATGTGCCATGTGCCATGTGCTGACTTGTTGATGGCCCTCAATCTGATGTAATATTTAGCTTCTGGGCTCAGATATCCTCAGGATTAACTCGGCATTCGTTAGGAGAGCATTGTACTGCATTGTATGACATACTTGCAGTTTATAAATCTGCAAACATTTCCCAAAAAGTTGCAGTAAATGAATGTGTAATAAATGCCCTGATAGTGCAACGGGGAATGGAGAGGGGAGTACGAGTACGAGCTACTAGTTACACTTATAGATGCTGCGTGTGTCTGGCTGTATCTGTGGCAGGGTGCAGCGCAGGTCTAATTATGTTTAATGCTTGTGAGTCAAGGACGAGGCCTCAACCCCTTGCCAGTTGCAGCAGGGGAGCAGGAACAAACTCTAGTGTCAGTTCAAGCACGGTTTTCCCTTTGCCAACATTTTTCCCTCTTTGTGTATTTAAGTATCTGTGTGAGGTCTCTCTGTAAGTGTGTGTGTGTTTGCGTGCTTATGTGCGTGTTTACACGTAATACTGTCATGCTTTTATTAGTGGATTAATGTTGCCTCTCCGCTGGCATATTTTCCTTTCCCCATTCGGAGCGACCATCCAATTAGCAGAGCATAAATCAAATTAACTTGGTCCGGGTCCTGGCCCTGGTCTTGGCTGATTCGTCCGATAGTTGCTGACAGAGAGCATTGATTTGCCAGCTAATTGCCTTAAAGGATTATTTGCCTCTTACACTCTAAGCCCGTCCGAACATAGAGGCCGAAAACAGTTTGGACAGTGGACAAAGGCAAACGAGAAAGGAGAAAGGAGAAACTAAGCCATACAAAGGCGACCGGCCATCGGCCATCCAGGCTGAATCAACAGACAAACAGGCAGATAAGAAGCCGACAGGCGAGATTCTTTGTTTCTTTGTCTCGCCGGAGAACAAAGGGAATCCCTAATGACAGATACATTCCCTGGCCATAAATCTTTAATGGCGATATGAAACGATCCTTCCTATGGGCCCAATCCTGGTGGGACTTCCACCGAACTGAAGGTCTCTTAATTGAGGAATTTCAATCCCATGAAAGCTTTCTCCAGACTCCTGGCTAACACGATTCATCAATCTTCAATCTGTAAAGTTCCCCCCCTTCCCCAACCCCCTGACACGCGTACATTTTCTAATTAAGCCACCAGGCAGTTCATGTCAGTTGGTTGCGAGCCGCGAATGGAATGTTGCGTATACGCCCCACAGGCAGCGACACGCACTCGCACTCGCACTCGCGAGGCCTGCGAGTGCTTTAGGAATTTGTAATGCAGACCGATTGGAAGTTATAACAAGGACACCTACATAGCATAGCCCTAAGCCCCTAGATTCGGGGCATGATGTGTGCCCCATTTATGTGTGTGCCGAATGGAGGTAGTGTTTCCGTTGCGGTTGAAATTTTGCACATGTCAACGTGCGGTGAAATGTTTGTGATATGCGCACATTATGCGAGAGCAAAGCCTGACCAAATATGCATTTAAAATGTCAGCATGACTGCAATCAGTCAGCGGCGTGGGCGGGGCGGGACGGGGGCGTGCCAGACGCACATAATGCGCTTAAGGGCGCCAGCCTCCAAGCGTGTGTGTGTGTATGTGTGTGTATGTCCTATCACTTACATAATTAAAATGCAAACAAGAGAAACGTGTTTGCATATCAAATTAAATACATAATTAAATATAATCTGTATGTTTTACTTTTTGTGTTGTGTTGGCCAAAAAGAATGATTAATGGCTGAACAACGTAATTGATATATCCATAAACCTTTCGTTATAGGAGAAACCCCGCCCTCCGCCCCCCGCCTCGTCTGGCAACTGCAATTAATTGGTTTCTCTGCCTTTCTCTTCCTCTTCCTGTTACGCAACTTTTCCGAGACGCTCGCCGGCATTTCGGCATTTCGGCATTTGGCGGGGTTCTGCCAAAACTTTTGCTAACAAAAATTGAATCAACTCCAAACTTGCCGAAATTGTTTTTATAATGTGCAACTTTTCAAAACGCCCCCCGCTCTCTGCCCCCTCCCCCTTGAAGGCTAGACTAATAGAGCGTGAACAGGAAACAAAAATTGGAGGGGGGAAATTAAATTTTCGCCTGCGGCCGATGTTGTGTTGTGGCAGATTAAATTTATGCCCTGTGTTTAAGGCAGCGCATTTTTCAGCAACACAAATGGCAACAAACTGTCAACGCCAGTGGCCAAAAGGAGCACTCACCTCCTGCCACACTTGCTGCTGCTTGCTGCTGCACATGCATATACGCTGTACGCTGTTCATGTGAGGTGCCACCGGGTAGGGGTAGGGGTTGGGGCGTGCCACGTTGAAACCGCAAATAAATTCAACAGCAGGCAGTTAGCTCATATTTTCAGAGAACCGCAGTGCACACACACACACACACATACACCCATCATGGAGAAACAAGAAAGAAATAGCTGGCTGCGGCATTGAAGTCGGAGATACCCTTGATAATACCATCTAATATACTCCCTGTTTATCTGGAAGTTTTCATCTAAAATCAAAGGTATGGTTTCTGGTTTCTGATTGCGATCTAGATTAAAAGTCTATATACATATCTTCCCTCAAAGTCAGTATACCCTCTCATTGGATATCAAAAGAAATGTTGGATGACTGTTTTTTCAGCGCTCTCGGATTTCATGCACAGCTTTGGCCGAGTGAAATATTCTGCAGCTGCAAAAGAAGTACATAAAACGTACAGCTAGCATTATTTATTAGAGACTGTTTAATAGAGTTAATAACGTCAGAGAAATCATAAACGAAAATAAAGCAATTTGCTAAACCAAATGGGGACTGGACTTTGCTTTTAGCAGCAAATTCAATCAAATCTGTTAGAGTCCTGTTAGAGATTCAGTGAGTTTTGACGAGCCAATCACTATAAATATTCAAATATCTACGTGAGGCATTAGCCAGGCATTGACTAAGCGTTTCAATTGCAATTATTTGCCTGTCCAGGTCCCAGCAGGAACCAGACAATGAAAGTGATTAAAATTGCCGGCTCTGGCCTAATTATTGCAATTAGTTCTGCAGGAGAGGCCAGCCCCAAAGGCAAATTGCTGACCCATATTGTGTGTCCAGCAAAACAATTAAATTAGAATCGTTGACGACACTGTGTGGCACACAGAAAGTGAATGCCTCTCAGGTTCAAGGCTTGGCTAATAAGCAGGAGGCGGACATAAGTTGCAAGTAGATTTATGTGCTGCATATTTTGACCAAAAAATATTTGCCATAAATCTCGATAAGAGGCGAGTAACTTGCATTTGCATCTGTTGGCAGTGGCAGAGGCAGGAGCAGCTGCAGCTGCAGGAGGACTTGCCGCAGCATAGACTTCAGGTTGGACGACGGACTGGCTGGGTGGCAACTCTGGCAGCCGCGTGCACTCAGCTAAATGAAAACGTGCACGATTTTTCCAAATAGTTTAGTGCCAGCCAACATGATGCGCGTTATTTTATCTCTGTGTGAGAGAGAAGAGACTGCAGAGGAGGAGGGATGAGACGGGACTGTTCATGGGGAAGGCCGCACAGAAGCAGCCACATAAAGTAAGCAGCAAGATGCCGCAAAAGTAAAGCAGGTTGCAACAGCAGCAAAAGTAGAAGACATGCAGTGAATATCAAGCAGAAAGCAGAAGGGAGGTGCTGCAGTCTCTCGAAGGCGGAAGACTGTCCGTTGTCTGGCCGTATTATTTTTCTTTGCTCTGCCACGAAGCGTGCAGCGTGGAGCGAAAGTGTTGTGTGGCACAAGACAATGCCGAGCAGAAGTTTAAAGCAGCTGCTGCAGGTCTTCGCTGCCACTCCCCTGACTCGTCGGGCATTTGGGGGGCTGCCATCTAGGTCGGCTGTATGCCATGCTTAATTTGATCATTTATCAAGTGGAAAATACATGAGCTGGCTTTACTCTGCTCCGCCTCGCCTCCGACTGACAAATCTAAACAGGCATGTAATCATTTCTGCTGAGGTCTTAATGCCGCAACGCTGACACTGTCTGCAGTCATAGTCAGTTAGTTAAAGTCCACACACTCCTTTGGTTAGCCACTCCCCTCCGTCCCTGGAACTGCCTCTGGCTCTGGCTCTGCCCCTGTGTCTGTGAGGCGTATACGCAATATTTAGAATGCATACGAGCTTTGTTGCTGTCGCCGCTGCTGCTCCTGTTTTGTGGCATCTTCTTCACTTGATGTGAAGTTTTCCGAGGGCTTTTGGTTGCTGTGGCTGCAGCTGGGAATTATACAAGACAGCGTTGATTAAAATGTATAACAAAAGAAGGGAAAGAGGCTCAAAGAAAGCTTCTCTTTCCTGCAGCCTGAATGGTATAAACAATAATACAAAACATTGCGAAATGCATTGCTCCAAGCATAAACCAAGATAAATAGCTTTCAAGTCAATCGTTAAACTAGTTTTAGTGGCGATAACTTTGAGAAACACATTTGAATTCCATCAGTGGGATATCCTCAAAGTAAAAGTCGTATTCAGACAGATAGAAACACTGGGAAATGGTTATGACTGCCCCTGTTTATGGCCTGCATTTTCACCCTGCATTTCATCTAATTTTCAGCACTTAACTTGAACTCCATTTAGTCGGTTCTGCTGCCATGGCTGCCATGTCGCTGTACCTCCTCCTCTTTTGAAATGGCCTGCAGCGCGTCAACATAACATTTTTCGCTTTATAAATATTTGAACGCTTAAAAGCTAGCAAGGACCCGAAAGAACCGACCAAGAGACCGGGAGAGAGCTGCAATTGCAGTTGAGAGCAACAACACTTGCCCCTCCCCCACATCCTGGGGATCCTCTTGGCTGTTCCAGCTGGCTGTTTTCGGCGCCCTGGCTGCTCGGGGAGCAAAGGCGATAATCGCATGAGGTTGAGCGTTTTATTGGCTGTGCTTATGCTCATAAAAGTCAGCCAGTAGCTCCAGTTTGTCCCACTGGAGTGGGAGTCGCCAGTTTCTGGCGACTAATTGGGATTTGTGGACCTGGCAGGCCGAAACCAGGACAATGAGCAGCACCACAGCTGACACTTTAAACCCACTGAAGATCGCATTTGCATTTGCATTTGGATTCCGTTTGTCTGGCCATGAAAATGGTCATAATAACGAAAGCAGCTAAATGAGCCTCCGGGGGCAGTTCCCGTCTGTCCCATTCTGACTTTCCTGTGGTGCATGTTGCATTAGTTTGCATTATCCTTCTACCCACTGGTACACTGGCATGTGGAATTGGTGGATCTGCTGCCTTCAGAGGAGTTGCAAGAGCTGCACAACCGCCCCGTGTGGGCTGTGGGTGGAGGTGGCTCTGGCTCTGGTAATACTGTTATTGTTAGTATTATTGCGCTCAATGTGGCACAAAAGTTGGCTGCTTTAGTGCCAGCTTCGGCCTTAGACCGCAAAGTTGGTGCAGAACTTTCTGCTCTGCTTGTGCCTGCTTGACATATAAATTTTAATTTCGCCTTCCCCAGCGAGGCAGCATGAAGGGGGCGGAACTTTTGCGGCATGCCACACAACAGAACGCAACACAAACACAAACACAAGTCTCAGGCCAGGCCCAGCCCCCGAAACGCAACTAAAGTTGCATTGGCCACACTCGAGAGCATCTGAAGCAGGGCAGCGGCAGCAGTGGCCCACGAGTGGCATCTGCACGATGAAAAGAGCGCCCGGGCAGCGGTTCAAGGCCGTGGCCAGTCAGAGGGCCAGCCAGCATCAATTTATGAAGCCGCAGTAGAGAACCGACAGAGAGACGGACAGACAGGCGGGCCCTCAACGAAATGTAATTTATCGAGTCTGACGCTTGTCAGCGGCGTGTGAAGCTTCTTGAATTTATGTGGGTCGAACAGGGACAGGCAGCAGCAGGACTCTTTTCTTGGCCAACTTTCCCTGAAGGTTGATCCAAAGAGGAGATGCAGCACTCGAGTTGAAAGGAAATCGAACCGAACCCAACCTTTTGACAACTTTTAGGCGCAAACGGAAATTAAAAGTAAAGGCAAACAATTCGAAGAAAAGGGAGTGGAAGACGGGTCCTAATAGGATTGCTGGATATGTACAGAGTACACACATCCCATGCCAGTGCCTCATATTCTATTTATTAGAAAAGGGAAAAGGGCAACGGCACATTAAACATCAGAGACACAGAGCACACCAGCAGCATGCCCACCATTCATGCCCCTGTCAACCGCTATCTTCATCTGGAGGAGACACTCCCACCTGCTGCTGCTGCTGCTACTGGTGCTGCCTCCATCCGTGGCAGCGCAGAGCCCGCAGCAAAAGTAAAAGACAACTGCGGCTTTTATTGTTTCCGCTGTTGACATTATCACGGCAGCGACACCTGCCGGGATAGGTTGGCAAGCGTTTTATTGTTTTGCGCTAGATGCAATGTGACAGGTGTCCCTGTCCCTGTCCCCGTCCCGCCCATCCTCGCACTCTCCTCCACTCCACTCCATGTGCGTGTGACAGAAGGCTAAAAGTCAATATCGCGCATACGCCGCATTGGCCCATTAAGATAATTAAAAGCTGGTCCCGAGCAACAGTTGGCAAAGGGATCACTCAGTAAACATGCAAAATACGCACCGAGACACACACACACACAAGCGTTGACAAGTCAGAGACGGGCCACTCTATTAACCGACTGCCGCTGAATAATTAGACAGCTTCCGGCTGCTTTTCCGCTTTCCGGCGCTTTCTGGCGTTTGCGCGCATAAATTATGGCAGATACTCCTCAATGGCTGCTATGGCGTAATGGCTGCACAAAAACCAACCGAAGCAAAAAACACACCAAGGTCCGACCCTAAAAAGTAGATGCCCAGCTGTTGCTGAGGTTTTGTTTGCCAAGAAGGAAAACAAGGAGAAGGCGACGGCGTAGAGTGGGTGGGCGGGCTGTCATTTGAAGTCGCGTTTTGTCATCGCCAGCTGGCGGCAATTGTGATTTAGTGGCCGGACATTTCTTTGCACCGGGCGGAGGTCCAAATCAAAAGTGCATAAATAATGTCAGCTTGAGTTACCGCATTGATATCATTTACATTTCCGCACTCGCAGACATCGGAAGCGCAGCGCTTACACGCCTGTCGCTCACCTTATTTATTATGCATTCAGCAATTGAAGTGATATTTTTTGGTCTCTTCCTGCCCGTGGTGATCAATTATTCGGGGTCGTTAGGGTAAAAAATACATCCAACTGAGATCCATCTAAATTACTACGGAACGATGATTGGATGCCGATTAAAGTGATGGCAAATTGTGCACTACAATTTAATTACCAAAATTGACGGCAGCAATTTCTGGGCAACCGAACCAAATTGCCCGCCAGTTGCAGGAAAATCGAAAACAAAACTGTAGCAGTAGTCCCCCCAGAGCATGTCCAACTTATCAGCAGAGGTTCGACCTCTTGATATCGGGTATTCCGGGGAGAGTGCAAATGAGACTCGTCTCCCCCCCCAAAATCGGTTTATTTTCTGTCTGTCTGTCGTCTGTCAGAGCTTCTATTGGAACTTCATTCGCATAGATTATGCGCAATTGGAACTGTCTATTGGTACATCATGGAGCTGCTGTCATTTGGTTTGCTTAGCCTGATACTCCCATGCTTTCGGCAATGGGTTCTCGGCAATGCAAACGCTTGCATTTTACGAGAACTGTTTATTTGGAATGCAACGATGCATTGTGGCCACAGACCCTGTCACCCCCTCCCCTCTCCCTCTCCATTTGGTGGCAAACGTCAAAGGGACAACTTCAACATGCCGAAAAAAAGCCGCCGAAAAAGAGGAGCCAGCCATAACCATTTTTTATGAAACGCTTTTTGCGGTTGCCGTTAACGCTGATTTATGAGTGTTAAGTTAATTTGGGGCTGCCTACTCCCTACTCCCTATCCCCCCGTCGTCCCAGGGCCCTGCCCCAATGCGGCGTTGATTGGGCGCTACAGCAGTCGTCCCCCGGGTACCGCTACTCCATCATTGTAGGCTGCTGCTGCTGCTGCAGCTCATGCATGTTTAAGAGGCACCGCCACCTACCTACACACTGACACACTACACACTCAGCTCTCCCGCAGAATGCAAATAGCTACGCTGCGGAAATGCACTTTGAGTTATAGTCGAAATACATATAAAACGCACAGTTGCATTTACGAGAGCTCGGCCAAATGGAGAGCGTTGCCATTTTACACCTCCACCTTGGGGGGCAGTTAAACCGGGAATGTTAAACACCCAGAGGTTCTTCCAGGCCAAATACTTTGTTTCGATGTATACCGAATGGTTATGGTCGATTAAGTACGAGGTTAAATGCATTGGAAAACAATCAGCAGGGAGCAGATATATATATATTTTGGAAGTACTTTAACCTAAAGTGTGGATTAAGTACATTAAATTCAAACTGGTTGCTACTAAACCAAATACTTTCTGCCATGAAAGGGATATTTTATTGATATAAGAATCGTATAACAGAAATTTACATTCTATTTGAAAGGTTTCCTACAAATGTACCCAAATGGAAAAAATTTGAAATATTGTACAATTATAAGTCTTGGATATCCTTCCAAAGGATAGCGTCAGTGTGACAATAAACAGCGCCACAAGCGGCCAAGAATTTAGTTAATAGAAAGCAAATTTATTATAGCAAGGATGTTACTGAAGGATATCACCATAAAGTACCATTATGGTAAAGGAAACCAAATGGTACTCAATCTAGAGCCACCCCCGTTGGCCACTGGCCACTGAGAGCCACTGGCGGGCGTTTCAGTTCCTTTTGAAAAACCTCAATAGATGGAAAGTTATGCGCTTGCGTAGTAGACAAGACGTTTGCAGAAAAGAGCTAGCTATACATCCACATAAACGGATGGAGAGCGAGACAGCTCGCTGTTACTGAAAAAGAGACAAATATAGCAGCAATAGGACTTTTTTGGGACATTTTGTAACTGCTTTTTGAATAAACTGCCAGAGAATTTTATATTCGGTTCATTGTATTTTTCCAAATTATTGTTTCTCTTTGCGCTCTTAAGTCGTCAATTTGTTATCTTCTCCCCTTTTACAATTATCAGCAGATATCAGCTATCAACGTAGTATTTGGTGATATGGCTTGTAAATTGAATGGGACTGAACTTGAGATAAGATTGCAACTCATTTCATTTCAGTGTAGAGCTCCGACATGTACGGACCAGAAACTCGCGAAGAAAATACGTGAAAATGCACCTCGGCTGTGCCTGGCTAGCGCTTTCCCTGCTGCTCTGCCTGGAGCTAGCACTGGCGGCCAATATATTGGCGATTTTTCCGTACCGGTTTCCCTCGCCATTCCGGCTTATCAATCCCCTGATGCGGGCCCTCAGCCAGCGTGGTCACAAGGTGACGATGGTGACGCCAGTGAACTTCCCGGAAGACGTCGAGGGAGTCCGCCACATTCGCGTGCCGCTGCTGGACAGACAAATTGATGGTGAGCTCTCCAAACCAAAACAGAGAATCGTACTGATGGCCGTACTTTTCTGCAGAATTTATCGAGTCCGATCAGTTTCAGGCATTTCTCTCAAGCAAATGGTCAGAGAGCTTTCTAACTGCTAGGGGTCTGTACAACATCTCCTACGCGGTCCTCAGCGACAGTGGAGTCCAGCAGTTGATGCGGAACAGAAGCGAACAGTTCGACATAATCACCTTGGAGACGGTGCACTTGGATGCCCTCTTCGGCCTGGCTGAGTTCTACAATGCACCCATAATGGGCTTGGCGACCGTAAGCATTAATTGGGCCGCGGACTACCTGGCGGGGAATCCCTCGCCCAGTGTCTATGAACCCATCTCTCCTGCAGGATACTCCTTGGACCGATCCCTGCTGAGCAGGTGGTACAATTGGTTCTACATAACCGAGGAAAAGCTCATAGAGCACCTGATCTACCGGCCGGGTCAGCTGCGGTTACTGAAGCAGTTCTTCGGCTATCCCCCCGAAAAGCTCAACGAACTGCGGGCCAGGTTCTCGGTCATACTGATGAACAATCACTTTAGCATGGGCCGAGTTCGAGCCAATGTGCCCAACATCATCGAGGTGGCCGGACTGCATCTCATCGAGCCCTCAGAGCCCTGCGATGAGCAGCTGCAACGCTTCCTCGACGAGGCCGAGCACGGCGTCATCTACTTTTCGATGGGCAATGAGATCATGGTCAGGTTCCTGCCCGAGAGCATGCAGAATACGCTGCTGCAGACCTTCACCCAGCTCAAGCAGCGCATCGTCTGGAAGCGAGAGGTGGAGACGTTGCCCAATGGGTCGGATAACATCTACACTATTCATCAGTCGCCGCAGCGACGTGTGCTGGCCCATCCGAATGTCAAGCTCTTCATCACCAACGGCGGACTCCTCAGCACCATAGAGGCGGTGCACAGCGGAGTGCCCATGCTGGGACTGCCCGTCTTCTTCGACCAGTTCGGCAACTTGAGGCGCCTGCAGATGGTCGGCGTGGCCAAGACCCTCGATATCAACACTCTGACGGTGGACACATTGACCACCACCATCCGGGCGCTGCTCGAGGAGCCCCGATATGCCCGCAAGGCCAAGGAGCTGTCGCAGTGCTTTAAGGATCGGCCCATGAATCCCCTGGAGACTGCCGTGTGGTGGACGGAGTATGCTATACGGCACAAGAATGTCTCCCACATGCGCCTGAACATTGAGGAGGTTCCATTCATGCGTTACTACAGCATTGACAACCTGCTAATGTTTAGTCTACGCTTTGGATTCATCTTTTTCTTTGTGATCTTATTGGGCTTTGTTTTGGTAAAGATAAATCAAGAGAGGCACCGACTACTACATTAGTGGGGGTATATTTGTGGAAGTATAGGATAAGAAATATGTAAATAAGATCCAGAATTAAACAAAAAAAAATTAAATACTATGTGGCTTCAGTTACTTTTTGGTTTTCTGCTGAAATAAAAAATACTCAAAAAAGATACAAGTTTTATTCGTAGATTTGTATATATACATAACTAACATTGAAACAGCAGAAACTGACGGTGGCTTTCTTTTTGGATAACATAGATATGGATGGGGCATACTATGGGGCTGTAATATCTGTACATTTTGAATAGTTAAAACACGTTTGACTGTTGTTTTAAAATAGGTACTTTTTACATTCCACAAACTACTTTCAGGCTGTCATTCAGATGCAAAAAATTACTCGATGTGGAAAGTGGAGCATACTTTTGGGGTTTTTGAAAAGTAAAAACACTTGTCTGACAAGTCCAAACATGTCCGATCGACTTCTCCCCTTTCTGAATACTTATTGGGCTCAGAATCGAATTTCAATCGATCCCTATGGGGAGGGAACAGGGAACCAGAATGATTTGCTAAGTATAAAATAAAAAGGGGGAGTCAATTGACAAGATATCATTTGTATATATGTATGTATGTAAGTGCATATGTGTATAATAAGTATCTTATCTGAACAACTGTTTGCTATGCAGTACCTCCCCAAAGCCTGAATACCACGCAGTTCCGCTTTATTGGCTGATATACATGCATATGTACATATATATTTTTATTATTTATTTCTCTTTGAAACCATGAATGAAACTTGTGTTATCTGCATAACGTTTACTATTTTAAGAATGCATGCAATCTCCATTGTATTACCTAGTGCACCATGAGGGGAGCTTCACTGTTTGTTTCCTCATTCCTCATTTAGAAGTTCTTAACTGTTTTTAAGTGCACAGAACCAAGTGACGTCAGAGCTGTATAAACTTGTAGTTGTCCTTGAGCAGTGGCTGCCACACGAGCCTCCACTCCACTACTGGTTCTGCCTTTCACCTGCCACATCGAATGTTGCGGTGAAATCTTCATCTCATTTGTATTCTTCCTGGTCCGATGCCGATCCCGATGTACAGCGCGATTACTCTTGAACCCTTTGACCGGGGACATGTTCGTATGCCACAGTTGTCATAGCAAATATTTGCGTAGAATAATTACCACAAACGTTGACACACTTTCGGGGCCAGAACAACAGATTGAAGTCGCTGCCAGAATGCACAAAATATGAATTCATGAACACAGGTGTAAATGAGTATCTCTCGTGCCGCTGCCGCTGCTGCTGCTGATATTTTCGGTTCGTTTTCCATTTTTCATTTGTATTTTCGAGGTTTATTTGCACTGTGCTGTGGCATTCTTTTGTTTACGATCTGCGCTTGGCTAAGTCCGCCTGTAAAGCGGCGAAGTGAGAACAGCCCAACGAGGTCACCAACCCAATCCGATAGTCAAAGAGCTCAAAGCTCTCAGAGTTCTCTTAGTGCCGATAAATTAATGGCCCTACGGAAGAATACCCCCGCTTAATTGTTTCGCTAATACAAGCTGCAGCTCAAGTGACTTGATCATTTCATTAGGCAATCGCTTTTTGTTAATTAGTTGCAACTCGTGAAAAGATCATTTCCATCAGATGTCTGCCATTAATTGTCGAGCTTGAATTACCCTTTACAGTTGTTATTTTTCCACATTCTGTCTGTCTGCCTGCCTGCCCCGTCTGTCCATCTGTTTCTGCCTTGCCTTGACTTGTTTTGCCACACACATTATTAGTCGCATCCTTGATCTCAAACGGTGAAACGTAGCTGAGACCTGTACCATCCCCATCTCCATCTGCACATCTCCGTGGAGTCAGTGTCAACTGCTTTTCCGTGGTGGCAATAAACGGTATCGCCTAATTGCACGTGTCTATAGAGCTCTCCGCCTGCGTGCCTTAAATGACCAAAATAGGGCCAACCAACTCGATTGTGGTCAAGAATACGCGGCTGTCATTAGCCTGTTTGCTTTGGTACCTAACCAATTGCCAAAAATTGAAATGTAGATATAATTTTGCATAATATATGCGTGAGCCGGCCTGTCTGCGTGGACTCGAAATGAGTGCGGCCATAATTCAAGCTCATAGAAACTCTGCTTTTCACAAACTGTTATTCAGCTTCAGCTAGCTCTGCCCATGCCCATGTATAGTACTATGTTGGACGCTCCCCAAAGATTTAAATGAAACCAGAAGCTGGAATACTCTTTCCAAGAGAACAAATATTATATATGATATACATATACGTCAACTAAAATATATTTAGCGATGATCTTAACAAATAAATTGTCCAAAATATTTATGCATATGTTTTAGACTTTGTTTGAAGAGTAATTCTAAGGAAAGCCAAGAATTGGTATGCCAAACATGCACTCAAGTCATCTCAGGTGATAAACGTTTGAGATGTTTGCACAGCTTCTGGGCATGGTTTGACTGCCCAATCGGAGAGCGGATCGCACCGCAGGGGTTAAGGTATAAGTAAGAGCAATTTGACGCTTAAGCGCACCGCTGCACAGTCCCAGCTTCACTTCGTCGGCGACAGTCAAACGTGAAGCACGATATACGAGTATTTTACGGTACGCGGCAACACGACGAGCCCCAGTCCGAGTTCGAGTCCGAGTCTGAACCCGAAGCCAAATCGAAAACTTAAAACTGAAACCGCATTCGAATCCAAAGCCGAAATCAAAGTAGGAAAAAGACTTAAGCCACAAACTTGAACTTGCCCAACAGAAAACCAATTAGAGAGTGCATCGAAAAGTGTTTAACCAGCAATTCCTAATGG
This sequence comes from Drosophila algonquin, assembly GCA_035041765.1. NCBI lineage: Eukaryota > Metazoa > Arthropoda > Insecta > Diptera > Drosophilidae > Drosophila > Drosophila algonquin. The sequence continues at coordinate 718,690 of JAWNKY010002104.1, read as the reverse complement.
CAGAACTATTCCCGATCAGATCTCATCAGAATGCCACTGAAGTTGTGCAAATATTTGCTGCACACACTGTGGCACAGTGTGTACCTTGTTTGGCCAAATCGAATCTTCGGAAAATTGAGCACTGCAGTGGGCTGCCGTTGAGGTTGTGTTGAGTCATGTCGAGAGCCCAGGGGTTCAACGAAAATATGTGTGTCAAATATTTATCTGTTTTGTCCGCTGTAATATTTGTACAGACGGCTTTTGTTAATGAAACGTCATGCGTCAACATACATACTCCTCTCGAATACCGTTCCGACTCCTCTCCACAGCCTTTGGAGATGCCTTTCCATACATTTGTGCTGCCTGCTGCCAAAGTGTTCGGATTAGTTCCGTTTTTGGCTGCGCCGGCAACTTATGCAATGGGTCAAGCGAAATTTACCGTTAATTGGTGGGCTTGAACGCCTGCACAAGCCAAATACTGAGCCATCATCTTCGGCACGTTATCATCTGCTTAGCTCTCGCTTTCTCACACCTCTACTCATCGGACTTCATCTCTCTCTCTGCTGGCAATTTCTCTCTCCTCTTCGAATGCCTTTTCGCTGTATCAGCTATTTGACTTATTTATTTCATTACTTTTTTCCTTTTTTCCATCCAATATTTACCTTTTTTGTTTTGCTCGCCGCTTACGTAACGTGTCGTAAGCTCGTCTGGCCGGCTTCGGCTCCGGGTCTTGCCACCGAGTCTCTATCCCAAGTCTTGCCTGCAGTCCCCATGCCATCTGCAGTAGCAGATCCAGCTCCCAGCTCCCAGCATCCCAGCAGTCAGCTGCTGGTGCATTCTCTCTCCCCATACACACAATTTTCCTACTCTTTTGGGGCGCCTGCTGCAGATTTCCTCGTGCCACCTGCTTTTGGCCTCTGTTAAGGCTTCTGTTAATTTCCCGTTTCATGGCTGCTAATTTGTGGCGCTCTCGCTCGCTCTCTCTCTCTGGCTCTTTGAGTACTCTTATCTCTTTCGCTCTTTGGGTCTTCAATTGGTCAGGGCATTACAAAATCGCCGCATTCTCTGTGACTGCTATTTTCTTTGGGTTTCGGTTTCGATTTGCCACAACATTTGTATGCAGACTTGCGCAAAGTAAAGTTCGAGCAAACTCTGATTTGCATATGAAGCATACATTGTGGTAAGCCGATATTTCAGTGATTTATGGCCAAAAGAAAGACAGGGAGAGAGAGAGAGAGAGAGCGGGAGAGTGTGCACAGCTGATCGCTGTGCGGTGTGCTCTTCCACTTGATGTTTCTCTCTTTCTTGGCCATCGCTGCAGCTGGCCAAACAACTTTCGACGAAAGTGCAAGTGTTGCCATGGCATTGTCATAACGATAAATGGCCCAAAGAGAGAGACAGAGAGAGACGGTGAGAGAGAGCAGCAAGTAGGAAGTGGGAGTGGGTTACTGGTTTAAGAGTGGTCCGTCTCTCATGGTGAATTGGTGGGCGTGCCATGGCGCTTTTTTGCACATTTCTTCGGCAGTTAAGGAATAGGAAACATCGTTTAGATCGAATTATCACCTATATAAAGGTTGACGTGAATAAAGGTTGCCTCCGTTGCCTCAAAACCCAGTTCGTTCGCTTCTTGGGACCTTCTCGCTTCGGTTTCCGGTCTTGCCATTCAATTAGTCCATTGTCATTGAGTCTGTCTGTTTATGTAAAACCTAAAATGTATACGACTACTACTATATATTAATAATGTGATATAAACTTCAAGTCATTAACATCGGCAACAGCGACGACGACGACGATATAACACATCAAATGAATGCCTAATTAATCATACGCCCTGTGAGCATGCAAAATATTAAGTGACCTCACGTAGGGGAAAAAAACATACACCACACACCACAAATTGAATAATGTCTGTATTAGTATTAGTATGAGTATTAGTCCAAGACAAACAGAGTGAACAAATTCGAAAATAATCGCAAGCAATTTAAATTGAGACCACCGGCACAGAGAGCCACAAAGAGCCACAGAGCGGCGGCACAGAGAGTGCTGGAAAAACTGAGTCAACTCTCGTCGAGTGGACGTGGAGTGGAGTGAAGATTGGCTCAGCTTGAGCTTGTGCTGCCTCTCGAGCGGTTGACATTCGCGTCTTTGTCTTGGCCATGACCAAGAAGTCGGCTCAGAAGCGTTGCGCACTATTCATTGTTGGCTATTCGTTATTCAGTATTCAGTGTTCGGTATTCGGTGTTCGGTATTCGGCTTTGACGCTTTTGCAAACACATTAGACCAAGCGACTTGTGGACAAGCGACTAATGCATTATTCGAATCTGTTTACCCAGCCAAGATCCACATTCGAGCGCACCATGATATCCGCCAGACGGTCAGCGGGTCCGCGACCCGCGCCCCCGATGCTCTGCCTGCTGCTGCTGTCCCTGGTGACAGTTCTGCTGTGGGAGGAGGGCACCTCCATTGCCATTGCCCCCTCCACATTCGGCACGGCCATAGCACGTGCCGGGAAGATCTCCAACCAGCTTAAGGTGAGTCCAAACCCCGAGGAACCCACCTGTCTAGACCTAAGAATAGAATGGAATAATAAATAGAATAAATTAAGATTCTCCGGCTAAGACAAAGAGCTGGCTTGCTCGTGGCTTTTGGCTGACTCGACCATTTCGGGGCTGCATTTATATCAAAGCCACAAAGCGCTGGGCAGGGCGCGTGTCTGTGACTTTGACATCGTGTCGCAAATTTGTTGCCGCCCCAAAAGGTAACTCAACACCTGAGCTGCCGTCTCGCTGAACGTCTCCCCATTGTCTCCAGTTACCGTCTTCTGTTTTGGCCAAGTGGTTCGCCGTCTGCGGTGGCACTTTCTGATTGCTTTGCGCCCCCAAAGACAGCATTTACATGTGCCTGTTAATGGGTTTTATGAGCCAAGGAGTCAAAGTGCCACAGCCCAGAGACGTGGGGCTGGTCAGTTCTCATAGCCAGCCAGCCAATGTGTATTTAGCACATTTGTTCTGCTGTGAACCCAGTAGTGTTTTTTGCAGACACCTGTGAGTGGTTTGTTTGACACCTGCCAATGAATCAGGTGCAAACATGTCATACATCAGCGTCGCCGTTGGAGGAGGTCATATGAAGAATACAAGTTATGTTTGTCCCTTAAAAAAACTTCAATCACACCCGACTACGCCTCTGTTTCAATCAAGCGAATCTGGCCGGGAATGCCGCTAAGGAATTCATATTCCAGCAATGCAAATGATGACATTACGAATAAATTAAGCCAGTGGAAAAGATCAGAGCTCAGAGACGACTTGCCAATACGCTGGCACACCCACATACTCGTATTATATATACTGCAGGTAAATAGCATCACGTGACACCTCAGCTAGTTATCGTCTGGATCCCACATTGAAAATGCAGCAAATTAAAAAATGTACATTATCCAAACCGAAAATCTTCAATCTTCAATCGTCAATCATCAAATTATGCCCCTGACTAGCACTAACTCTGAAATAAAAACATTTCCGTTGGACGCTCGGATAACATTGAGTGATAAAACCGACAAGAGAATATCCGAACAATGCCCCAATGTCTGCACCGAGCCATTGCGTGCCTTACATAACTCGGGCAATAAAACAAGCCGTTAAAAATAAACCCAAACCAAAAAAATGTGTTTACAACTTCAAACAGACAGCGGACGGACAATACGAGTAACAAGTGCAACTCAAATAAGATAAACCACACAGTGTACAGAGAGAGCGAGAGCGAAGTAGTGGACTAGGCGATACCCTGTAGCTGATGGACGAATAGCTCCATAGAAGTATTATAGTGTTGGGCAACATTGAAGACACATGAGTTGCCGTAGCGCCAAAACACCCCATAATTTCAGCCATTGCCAGGGTATTATAATGACGGCCTGGCCAAAACAAAAACGAGGAACAAGTGGAATCTAATTTGAAGCGCTGTCTGTGGCTCCCAGCTCAACAGTTGGTCCCGAAACACTCAGCGAACGGTCGGAAACGCAAAGACAGCGCACACTTTTTGCAGTAACTGTCTCAGTAACTGCCCCAGTGCCAAGTGTCACCGTTGAGGGGCAGCTTCAGCCTGAGTTCAATAAATCAAAGTTTATAGGTTTTACATTGCAACGTGCAACAGCAGCAGCAGCAGCAAATTCGTGCAATTGTCGTCGATTGCATAAAGCAAAGTTCCCCCCGTTCCCCCCAAATCTGTGTCCGCGTTCCCACCCTCCTGTGCGCATCGTCATGCCCTGTCGCCGCCATTTGGCCTGTGGAGCTGCCATCGCGGGCCTTGTGCTGGCCACTGCTCTAATTGTCTTGGCAATTTGTGTGCAGCGACCGAATGAATCCGGCAATCGACTGAAAACCGAGAGAAAGTCCCCAGCGAGCCTCCTCCTGCCGCTGCGCAGGGGGCGTGCCGGAGTCGGGGTCGGAGTCGGAGTCAGAGTCAGTTATCGGTGATTTGCAAGATTTGCCAGCCAAAGCATTTTTTTTAATCGCCACCGCATCAACAACATCCACAACAACAACCACAACAACAACAGCAGCCCCAACAATGTTAACATCCACAACGACATCAGCAGCTCCAACTGGCGCAACGGATAGCTCTTCCGGGTCACTGGACATCCAGCAAATGGCCCGGACCTGGGCCCGTTCTACCACGGTTTGTTTGCCATACTGATAGATAATTCTTATGCAACAGTCCAGACAATTGCATTTGTGACTTTCTATTTCAACTGTACGCGTAGTACACATATTGTATTCACTGTAGACGGGCGACGGGCGATCTGCCGGCCCGGCCCGGACTGCATTTCATTTCGCATTTCGTTTATTTTTGGATTCCGAGCGTAGCGTGAAAGCGCCCATTACATAACGAGTGCATTGTAAGTGGTAAAAGATAATTATGCGAATGCACTGCACGATGATGATGATGATGATGATGATGATGTGATGTGGTGCTCCTCTCACACATTTCCATATTAGATCATGTGTGTTTTCATTGGGCTATACGCTATAAGCCCACAGATTGATTGGCAGATTATAGATCTTATTACGGATTACATACCAAAGCTGACAGACAGACAACCCATCCAGACTGCTTTTAGTTGCTTTCTTAAGCCACACTTCGAGCCAATTGAACAATGACCCACTTCTTAAAAGCCTTATCCACAATCCACAAAATTCAATTTGTACGGATATCGAAACAAAAGCCAACAAGCGCATTAAACAGTTATAATTAAAGCCAAACAGCGATGCGAACAGAGCCAAATTGAAAACTGTTATAAACCAGCTACACCCACATTAGCATAAGCCCAAGATACAGATACGAAACGAAACGAAAACGAAAACATTTCGAATGCAAAACCAACAAAACAAAACTTGACCGAATTCCGAATACCTCTCACGCAGTGAAGCACCCTTCCATGGTGTCTGCCCTCTGTGTGACTCTGTTGACTCTGTGTGAGGGTATCCGGCAAATGTAATTAGCATAAAAACACATCAAATGTGAACTTGAAACTGGCCGTTTGTCGGTGGTGTTTGTGGTGCTCGCAGCCAGAGCAAACCATCGTCATCTAACTGTGTCATGATTCACAACGAGACACACACCTTAATGAGAGCTCCAGTGGCTCTATGGCTCCAGTGGATCTATGGCTTTGGCTGTATCCAAATGCGAGTCCGGCTAATGCGATCGTTTCCTCTGGCAGCACGTGACTGTAGTTGTTGTTAATTGCCCCCTCTCCGCCCTCCAGCAGCAGTCCCCAGTCCAGCTTTATGTCTGAATTTTGTGTAGTGATGCAAATGGCATTTCAATTAAATGAAATTACATTTGGCAGCAGTCGGTGAAGGTTGGCCGTTAACAGTTAACATCATTACAAATTGGACAGCCCCAAAAATTGTCAACGTCGGACAGACCGACGGCGGGTGGGGGGGACCCAATGAACTTGGACTGGGCGATCTGCGTGTTTTTTGTGAATTGCTCCACTATGCTAACAATGTTCCAATCTCTTTGTATCTGTTTTGTAATTGCAGGAGACGACGGCCTGGAAGACCCTGACCTCGCATCCGAACTCCCTCGTGCAGCTGCTGCCATCGCGGGCGATGCGCGTGGTCCAGGAGGTGGTGCGATCTCTGCGGGTGAGTCTCGGCGACCTTGACGAGCCATGTCAAACATATGTATGTATATATCTGCCTGACCCAATCAAATTTCAACTTGAACGTGGAGAGGCAGCCAGCTGGCCAAACATGGCCAAGTCAGGCTGCAGCTGCAACAGCCACTGACACTGCCACAGCCATAGCCAAATCAACTTCAAGTTGGGGCTGAGGTCGAGTCAATAGCAAAGAAAGAGCTGACATTTGAGAACCGCCCGAAACATATTAGATTCTATTCGGCCTGAGTGGAGGCGAGAACTGGCTTTTTTTGGCCAACGCCATCGATCAGTGGCCATTGACCGAGGCAATTGCGCAACACTTGCACCATGGCACACTTCCCCAGCGCCGGTTCTAATGCAAATTCGTTGCGCAACGCTGCATTCTTAACATTCGCTTGCTAAAACTGTATTAATAAGCAATTAAAAATGCATCGAAATTTAAGATATTAACATTTATTCCGCCCTCCCCCTGCAAGCAGAAGGAGCGTGAGATTGTGGCCACCACAACCCTGGGCAAGGTGCGGGGACGCTACCAGAAGTACCGCTCCGGGGAGAGAGGAGGCTACTACAGCTTCAAGGGAATGCGCTATGGACAAGCACCGATCGGAGCCAGAAGGTGGGTTCATCATTTAGCACCATATACTATATATGATATATGGTATTTCCACTCCCCCAGATTCCGCTCGGCAGAGCCAGAGAAGCCCTGGTCTGGCATCCGCGATGCCTCGAGGGAGGGCCAGAGCTGTCCGCACAAGAACATGATCCTGGACACCTTCAAGGGGGACGAGGACTGCCTGTTCGTCAACGTGTTCACCACCCGCATGCCCAAGGAGGACGAGGAGTCCAGCGAGCAGAACAAGCGGCCAGTGATGGTCTGGCTGCATGGCGGCGGCTTCTCCTTCGGTTCCGGCAATGCCTTCCTCTACGGGCCCGACTATCTGGTGGCGGAGGACATTGTACTCGTCACGCTGAACTACAGACTGGGACCACTGGGCTTCCTCACGGCCGGACCCGATGCGCCCGGCAATCAGGGACTGAAGGATCAAGTTCTGGCCCTCAAGTGGGTCCGCGACAATATCGCCGCCTTCGGTGGTGACCCCGCGCAGGTGACCGTCTTCGGGGAGTCTGCCGGGGCCTCCTCGGTGCAGCTGCTCCTGCTGTCGCCTATGGCCAAGGGCCTCTTCCACCGCGCCATCTCGCAGAGCGGCTCCGCCCTGAATCCCTGGTCCATGTCCGCCAATTCCAGTAAGAGAGCCTCCCGCCTGGCGGCCAATCTGGGCTACGTTGGAGCCAACCGGACAGAGGAGATCCTGGACTTCCTGCGTCGCGTGCCCGCGATGAAGCTGGTGGAGGCAGCGCCAACCACCATCACCGCAGAGGATCAGCGCAACAATATCGGACTGCCCTTCGTGCCAAATGTCGAGGGCTACTGGAACCAGGACTCCGAGGAGGAGCAGTTTTACGAGCAGCCCTTCATCACCCAGCACCCGAGTGACATGTACCACACGCAGAACTTCAACAGCGATGTGGCCTACATGACGGGCTACAACACCCACGAAGCAATGCTCTTTATAAGAAGTATGTGTGGGGCAATCCCTTAAGAGTACTTTACACTAAACTATCTTTCATTTAGGACTTCGAAAGAATCCCCAGCTGCTGGGCATAATCGAGAACGACTTCGGACGCCTTGTGCCACAGGACTTGAACGCCACCCATGTTCATGACAGGGTCACCCGCGAGATACGCTCCTTCTACCTGGGGAATAAGCACGTGGGCATTGAATCCGTCGATGAGATGATAGCGGTGAGTGCACTTGCTCCTCAATGAACGTTATATGATTCTAATGATCGATCCCCCATTGCAGCTCCTCACTGATCTCATGTTCCTGCAGGGCATTCGCCGTACCGCCCGTAATCATGCCAAATACGGAAGGGCTCCTGTCTACATGTACCGCTTCTCCTTCGACGGTGCCCTGGGCCTGTACAAGCGGATGCTGGGCATTCCCCGTCCGGGGGTTTGTCATGGCGATGAGCTGGGATATCTCTTCAAATTTGGTTTCTTCAACCTGAGCCTGGACCCCAAGTCGCTGGAGGTACAGGTGAAGAATCGCATGGTGCGCATGTGGACGAATTTCGCCAAATACGGGTGAGTCTTTGACAAGAAGACACTCCAAGTTCTCTTGAATTATAATTTATTATGACTGCAGAACGCCGACGCCCGATGCTGAGGATCCGTATTTGACCACCAAGTGGGCGCCCATCGATCCATCGAATGTCATGAACAGCCTCAACTATCTGGACATCTCGGGAACGCTTGCCATGAAGACGAATCCAGAGCCGGAACGACAGAGGTTCTGGGACGAGATGTATCAGCATTACAATGGTGCTGCCATGTAAACCACACTCACACACACACACACACATGCACCACAAACTCACTCACCCACATACACACACACACACATACAAAAACACATATTTCGTATTGCCATTTTGTGAAAGAGAGCGCACGAAAACCAGAATATTTAAATGCAAACTTCATTGTACAATTTTCGTAGTCTGTAGGAATTTCTAGCTATATCCTTAGCTATATTATTTAGCATTTTAGCTTGTAAGTGTTGCAGCATTTATCCACCCCAACACCCACTCACACATAAACACACCCATGCACATACACATACACACACGCACTGTTCTGATAACCAAATGTCAAGATATCTTTCCTTACAAACACCATATACCATATATAGTACGTGTATCGATCGGCAATAATCAGGTGTAAATAGTCAGAGTCCATCTAATGTCGAATAATGCCAACCAGAAAGTTTTTGTAAAAAGAAATAAATATTATTTTATTATTAATTTAAATTGTGTTGTATTTGAAAACCGCAACTTTTCCCGCCTAGCTGTGCTGCCATCTAGTGGTGACTATTTTGTTATATTTTTCAATGCATACTTTTGGGCTGGCCACGCCATCTACAGTTCGCTAGTGAACGCTGGTGAGTGGTGAAAATCTGAAGATTAAAATTATTTTAGCAAAAAATATAGAAATCTCTCAGAAATAAGCTAATTATGAAAGTCAATCAAAGCAAATCGCTGACTTTTACAGAAATAGCCACCCAGCCGGAGGCGGCCTTTCGATGGATTTGACAATAAATTAACACCCACAGCCCGGGCGAGGGGATCATATTATAAAGTGGCTGTTTGATTGACTACAAATTTGCACTTGGCGCAAGTTGAGTCGCCCCCAAACGGGTTGGTGTGGGGAACGACACGAGTATTATGTATATATGTATGTATCTGTATGCCGCATACGAGTATATATCTCGGTGGGGGGGTCGAGCACTCGCCTGCTGGGCAACGAAGCTGATTATTCAATTATAGCAGCGGCTTTGGCGCTCTTCATCTGCGACTGCGGCTGCTGCCATTCACAATTTAGTGTGTCATAAATTATGCTGTTGCTGCCACACGGTTATCATTGTGACCCCGCACATAAGCAACCCCCGGCACGGGCATGGACATGATGGGCATGACGGAAGAGCATTGAAAACAGCACTGCCGCATGGAAACCGAGCAGGCTTGCATTTTGGTCACGGGTTGGTGACATTTCACAAGTGCTTCAAACTTCAGTTCATTACACACCAAGCAAACAAACAAGCAAACAAATTTTGTTACACATTTTACACTATGGACACTGCAAAGCCATTGGCAGTGGTCAATCGATTGGCCAGATCCATGAAGACGGTCCGGGTCTGTTTTCTACGAAATGGGAATCCACATTTCCGAGGCGTCACGCTGTCCGTGTCCCCCCTAAAGTACAAAGATTTCGGCATACTCCTCGAGGAAGTCACCAAAGCCCTGCACTCACATGTGGCGCTATCCTCGAGCATCGAACGCATTTGGCGCACCGATGGCACTGCGATTAGCTCTCTGAATTCATTCTTTGACGGGGACATCGTCGTCTGCATCTGCCGGTACGAGAGCTTCATCAGAATGGAGTACTCTGCGAACAGACTCTTTGAGCGACTCCGGGAAGCAATACCACGCTGGGAGAACAATCGAAAGGGCTCCACTGAAGCAATGCCAGCGGTCCTGCCCGACTCCGTTGCGATCTATTTCGACGAAAGCTTTCGGTTAGTGAATACCAAAATAACCGCCATCTTCGTGGCTAAGCCCAAGACGAAGGAGATCCGCAGATGCATTGTTAAGGTGGTGAACGAGGAGTTCATGCGGAAACGCGATGCCAACTACAAAGAGGTGGAGATCATGCGCAAGCTGCAGACCCATCCGAACGTCGTTGATCTGATCTTCACCGTTCACAGGCCGGGGTACCCGTACACCTTTCTTGTGATCGAGTGCATGGCCTGCAGCGTGGAGGATATGAGGGTTCGCCAAGGCAGGATTCCCGAGTGTACAGCCAAGAGCATCATGCGAGACGTCGCCTGTGGCCTGACCTACATACACGACACTGGAATCATCCATCGCGACATAAAACCCGATAATTTACTCTTGAGTTTTCCCGGCAATTTGGTTGCCAAGATAGCAGATTTTGGAGTGGCCACCTATTTCGAGAACGGAGCCATGAAGGACATTGTCGGGACGCCGAGATTCATAGCTCCCGAGATGATTCTTTGCTGCGAGTGCGACTACCGGGTGGACACCTGGTCCTTCGGTGTCACTCTCTTCTGCATGCTGTACGGTCAGTACCCCTTCGGCAAGGGGTACAAGAAGGTGTGGGATGTCTGCCACGACACTTTGGTTAGTGAGTATCAGTTCCCTGCGGAATTCGATGACTGTGTCAGCGAGGATGCCAGGAGTCTGATCGAAGCGCTGCTGGTAAAGGATCCCACCAAACGACTCACTTCCGCTGAGATCTCCCAGCACCCCTTTATGCTCAGCGATGGCATAACAGAGTCCAAAGAGTAAACAAAAAGGGTCTCCAAATCTAAACAAATTTGCTCTGATATAAATTTCATACGTGATTAAAAACAGTTGGCTTTTTGTTCAATGATTTATGTTCGGGGAGTCGGAATTTAATTGGAGAAACGCTTTCAAAATTAATTACGCATTACTTTTGTTACCAACATGATTCTGCTGTATAATTTACGAACCCTATTAATATTTATTCGAGCATTTGCACAATGCAGACAAAAAGCCGTGGAAGAGAGTCTCGTTTAAACAGAGATTAATGCAAACATTACGTATACGCCACCTCGAAGGCGACAAACGAAGGGAATTGTTGGAGTCTTGGAGCAAAAGTCTAAAGAAAATAGGGTGTACATAGTGACTGACGTATTTATACTCATTTATTTATCTGCGATCGTAGCAATCACAGATATTTATTTATTTATTAAACAGCGCAGCGCATACCAAGTATTGCGTATACGCCACCCCTTGCACATGGCGACTCAAGGTCGCCTGCCTCCTCCTCATTTCTTCTCTCTCCACTGACACACTCGCACACACTCTTTAAATTCAGATAAGGAGGAGAGCTTATCACGCTTATCTTCCGCTTCGTTTTCAATTTACAAATCATTTCAATTGAACCTTTGCCATGGCAGAGCAGCTGCCAGTTTTATCTATCTGTATCTGTATCTGTTTCTGTAGCTGTATCTGTGGCTGTGAGCATCGCCAATCTGCAATGTGAAAAGTGTCATTGTGTCTGTTTGCGTACTTCTCTTTTCTTGTATGTGTGAGTGTAAGCGAGCTCATTTACAGCACCGCTTTCTGTTCACAACTTTTGTTTAGTTTGAAAAATTTTCTTGCTGTCGGCGGCTGGCGGCAGTCGGCCGTCATTTAATCCATTGGACTGACTTGCGGATCTCTCGCTCTCTCTCTCGGTGTCGCAGTCGCAGTCACAGTCACCGTTGTTGCTGTCATCGTTGTTTCTGGTGGCGGCTTCTGTTTGCTCTGTGCCCAGTGTCGTTTGTCGCTTGTGGTGTGGTGTGTGCCCTGTGATCTCTGGGGCTCGTCTCATTTCCGAGCCGACGCGCGGCGTTGAAACAAAGCGAGTCTCATTCTGCAGAGATCGTAAAAATATATTTGTTTCGTCGCTCTACTTGAATCGATATCGGGCCCTGTTGAAGCTCTTTAGCATAACAAATGATCGGCTTAAAGGTGTCAATTAATTGAACATTTCGTTTGCTCATAAAAAGGTGCTAAAATTATTTAAGCTGAAACGTGCCGGCCAGCCAGAATTGAAATTCACATTTTTATTGGTGCTTTGTGTATTTGAAGGTATTCAATTGCGGTATTCTTAAGTGTTTGATCTCGTGAAGAGTGCGGAAAAAGACTGTGTGATCCCTCTTTCTCATTCTGTGTTACGTTCATCTCTTGTTTGCCTTTACAACATCCGCAAAAATCTGATCAGAATCAGCTGACATTTCTCGCACCTGCCTTGCACTTATCACAAGTTTCTGTTTGCACACTCGGGGAGGGAGGGCCAGGCGGGTGCTTCAAGATACTGATACTCGCACATATAGTAAATAAATTTAATTGAAAAAGTAACTCAAGCGGCTCCTCCAACCGACACCCCACAGATGCGCTTCAATTTCTCGAGCCACTCGGCTGCCCCAGTGGCAACAGCGACAGCCACTCCAGCCACACCACCAACAAATGGCAATGAGAGCGCCACCCAGCCGTTGAAGAGGGCCATTGAGGCCGATCCCGACTCCCTGGACAGTGTGATCAGCAATCCGCAATCTTATCCCATCACCATAGTGCCCAACCGCCCCGCGAGCTTCTACGGCGTGGCCCCAAATGGCAAGGCGTTCCAGCGTCAGCCGAGCTGCAGGTGAGTCCGAGGGGCGGAGGAGGGTGGGCCGACGGCTATTTGGCTAGTCTAAGTAGCTCCGTCAATAGTTGAGCATTAGTTAGAGGGACTCTAATTGGTTGGGCCAACTCCAGGGCGCCCCTGATGTTGGCCTGGCTGGAAGCGTGTGGCGAGGAACTTCAGTCGAGTGTGGTTGCGCGAAGTCAGAACGTCATAAGTCAGCGGTCAGTCAGTCAGTCTTTCAACATGCAGGTGCCGCTTAGCGATGTCCAGGTCCTGCACGATCCTGCCGATGCCGAGACCATAGTCGGTAACGGCAATGGCGGCGACCAGGAGGAGACCTTCGCCCACATGAAAGAGTGGAAGCGTCAGTACATGAGGGGAATCTCGCACACGCCCTCCCAGGCCGGAGTCTACTACGAGGCCCTGAAAGGATCCAGCCACTCGTTGGCCAAGGGGTGCGCATATCTAATTATGATAATTGTCTCAAGAGACTTTCCCCCTGTAGAGTATGTCTTTCCGGATTCCGTAATTAGCTCGTCAAGAGGTCTGACATTCAACTTGAACTTGCCGACAATCAATGGGACTGGGCCTCCAGGCTGCTATGACTGCGTGTCACGTTGTCGGTCGCATCTCATGGGCTGCTTTGTCTAGCTGATTAGCAGAGTGCGGCTTGCCGTTTGCGGTTGTAATTTATCTTGTTCCGCCCACAGTCTTACGTTTTTTTGTTTTATCGTTCTACATACCTCATTGCAGATTGCATTCTGTTTAATTTAGGGGCACGGGCAGGGGCAGGGCCAAGGGCGAACTATATACTGCCTCTCCTAAATCTCGGTGATTTGTTCTCACATTTGTCACTCGTTAAACGCTTCAGCTGAGGGTTTCCCACTCTCATCTCTGAGGCACTTCCTTCTCCATCAAGTGTGTCGGCAGCTTTAGAATTATTTCGGCTACTGTGTTGGCGGTTGGCGCGTAATGAAAACAATCAAGAATCCACACACATCGTGATAATGAATCATCTCACAGAACTACTGACATCAATTCCTCTCTGACCGAGCGTTAAATTCGATTAACGACTGCTAATGCAACCGGCACAATGCCAATTAATCGGCTCTGGCTCTGCCACTGACTTCGAGTGTCAATGTGGGGTTAAGGCAATTTGCAGCAGCTGAGCGTTGCCATCGCATGGGGGTGTGGGTGTTGCAACTGCCCAGAGCAGACAGTCAGCCAGGCAGCCCTATTAAATCGTATAGTGACAACTTGTGGCAATAAGTAGACACAATAAATCAGGCACTTTGTGGGTGAGCTGCAATTAAGCCAGTTATCGAGGGAGAGATAGGCTGCGATTTCTCTGGGGCTGGGGCTGGTTCGCCTTCCGACATTGGCATTGTTAATTAGATGCAATTCTCGCGGGCTCTGGCCAAATGAAGCGAGTGCAAATGTGCACACTTAATTTACACAAATTAAACAGACGATGTCTGGGCATCTAATTCTCGATTTCACTTGAATAAATCATGGACAGCTAAAGCAAATGGCATTGAAATTCTAAGGAAGCCTGAATGGCAGATTTTCGTTCTAACTTTAAATTTTAGTCGGTTAGCTTGAAGACATCTAAACTACGCTGATTCAATTCTATCCTAAAGATAGGACAATTTTAAGTTTGAAACTTTATACTAGAAAAAGTTTATAGTGACACTTTCAGCTTCACTTGGTTATTTCAATATGTGCTTAAGATACAAAATATGTGCATAAAGTTTATAGTTTTATAGTTGATGACGAAATGACTTTGTCAGGCAGACAATAACATCTTGAAATACGAGAATGGTATGTAGTACCTCCTATATTTTCCTATAGAGTCGTAGAATATCCCGAGTCTAGTGCGGATTTTTTTGTGTAGTTTTTGGATTTTAAATTTTCAATAATTTTGATGCAGTTCAGGCAGATATATTGAACGTGATTGGTTGATTGCCAATCAGTCAGTCAGGGCACAATTTTACATGTCTTCTACATGTATTCTACACAGGGCTTGAAAATTAGATGCTGCATACTTTTAGGCTTCGAAGTAAGCAAAGATTCATAGTTTCTAAAAAACCTGCGGATTTGCTAGTTTTCCAGGAAATTCTGAAGAAATTAAATGCTCTAATTAATCTTTGATTTTCCCTACAACAGATCTCGCAATTTCCGCCCTGGCAGCATGCGGCGTGTGCGCAGAAGAGCCGTCTTCAAGAACGGCGACTGCAATGTGGTGCAGAAGCACCTGCAAAGGAGGCGGGTCCGCTTCCTGCAGGACATGTACACAACCATGGTGGACTGGCAGTGGCGATGGACGCTGCTGGCCTTTGCCCTGAGCTTCATACTCTCATGGTTGTTCTTTGCGCTCATCTGGTGGCTGATCATCTACACACACGGGGATCTAGAGGAGCTGCACATGCCCGACAATCAAGGTGAGTGGAGGAACGCTACGGCGATCTAAATTAGAGATTATCATTCCATTTTCCATCTCGCAGAGGAGTCTGGATGGGCGCCTTGTGTGTCGGCCATTGATGGCTTCACCTCCTGCTTTCTGTTCTCCATTGAGACGCAGCACACGATTGGCTACGGCGTGCGAACGACTTCCCCCGAGTGCCCCGAGGCCATATTCATGATGTGCTTCCAGTCCATCTACGGCGTGATGTCCTCGGCCTTCATGGCGGGCATCGTCTTCGCAAAGATGACCCGGGCCAAGCAGCGCGCCCAGACGCTGCTCTTCTCCAAGCAGGCCGTGATCTGCCAGCGCGACGGCAGCCTGTCGCTGATGTTCCGCGTGGGTGACATGCGCAAGTCCCACATCATCGGAGCCGGCGTCAGGGCCCAGCTGATTCGCACGAAGAGCACCAAGGAGGGCGAGGTGATGACGCAGCATTTCACGGAGCTGGAAATCGGTAGCGACGACTCGGGCTCCGACCTGTTCTTCATCTGGCCCATGATCATCGAGCACAAGATCGACGAGAATTCGCCGCTGTATAACCTAAACGCCACGGACATGCTGCAGGATAGGTTCGAGATTGTGGTCATACTCGAGGGCACGGTGGAGTCGACGGGTCAGTCTACTCAGGCCAGGTCGAGCTACATCAACACCGAGATCCTGTGGGGTCATCGTTTCGATCCTGTGGTGCTGTACAATAAGGATCTGCAGGCTTACGAGATCGACTATGGCCGCTTCAACGAGACCACTCAGGTGGACACGCCTCTGTGCAGTGCCCGGGAGCTGAACGAGATCTACAAGATCCAGGAGGGCTTCCGCACACCAGGTATGCACCAGATGGTGCCGATTCGCCTGTAACTGTTCCCCCTAATGTGTTTTGTCCCCGTTTTGTCCGGCAGAAACCACCTTCACCATGCGTCAGCTGTCCCACAACCATTCCGATCAGGCCTCCTAGAGCACGCGTCCAGTGTCCAGTGTTTCGTCTTATCATGTTATGTTGCTATAGTTTGTAATCTCTGTCTCTGTTCTATGTGAGTTTCATATGTGTGTTATCTGTTTGCTTTACTCAACACTTTTTCCCTTTCAGCTTCACATATGACCCGTTCGAGGCACTCCAGTTCCAGTTCCGGCTACCAGTCGCCCCAGGAGCGTCGCCTGCGCTGGCAGCACTCGGTGCCCTTGTGAGAGGCTCCACTTCACTCCACTCCGCTCTATCGACACTTAAGGCAAAGCTAAACTTCTCTTACCCATACGAAAATAAGTTAATAAACGCTCGAGTCCAAATTGCATGTCCCTGGAAGTCCATACAAATGACACATAATTGCCTCTCTCTCTCGGTGCAAGGTACGAGGGGCAGTGGCAGTGGCAGTGCCAGTTGCAGTTGCAGTTGCACCGCTTTGCGGTCCAACCCACTCATTAGGCATCATTAATAATCCGGGCATATCAATGCAAAAAGGTGCCAAAAATGTTGCACACCTAAAAACAAGTTCGTTGCCCAAGTCTTTTGTTGGTGGGCGACACGCCACTGCCACTGCCACTCTGCCACTGCGGTGGGTTACGGCTACGGTGGGTACGGTTACAGTTACGGATCGGATCTGATCTGGCGCTAAGGCTCAACATTCATATCCTTTTAATTGAAATTGAATCAATAACTCTTATTTGCGCAAACTAATCAACACTAAATTATAACACTCACAGAAACAACTCGAATATTTATTATCACATTTATCACCGCATAGCGCTCCCCTTTGGCCGCCTTTTGCTGACAGGGGTAGGGCAGAGCTGGGCGGGAATCTAATGAAATGTGGGTGTGGGTCAGATGTATGGTATGCCCCATGTCTTGGCCATAAATACAATGCCAAATTTCAGCAACTCTATTACAACTCACCCGAAAAAAAATTAGAGAAAAAACAAAAACCTCAAGAAAAATGGCTTAAACGAAATCGAAATGAATGTTGGCTGCCAAAGGCTTAAGGCGGGGGATGGGTGGGGTGTGTGGCAGTGTGGTGTGGTGCAGAGTGGGGTGCTGCACTGTTGAGTGCTGGCAGTGCTGCTGCTGCGTCCTTAACCCACTTACAGCACTAGAACATGCCAGCAACAGCAGCAGCTGAGCGGCGGACGTGGGGCGAGCTTTATGTTTAATTACTTGTTAAATGTTTTGTCGCTTTTATCAGCACACATGCTTAAGAGCTCCATTAGCCCCTGCTTGAGCACCCACTACTCGATGCCCCCAACTTCGTTGCACCGTTAGAGTGACATGCGTCTCCCTCTATGCTCCATGTCCCCAAGAGCCGTTTGCCTCTTGTGGTTGGCTTCGACGAAACGTGCCCGGCTGATCGAAAGAATTAAAATATTATTCGCGCATGAAACGTTGCAGGCATCGAGCGCCGCATGTGGCACTCTGACTTCGGCTCTAGCTGTGCCTGTGGCACGTTTCGAAGACAAAAGGCGCCACCCAAATGGCTCCATCCACTCCAACCCGCAGGTCATAACTCCCCCGAAAAAATATATCTGCCAGTTGGGCCAAAAACAATTTTTCGTGTAATTTTTAATGTGCACCACACAGACACGTGAACAAATCATGGGCCACAAACGTGGTCGCTTTGTCAGGCTAAGTATGTCGAATGCTCCTCGAAGTTGACACAGAAAGGGGCAGGCAGACGCCCCATGATCTGCAAAAAACTGGAGCAGATACGAGTGACAGTTAGCCTGGAGACGCCCTACATCCCAGTCCGATATTTGACGGCCAAGTGTCGACTGGAACCATAGCCTAATAAAGACATCAATTTGGGCGATGACTCAAGTGGATTTCTCGAAGGGATTGCGAGGAAGTGGAGGAGCTGCTGATAAACGAGGTTGCAAAACAAGCTTAAAATTAACTGCGGCCCAGGCAGAGGCCCGAGTCCAGGCAGTGCGAACAAAACAAAAGGTAGAACATGCTACATAACTCATCCATAATCAACACTGTTTACATAAATTTCAAAAATTATTACACGGCAACAGTGGCCAAGGAAGGGCCCGCGCAAACCAGAGGGAACTCCATCAGTCTGAGGAGGATCGCAGGTTTGGGACTGGCTTTGGGTCTGAAACCTGGAACTGTGACTGGTATTGGTACTGGCACTGGGAATGCGTTGTGGAGTGGATACTGGTGGAGAGCGCGTGATGAATGCTTAAATAATGCGCTTAACCCTGTGCGAACATAATTTATGGTGTGCGGATATGCATGAGTGCCAGTACAGGCCTGGGCTGTGCGAATACTTGTAAGTACGAGTGTACGAGAGTATGTCCAGTCGGTCAGCACAACACACGCTGTTTTCATTGTTATTACACGGACGTTGCCGTTGACCAATCTGTACCGCTACCCCAGCCCTTCTGCCTCTACCCTCTCCCTCTCCCTCTACCTCTGGGGCTGTGTTTGCTGCCATTTTTCTCAAATTGATTAATTACGGTCATTCTGGGCAGGCAACGGCGGGACTTACTCGTACGTATGGCCCAGCAGCCGCTGCATAAGTAGCATAAAATGCCATAAAGCGCTGGCCAGGAAGCCCCAACAGCATTCGGGGGGACTGTGGCTGTGGCTGTGGCCGGGGGGCTCCAAGTCATTTGCCACTAAGGACAAAAGCCGCCAAAAAATGAAATTACTCAAGCATAACGAACGATCCAGGGATCTTCTTTGCAGTTCCAGAGCCAAGCCGAGCCGAGCCTTGCCGCTATATGCCGCAATTGATTTAAGTTACCTCCAAACGCCAGAGAGGGCAGAGAGTCCCAGCACATGCTATACTACAAGTATATATGTACATATGTACTTATAAGCATATATGTATATATGTATTTATAATTGTGTATAGCCTTTGGGCGTGCTGCATGTTCTGCTGTAAGTAATAAGCATTTTGAATGTCGCAACAACAATAACTGCCGGCCGGACTGGGGGCACAATAATGCTTAACACGCCGTTGCTGCTGACATGCTCGAGTTGATGATGATGCACCCTGCACCCTCGGGCTGGAACTGGGACCCTCTCCCTGGTACTTGAATAATATTGAAATTAATTATTTCTGATGGAAATTATTAAGTAATTTTTATGCGGCCCGCAAGCCTGTTTTAAGCAGCTTTTGCTCTCTTTTTCTTAATTAATTATATTTATTAAATAACATAATAAATTAGCGCTTGCACTTGTTGTTATGCTTGCTCCAATTAAGGAAGTGCCACTCCAAGAAATCGCTCGGTCCGGGCCTGAATCGAGACGAGATCGAGACTGAAACTGAAATCCCGACCAAATTGGCTATCGGCTCGACCGGTTTCCTTTTAGCTCATTTTTTCTCGGCTCCGTTTCTTGGCTTTGTTGATAACGCGCTTTAATTAAAAATCTGCATACATTTTTGGGCACTGCCAAGTCTTGCTGTTTTTTCCCCCCATCGGTGATGTTTTTTTGCACTTCGTTTTCTTTCTTCGAAGACACGCCGAAAAAAAAATATCAAAATCAAAAGCGGTGCAGGCTCTTTTATGACAGATCTCACTTTAAAGTTGACGTCCGAACTGTCAGAAAATAACACTTGAAGTCTGTGGAGAAGCAGCAGCAGCAGCAGCGGCAGTCCACATCCCCGTCAGAGTCCCCTGCTCCTCCCCTGCTCCTTGCTGTGGCTGAATTCGTATTATTTTGGTGGCTTTTTGATGTGAAGTGAAGTTAATTTAGCGAACTTCAACTGACACAAAAGAAATTGCTCAATGATATATATACTGGGACCTCTAGAGCGGTACATGCATAAAGCTGGTACATTTGTATATCCCTCCAAAAGGGCAAGGGCCTCTCGAAAAGTGCAACCTTAAGCTGTAATGGCATTTTGATGAGTCTTTTTTAGAGCCCCTTGGGAATGATATTGGTCCAGTTTAGAGTGACTACCAGGTTGATTAGTATCCATACCTGTGATCGTTTTGAAGGATGTGTCGATCTCCGAATACTTTGTTATTCAGTCCAAAAAATAATATTCATTTGACTGGAAAATATAGAAACCACATGTCAATATAAATATTTTGGATAACAGTGAACAAAAGAAAAAAGTAAATAAATTAGGTATGGTGACGAAGAATTATCATTCATTATACTGGATGTGGAATAAAAAAGAGCCTTTTATGCTGTTACATAATTATCAATTATGTATTCCCGAGAATCCAAGGCGAGAGTCAGGGCAAGAGCCAGTGCGCGCACTTTGGAGCAGTGCAAATGCGTTCATTCTATGCTCCCATAAGCTCTCTTCGTAATTGCCCTCGCTCCCACTCTCTCATCAGCTTATTTTGCTAATCGCGTATGTCTGCTACTGCAAAGGAAGAACAGTTTGAGCAGACATAAGCGATTTGCAAAAGCAGCTGATGAGAGAGAGTGAGAGTGTGCTTTTGTGACCTGTCAGTGAGAGTGAGAAGGAACTATTGGTAAGAGAGTTCCAGCGCGCGGCGTAGGTGCAGCGCAGTCGACGTAGCTACTCGCACATTTCATGCTCTCCTTCTCCAAGTCATATGCAAAAGAGACGATCGAATATTTCGGCACTTCTACTACAGCCTCTGCTACGGTAAAAATCAAGAGCGAACGTTTGTTGTTGTGGTCACTTGTTAGAGGGGGAGTGAGATAGAGAGGGCGTTGAGTGCGTGCAGGTTTAATCATGTTCACATAGAACAGAATGTAATTTATTATGTAGTAGAGAGGGAGATGGCTATTTCAAGTAGAATTCTATGTAGAAAACAGAGATAATTCAATATATTTGTAGATACAGAACATTCCTTTTTTAAAGAATATTCCGAATTATGCAAATCAGCAATTTATACTTGTAAATATTACATTTAAGACTTCGTTCCATACGAGCGAATTATATTGATTGATGATTTCCGATAATTTTATTTTTTCTTGCATTTTTATTTTAGTGAGAATAAAGTAATTAATGAAAAGACAGTTCGCTTTTGCACGCTTATCCTTCATGGTTGGTTTAACATATTCCGGATAAAGAGGATTCAAGCTTTAAGGCTTTAAGGCTGATTGTTTCCCTTCATGAATAAGCCTGAAATGACTTGATCGCTTTTAGCTTTGTAAATATCATTAGCAAATTCTGAATCTATTATTTATATGATAAGTAAGTTGTTCTCATATGCTAATCATTTGATCTAGAGGCCCTAAAAAAGAAAAAAAAGATAATTTGATGGCCACTCCACAGAGTTCACTCCGCGAGTTCCCAGAGAGGAGGGCTACGAACCTTTCACATTTCCACATAATAATATTTTGTGCCTTTGTTTTTTGGAAAGTTTTACTTTGGGAGATGCCTGTGAAAATGATTTAAGATTCGGAATGAGATGAGATCGGCTGAGCTGAGAGATGGGTGGGGATGGATGGATGTATGACTTGTGTGTGATTCTTCCAAAGGGCCGTAAACAATTTGCAAATGGCCAAGGAAATGTGCGTCGTGGCTTTATCTTAATGATGCACAATAAAATTATGGCAGCAATCGGCAGAAATCAATAACAGTCGTGGCCCTTGCCTTGGTCGTTGCCCACTCGCAGCAGAGAAAGTAATTATTGGCTGGTCAAGTGGCTCCGACACCCATCAAAACCAACGGACGGCTCTTATCCGATAAGAGGGGCACTGGAGCTGGGGCTGGGGCCGGATAAGGCGCGGCGCAGATGAAAGTCGCTTGGGGCGTGCGTTAGGATGGGCAGCCCTGGAATCCGTCTCCAGCCTCCTGGGGATGGTGTGGCGGCTCGTTTGCGCCCATCGTCACTTGATTGAAGGCCCAGAATGCAGAAGCAGGCAACAAATCAACGCCCGGCCTGGACCGCAGAAAGATGAACTGCTTTTCGATGCAGATTGAGGCAGGAAACCATGCAAACTGACCTACAGCAGCAGCAGCAGCAGCAGCATTAAGCAGGAGCCACAGAGGAGGGGTAGAATTCTCGTATGGACCAGTCCCCCAACAGTTTTATTGATGCAAATTGCATGCCCCGGGCCCTGTAATCAGCTCAGGGGCCGAGGGCTGTGTGTGCGTGTAATTTGAGCGACAAGTCGATCCCCTGGCAAAAGTCCGCATCTTGATGGCGGAATTGGGTCACATTTCGTGGCGTGGAGATCACTCAACTGCGATGATGGGGCACATAGCTAGAACAGGACGCCACCTAGTGCTCGCTGGAGTCGTTTTGATTGACAGAACCAGTGTTCCAGCGTTACAGCGTTCCAGCGGAGTTCGCCCTTCGGTTCGAGCCTTGTCCTTGCTTCGAGCTTGTAACCAGCTTTAAATAGCTTCAATTACATCTCAAGATTGTTGCATAATGCTGGGGTTCGTTTCCCCCCTCCTCATCTGCCCCCATCCGTGTGGCTGTTGCTCCTGTTTTCCCCTTTTGGGGCTTTGAATTTAATATATCTAGACAGGCTGGCAGAGAGCTTGACGAACGACAGCGGCAACGGCACGCCAGGAGGTCATGTCACAAAAATATCCATTAACACATCATAAAAATTAAAAATTAAGAAACCATACGAGTCGGCCATAAAACCGCAATGCCTGTAAAATAAAAATATCTGTACAGTAAAATAAAAACGCCAAGGCATGCCAAGATAATCGCAGAGTCGACAGACAGAGATACAGAGCGACAGACGGACAGAGAGACAGACGGGAGAGAGAAAAGTGAAACCGGTAATTATACATTATGTATGCACGCCACCAACGCGGCGGATTAAAATGGGGAGACGTTGCCGAAGAGAAGGAGCAGGATGGTCAGCCCCGAAGCTCCACAGAAGTCAAAGGGGACGAAGCAAGCAGAGGGGTAGCAGAGAGCCAGCTTACTGTCTGCCCACGCTAAGTAGGAAATACTTTTCTGCGCTGCGCTGCGCTTTTCGGCAATTTACGTGCCGTGGCGCGCGACCCGCAAACAAAAGACTTAAGCGTCGAACCTGCAGTACCATAAATTTCACTTAATTGCATCAACGCAAAACCAGAATGCATCCAATCGATAAACAAAAAAATGCAGCCACAAATAAATGAGTCCAGCACGCAGGCGAAATGCTTAATGCCATCAGAGAGACCAGAAACCAGACCAGCGAAAAATATGCAAAGCACATAAAATTAAGCAAAAACAAAAGCCAGGCTCAGACTCAGGCTCAGGCCAGAACGTTTATCTCCACTTCGATAGCGATTCCATTGAAACGAAATGCATGTAGAGCAGGGCTTGGGCTTGGGCTTGGTCTTGGTCTCTTCTTCCGGCTGGAAATTTGTCTCCAGAGCTGCCACAGTAGCAGCATCACAGTAGCAGTAGCTCATTTTCATTGTGTTGCATGCAGAGCAGGGGCTTAATTTTTTTGAGGCAATGACAGTGAATATGCCACTCGTAATTTTCGTTGTTTTTTTTGTATTTGTTTGCAGGCACGTTGTAAGTGTTAAAGTCAACAATCGTGAGAAAAGAATTTTATTGTTGTTTCGCTTGGGCCTCAGTGTGTGTGTGTGTGTGTGTGTGTGTGTGTGTGTGTGTGTGTGTGTGTGTGTGGCACTTTTTTTTGTTCATTTTCATTTTTGTGGATACTGAAGGTCACTTCTGCCTTGATTGCTGCGGCGGCCGTTGTTGACTTGAGCCGCCGCCGCCGCTGCCGAGTGGCTGCGATTTTGTGAAGTTGAATTCTGTTTTCAGTTTTCGTATCTTTTTGGCCTTTTTCGACTCTACTCTCGCCTTTGCCGCATACGAGTATGATGCCTGCCACAGCCAGAGTCAGAGCCACAAACAGAGCCAGAAAGACAACCATCCAGCCAGCTAGCAGGCCAGGCCAGGCAGCCTTTGTGGCCGTATTTCGCTGGGTTATGTCTCTGTTTTTTTTGTTTGGGTTTTGTTTTCTTATTCCTCGCTCTCATGTTAAATTGTCCGTTTCATGTTTCTGTTTAAATGTCAGTTGTAATTTGTTGTATTAACCCATACCACATGAATTATGTTTAGTTCGAATGTAATTGATTTGAATGCAATTTGAATGGCAGCAACAGCAACAACAAAAGCAACCACAATGGCAATATTAACAATAACGGCTACAGCCACAGGAGCGTCGCGTCGCGTCGCGTTGCCGGCAAGGCAAATTGAAAATTGCCCTCAACTTTGGCCAAGATTAAATGGAATTATGCAAAAGAGCTGCCTGGGAACAAGGCCCGCCTGCCCCCAGCCTTCATCAAGAACTAGGTGCAGCGGGGGGATGGGGTGGACTTCGCCTTCATGTGGCAATCACAGCAGAATGCCAGCAAAGCGAAAAACATATATTATCTTTGGTCTAACTAGAGAAGTAATCAATATTTGGGTCATTCCAGAAAATTAAATCTGTAAATTGTTCTCGATTCGTTTCCCAACACTTCTTTACTTATGTTAGCAGCCCTGAAAACACTGGGCGCTGACAGCCCTGGTCATTATTGAAATGAATGTTTCAAATGTAGCATACGTGCCAGGTGTATTCATTCAAAGTCGAACTCCATTCGGGACTTCCATGATATATACAAGTTGACTATTCCTTGACTACTGACCACACAATTTCCTTATATTTTGTAAGTTGAAGACGAGCAAAATTCCGATTCCAAAATAAAAGTTCGGGAGTGCCGTGCAATGTACTTGAGTGTGACCGACATGACGGACAACGTGTGCATCTTTTGCCTAGACGAACAGCGACTGCCCCACCGCATACCCTGCGGCCACTCGTTCTGCGGGGAGTGTTTTGAGCGCTACTTGCAGGTGGGACTCGACACGCGCTGCCCCCTCTGCCGGCAGGACTTTCGACCCCCCACGCAGGAGGAGAGCCGCCCGCTCGCAGCCCTGGGCTGGACGAGAGACCTGCTATCTTGGAGATGATCGAAGACATGGAGACTCTGCATGGCGACACTCTAGTGCTGACGCTCACGGAGCAGGAGTGCCGGTTCTTCGAGGAGTTGTACAGGGAGACGCAATCTCGGTATTAGATCTCTGATAGCCAGGAATGAAGCTTCTTCAGGGAGCTAATCAGGGCCTTTAGGCTAACGGAAGAAAGCGCGAGAGGTGCCTCTAGAGCTAGAGAAAAGACAAGGACGGCGTGCTCCTGGTAGAACTGTGATTTCTGTTTTTTTTTTTTCAATCCTTAATATTTAAGTATAATTTTATATTTATTTGCAATAAAGATATTCTAAGAATATCTGCTAAGCTTGATTCCTACGGCTACCATTCAACCACACATTCAATCAGCCACCAGTCCCAGGTCTTCAAGCCAAAAGCACTGCCATGTCTGCAGCTATCTGAATCTCAGCTCTACCCAGTGACTACTCCTCGATCTCCATCTCCAACTCTGGCTACTCCCCGATCTCCATCTCCAACTCTGGCTACTCCTAGATCTCCATCTCCAACTCTGGCTACTCCCCGATCTCCATCTCCATCTCTGGCTACTCCTCGATCTCCATCTTCAACTCTGGCTACTAACGCTGAGCCATCGATCAGCATTTGTATCTCCTGCTTTGGTCTAACCGATTCTGGCCGCGGCAGGCGCAACTTAATTAGACGCTTAGACTGGCTAATTGCCAGTCGCGGGACTGCGGCAGCGGCTGATAAATTGATAAACTTCGGCTGCAGATGAACAGCTAATGATGGCCATTAGCAGCAGTGACAGCGGCAGTCGCAGCTCAGCCGCCTGAAAAATGGTGCAAAAATGTTTATTAAATGTTCATGACTGACCGACGACCGACGCGTCGGTCAGTGGAGCAGCCAGGCCGGATCAGGCCGGACCAGGCCTAGCCCAGCAGCACCCAGCACCCAGCTCTGAGCTCTCAGCTCCCAGCTCCCAAGTGCGGACTCCGCACGGGGCAGGGGACTCAGCTGAGAGCCGCTTTGGCAGCATTTGTTTGTTTGTCTTTTTGGGTCTTTATCTCACGAATCATTTTTGGCTGGCCATTTTGACAGCGTTTTGAGTCAACAACATGGCGCATGCAGCAGATACAAATCTAAGCGGCGCATTATGCAATGGGGCAGCGGCCATAGCCGTAGCCATAGCCATAGCCAGGGCGATCGTGCAATATACAAATGCTAAAACCAAAAACTATCTCATGGATTTGCGCAATTTGTCATCCTGGAATCGGCATCGGCATCGCCATCGGAATCTGAATCGGAGTCGCTGAGGAGTCGCAGTAGAGTGGGGGAGTGGTGGGCGGGGGGCACTGGCAGTGCGTGTGTGCGGGCGTGGCCGCTGAACAGTTTTATTGATAAGGCTTGCCAGGCCTGGCCTGTCCTGTCCTGGCTTGGCCTGGCCCGATGTTGCATTTAGTTGGCCAATTATTAATGCCTGTTGTCGCCGGCCTGCGTGTAATTTGTGGCAGTTGTAGAAATCGCTGCCGCTGCCGCTGCTGCTGTAGCTGCTGCTGCTGAAACGCGATACATATTGGCGATTGCTCATTTATGAATGTCCAGGCGATGGCCGCGATGTTCGATCGTCAATCTTCGAACTTAGCCACGCTTACATGTGATTTAACAAGCTAACAAGCAAGCGGCTTTATCGTCGATTAGCTGCACTCGATAAGAACGGGGCTGCAGCTCAGCTCCAGCTTCAGCTCGGGTAGCCGACAGCCAGATGAGTTCATTGAACGCGGCTTTCAACAGTTCGACTAAAGCAAAGCGTACACCATACACCATGCCACATGCAGCATTTTTAGCATTTTTATTATCGCAAGTCATTTGTCAAATTGCTAAACTGACATTAAAGCCGCCTTTCCTGTGGGCTGATAAACCAATTTGACATTTCGCGGCGATGATCGATGGATCTCCCGCGCCCCGTGCCCCGTGTCCCGCGCACCCCGGGTTCCCGGGTGGCAGTGAGTGCAGGCGGGGGGCGGGGGCTGTGGCTGGTGACATTTTTGCGCCAATTTCGGTCGCTGGGCCATCAGTTAAGCCGAAGCCACATCACACAGCCATCAGACCTCCAGAGACCTCAGAGTGCAGCAATTCGCATTTTTCGCTTTCAGTTTTCCTTAAGCTCTTTTCGGTTTAAGGTTTTTTCGGTTTCTTCGGTTTCTTCAGTTTCTTCGTTTGGCGTTTGCATGCGTGGGAGTTGCACGAACTGTGTCGTTAAATAATGCTCCATGTTTGTCCTGCACGAGACCCGCGAAACACAGGCCAGGCCAGGCCGAAACGAGGGGCAGGCCAACAAACAGAAACAGTAACAGAAACAGACCAACCGACTGGAACTGGAACTGGTTGGCCTGGCCGGCGCGACGAGCGCGGAAGCGCTGCTAAAATGGCAACTGGAGCAGCGTTTTGGGTGGCCGGACGGATCGGGTCGGGTAGAGTCCTACCTGGGGATACGGGAGAGACCCGGAGACCCGGGACCTGGGGGCCGGCCTTGCATTTGATGTTGATGTTGCAGCCGCCGCCGCTTTGTTTAATTGATAGACGACGACGACCCACGCTGCGGCTTCAGCCAGACCATGCCACGCGGCAGTGGCACGCGATGGCTGCTGCTGCTCTTTGCTGCAGGCCGCCGCCTGCCAGTGGCAGAAAACCCATCGAACTCAAACTGTGCGCATGCGCGCATGCGACGCGAGGCGACGCGACGTTGCGGCGTTGACAGATTGATGCCCCCTAACAGTGGAAGTCAGGGCCCCCGCTTCATTATTCAAATTACTTGTGTGTTTGCGCGGAATTTATCAAAGTCCTCCTGCAGCAGAAGAGACACAAGGCACAAGGCATGGGAGAGAGCATGTGGCATGAGGCAGGAGACAGGAGGCATGTGGGCCACTCGTGTTATTGTTGTGTGGGCGTCAAATGTTGTTTTCCTCTGCTCGAAATAAAACTATTTGCAGGTCAGTTAAGATAAGTCTTTGGCGCATGTCCATGTCCCCCAGACACAAGTCCAACTTTCCTTTTGGCTAAGGGCAGCCGCAGCAGCCTCAATGGAACTCTGGAAACTGGAACTCCAACTCGAACTCCAACTCAGGCTGTAACTCTTACTGGAAATGTCTGCAACTGGGTGTGGCATAAATTCTCATAAATCTATGGCCCAAAAAATCCCAAAAACTCGTGTACCACCGAGTACATATGTAGATAGGTATATGGTTCATATGTACGTGTGTGTATTGGCTTGGCCGGAGTAATTAAAGCAGTTTAACATGTCTGAGAGTTGGCCAGTTTTTGGAGCTGTCACAACATCAACAAGCCTTCATTCATGCACTGCGACAGCCAGCCAGCCAGGCAGCCAGCGAGCCACAAGCCAGCCAGTTAGCAGGCCCATGCAGTTCGTCAGTTCGTCAGTCAGTCAGTCATTCAGTCAAAAGCCAGCCAAAAACTTGCCATAAATCAACTCATTTGAAATGCATCAAAGGCCGCAATCAGAAACAGAAACAGTAACAGCAACAGTCACAGTCGGACGGAGCAGAGCAGAGACTGCCCCAAAGTTGCACAAATATTTTTACACGTTGCCAGCCAGCCAGATTTTCAATTGAAATTGAAATTGAACTAAAAGTGACAATGCGCGGGCGGGGCAACAACAGCAGCAACAACAACAGAAAAAAAACGGTTACAACTGTCGACTGTCGATGCTGGGGCGTGTTGCACAATGTGTGAAAACAGGATCAAAGTCCTGCCTAAACATTTGTCAACCCAGCGGCGTTTATATAATCTGCTGCCTTTTGTGTCTGTGTGTGTGTGCGCCCGCTTTTGTGGCATGAATATACACCAATTAAACAGTTTGTCTGCATACAACGAACATGCATCAATCAAATGCCTGGGAGGACAAACATGTCGTCAGTCGGTCAGATCTGAACCGGAGCCTAAGCTCCACTCCAAAAAATATGCATTCGAGGTCTGCTCGTTGAGTTTCGAGTGGCACAAGAAAGAGCTTGGTGCCACCGTGCCACCGATTGTGGCAGCCCTCGCATTGCCCTAGGAATGCCAGCACAAATGCAAATGCAGCAGCAGCAACTGCAACTGCCTCTGCCCCTGGGCTGGGGCTGGGGCTGGGGCTGGAGGCGTGGCTGCTGGCTGCGACTTGACTTGGTTATTATTAGCATCGTTTGGCCAGTGCTTAATTGATTTGGTTGTTGGCCATGTTAATTGACAGCACGCACGGATGTAACATTGCGATAGCCGATAGCCTGACACAGGCCAAAACCAAGAAACCAAAAACCAAAAACCGAAACCAAAAACCAAAAGCGCAGTTAGTTGGCCAGTCAGTCAGTTGTCAGTCAGCGGAGGCAGTCACTGAGTCAGTGTCAGTCCCAGTCCCAGTCCAGTCGATTCCTGCCACTGACCATCGATAGGGGGGTTGAGGGGAGACATTGGTAAAAAGGGGTTTATGGGGTTGCAGGCAGTCGGTAAATTTCACTTATCAAGAGCGAAACAATTAACGGCAGTTGCACGAGTTATAAATATAAATGTCAGGATGCCAGACACTCCACTCCAGACACTCTATAGCCTCTATAGCCTGCCTCCGAGCCCTGAGATTCGTGAGCATGTTGACCCACATGCAATTGGCAACTGCCAGCAATTTGCCACCTCAGCCTCAGCCAGAGTCTCAGCCTCTGCGAAAATTATGATCGCCAGCATTTCCTATGCCAGATAAGGCGACTCAACTTATGCACAAATGTGGCTTTTGACTAGCTCTTGGATCTTGGATTCGAGTCTGTCTCTGACTGCATCTCTGACTCCGACTCCAACTCTGACTGCAACTTCCCACAAAGTCAACAGCAACATTTTCGTTATAATTTCTATTATTTTCCCTTTTGGCATAATTGCAGACAATTTACTTAACGATCAATAGCGTCAAACGGCAGGCAGCCTGCCTTTCAGGCTGGCATAGACGTCGAAAAATTTATTAGCTCCCGCAGCTTCAGCTCCAGCTTCAGCTCCAGCTTCAGCCTCAGTCGCTCGTCTTGGCCATGTGTTGGCCTCTTGGCAACACACAAAATGTTGCCAGCAGTCAATGATGCTGA
This sequence comes from Drosophila algonquin, assembly GCA_035041765.1. NCBI lineage: Eukaryota > Metazoa > Arthropoda > Insecta > Diptera > Drosophilidae > Drosophila > Drosophila algonquin. Next base: position 688,380 of record JAWNKY010002104.1, on the reverse strand, counting down.
GGCTGAGGCTGCTGTTGCATCCACATCCGCGTGAGAGCCGCTCATCGTGCCCGGTTTTCTATCCTTGAGCCTCGCCGGCTAATGCGACCAACATTTTTCTTGGCTTTTGTGTGGTTTCTGTTGCCATAAAACATTTATTTAAAATGGAGCAGCGTTTCTCCATCGACCATAGGCGACCACCACCAGGCACCACCAAACCACCAGGGCAGCCAGCCACCGATCAGCGATCTAGCGATCTTGCAATCTGCCCCAATGTCGGGGCAACAACAGATGAATGCTGTTCATATTTTAATTACGCGACTTTATCACGTCATTTCAGGGTGGCGGCCATATGGAATCCTCGAACTGTTCCAGTTCCAGCGGAACATTTTGATAGCTCCCCAATGGATTACAATCAATAAATTTTCCAGTTATTAGAAGACAAGGAAAGCATCTTTTATCTAGCATTACTGATCCATTACAACAGTTTTTATGGAAGGAAAACTACATCATTTATCTATAAACGAATAAGGAAATCAAATATCTTTCTATCAGCCAATTGACCTACACATTTGTAGACGCCTTAACGACGGTTTTGCATTGTGGCCAAAAAAACATTGGCCATTTATTTGATGCAAAAGTGTTCATTATTGATCGGTTTTGTCGGGTGATTAACATATAACCTCTGGCCTCTGGCCAGCCACAATTGTGGCTATTTTTGGCTGCATCGACTGGCGGCTGGGCCACTAATTTGGCTTAATCTGCTGCCCAGAGAGCCACCCGTTGATTGACGATAATGTTGCCTAAATGCACATTTGGGGAAAGAAAGAGTGTTACGACAGGGGGTTACGGGGGCCGTCAATGGGCCCCAAAGTGTGAGAACAGATTCGACTTTCCATGGCATGGAACGCACATTTTGGGGGCCTTCATAACAAATGAGCAATAAATTTCTAAATTTTCGCCAATAAACAAACGTAATGATCATGTGGATGATGCTGATCATCACGGTCGTCGTCTGGCTATGATCACTCGCCCCGCTGCTGGACACCCACTGTACGCCGGGGCTGATTATGTTCGTCTGGCCAATGTCTGTATAGGATAGGGTACGGGGTAGGGGTTGGGGTAGGGGTACTCGTAGTTAGAGGAGGAATCTCCGGCGATCTTCGACGATCATCGCCGATCTTCGTCTTCTTCGTCGGCTGATCAATGCGGTGGTCAGTGAAATGTTGTTTATGTGCTGCTGATTATGAGCGGGCGTCGCGTAGCGTTGCCTGTTTGGCTTGGGCCTTTGTTTTCTGTGTTTTTTGATGTTTCAACAACGTCGAACTTTGGGGTCATAGCAGCAACGACGCATCGTAAATCATTCATAGAGGGAGCAGCCAAGGCATCAGGCAGGCCGGCACCCACCTCGGACAACGTGAAATTTGTTGCTTTGCCTGCACACAACAAATTGATTTTAGTCACGATACTGTCAATTAGGCAGCCATGGGTCAGCCAGCATCGCATCCCATCGCATCGGCCAGCCAGGAGATAGCGAAGCGAGTCTCCTCCTGCTGCTGCTCCTCCTGCTGCTCCTCCTGCTGCAGTGAGGTGTTGATGCCGGCGAACTCTGCTTGCTGCCTGCTGACCCCTGCAGCTGTGCCCCATCTTCAGCCCCATTTTCAGCTGCAAAGCGTTGCAGGCTTCAGGTCTCCTCCTCCATCGTTTAGCCGCGATTAAGCCCGCAAAATTATTGTTATAGTTGTCTGCCAGGGCTGCCTCCTCCTGCCAGTGTTGGCTACTTTATTAAATCAAACTTTTCACATGATCATTATCACGTACCCCACACACACACACACACAGACACAGATACAGCCTCACAGTGAAATTGACCATTGTCTTTGATGGGCCCTGCTTTATGGCCACAATTTGGCGGCCTTTCGCCTTGCCGCGATCTAATTGAGTGATTTCTGGTATGCCAAATGGGAGAGAGAATAAGGAAAACCTAATTAACTTTTAACCAGAGCCTTTGTTTATTTGGTTTGTGGCTTTCGGTACGGAAATCGCTGAAATGCCTAAGCGATAATTAAAGACTGCAATTCTTGGCCCAATCCAAATCCCAATCCCCCAACCCCCACCCCAACCAGTGCAGTGCACCTCCACCACTCGAGGCCGATCTCCTTTTTGAGTCAGGCGTACCTGTTAAAAGATACTTTGAACCTGTTGTACAGTTAGAGTTACAATTTGCAACGGCCAGGCCGGCCCAGGCCAAGTCAGGGCTGAAGCTGGAGTTGGAGTTGGAGTCGTCGTCGTCGTCGTCGTTGTATATCGATGGCGATGCACTTGAAAATCGTGATTTCACCTTTTGTACAAGGTAAGGCTGAAAACGGCAACTACCAAAAAAGCAGCCACCAGCCACAGCCACTGCCACAGCAACAACAACAACACAAAGGCTTCTAAATGGCAAAGTAAACTGATTTACAATCAAAGGCAACGAAGCGCGCAAAGCGCAAAGAGCGCTGCTGCTGCTGCTGCCGCTGCTGCAGCAATGAAGTCTCAAGTTGAGTTTCGGTTTAGTTCCGTTCAATTCGTTTGCCCGGATCCTAGCTCCGACTTCGATTTCGACTTGCAACTTGGACTCAGAGTCGCTGCAGTCCCGTTGCCATCAGCAGCGAAAAATCAATTGAAGTAATTACGAAATGAAGGCACGAACTAATAAACTTGGTCGTCCCGGGTCTTGGCGGCACAGCCTTAACAAGCTCAAGTGCCCAGGCCCAGACCCAGGCCCCAGGTCGCTTTCTTGGCCGGGTTTTTGGGATCCAACTTCAGGTCCTACCAACTGGCAGACGACGACGCCACCGCGCCCAAAAACTCAACTCTACAGTCGAACAGTCTCAATTTACAGTTAGTTTAAATTAATTAAACGAAATGCACTTAATTAGAAGACAATTCCCCCCAATGGCAAATGCTCATCGAGTAGCTCCATCCCCGGGCACAGCCCAGCAAGTGCATGACTTTTGCTGCCTAACCTCGAAACGAAATCAGGCCAACTCAAAGAGCCACAATTCCATAGACAGATTCCAAATCAGATTCAGAGACGGCGACGGAGACGTCGACATCGACGTCGACTGAGCCCTGAGACAGCTACAAATTTGCGCTGCTTCAGCGCTCGGACAGGCGCAATCGATCGCACGTCAGAAACTGGGGCCAGGCATCTAAAGAAATATGGCTTTTCATTTAAGCCGGGTCAGGACGCCCCAAACGCTGACCCCAGCAAATGAAAACGAAAACTGAAAAGAGCGCCACTTGTGGCAAGTTGGGTAGGGATTTCGAATGGATTGGAAGGGAATGGCCTGCCAGGGCAATGGGCACGGGGCATTGGCCAGCCCATCTCCGGGCTGTAGTCCAGTTCGTCGTGGGGGCACCGCCAACAGTCAATTTGTTTGCCGGATTTCTGTAGCCATTATTATTACTTGTCGGACTCGGAGTCGGAGTCGCCCTAATCGAGGCGCACAGATCAAAAAGCTGGAAAGATGCGCCACACCCGCATCGCAGTACCCGAAAAAACGAAACTACAATTGGACAAATGGAAATTAAATCTATTGTCTAGGCATTGGGTCAAGTGCTGGCAGAGCAGCAAGCAGAGGCAGAGGCAGTAACTGCGGCAGCAACTGCGGCAGCGACTGCGACTGCGGCAGAAACGTGTATTAAATGGGCGCGTGCCCAAAATTCACGCCGCTTTTATGGCTCTTAAGAGTTTGCCAAAAGCAAAAACTGAATAATAACTAATGGAATTTTCCAAATGTCTCAACTTTATGGATAGATACTAAAATCTAGACCCAAAATCGACTGCGATATCGATCTCATCAGGTTTCATTTCCTGCTAAGTTTGCCATTCACCAATCACTGGTTGTATCTTTTATTTCATGACATTTCTGGGCTGGTGATCAATCTTTGATCATTCTTCCCGGCGACCAGTGCCAGCAGAGTTTGTCAAGCCCCTGGCGGTTTGCCCTTCGGTATATATCTATTTATAGTCGTACCAAAGTGTATCCGTAATTGAGCCAAATAATGAGAAATGCGATCATAATTTGCCTCATCTATGGCTCGGATCGAGTTGATCATCAGTTGGGGGCAAGCCGCAGCAAAATCCCCCGAACGAAATGAGTCAAAATCTGTGGCCAACTCTTGCCCTTGCCAACGCCCACCAAATGGGTGAAAGCAGCCACGTCGAAGCTCCGAATCGAAAATACGGAAAACGTGCACCGATTTTGACACCCAACGAAGTGATCTGAACTGAACCCTCAGAGTGGCTCATGGCTCATGGCTCAGAGTGCCTTGCAAGTGGCTCAGAGTGGCTCAAGAGTGGCTTCAGTCAGTCAGTGCTGTTGCTGTGCTGCTCTGGAAATGGCGCCCCGAAAATCGTTTTCAATTAAAGTCACAGCCGAATAGGCCGAAACGTGCTGGAGATCAAATTAAATGCGCCAAAAAATTTTGATTATTTGTACAGTTGGAAATTAGAAGGAAAGTCGCCAAGCAAGAAGAAGTAATCAACCTCATCATCACCTTTTGTGGCTTTGACTCCAACTCCATCTCTGGCTGAAGCTGAGGCTGTGGCTGTGGCTCTGGCTCGTCTAGTCTTAGCCTGGCTTGGCTTGGCTTTGTGGCGTGCTGCCAGAGTAAGAGTAAGTAGGTTGACCACTGGCCAGAGTTGACCCACAGAGACTACGAGTGTGTCCCCTCCCGGTCCATCCCATCCCGTCTCCTGCCAAGTGTTGAATGCATTTGGCGGTGCACTGCAGCTGTCGTTGCATGCCACACGAGATGAAAGCATGCCGAGCGGCTGCGGCAGCGGCCCGGCCGAGTGCCAAAGTAATTAGTCTGATGGCAAATAATTTGGGCAAGCTCGCGGTTCCGCATTGCCTGCTTATTAGGCCTATGATAGACTCGCGGCTTAACATTAATTGATTAACATTCAAACAGCTGGGGAGCTCTAGAGCTGGGGGAAAGAGAAAAGAACCAACAGCATACATCGCATTGTGCCAAGTTACTTGGAAATGCACTCCAAAAGCACATCATCATCCAGCGGCACCATCATCAAAGCGAATCAAAGCGAATCAAAGCATTACTCGTAATAAATAAGCCAAAAATTCATCATGTGATGCGGCTGCTGCGGCCGCTGTCGACGCCATCAATCAGTGATGGCAGAGCTGGAGCTGGAGCTTGGGCTGAAGCTCAACAAGGCCAAAGGCGTTTTACAGTTTCACCGAATGAAATAAACTATAAATAGCCAAAGAGTCAAGTGAATGAGCCACAAAATGAGTGCCCAAGAGAATCAAGATGGAGCCCACATCCACACACATCCACATCCAAGTTTTGATCCGCAACGATTTTCGGTTACCCTAGCCTCGAATATTGGCTCAAACAATTACCAAAATCGACTTACCCACATCGCCTCATCAAGCGATCCGCAAGTGCTGGAACCCCCCCACTGGCAAAGACTTTATTTTGTGGGGTTTTTTTTTATTATTGCTATTTACAATTAATTTTTGTTTTGTTTTTGTTTTGATCTTGGGTCGGGACGGGCCTTGATTGCCACACCAAGACGGGGGATGGATCGACGAACGGTTGATGGACGTGAGTGGTGTCCGTAGTTAAGGCTGCACATCTCGATCCAAACCCATCCCATCGCCCGAGTTCGACTTCGAGTAATTAAAAGAAAAGCACCTAAAAGAAGCGAGCACGAGCCGGTGATGGACCTGGAGCCGTAGCCTTAGCCGTAGCTGGAGCCGGGAACTGCAAAACTTTAATTGAACACCTCAAAATGATGCGCACGTAACGCAGCTTAACGACTCCAATGAGGCCGTAAAAACAATGCCAATACCATGGACATGTTCTCCCTGGTCCATGTCCTCCCTGGTCCATGTCCTCCCTGGTGCAACGCCATCCCCATCCCAAACCCAAACCATTTCGTCCCATTCCATTCCACCAAATGAGGGCAGACGAAGACGAAGAGTCCGATCTCTGACTCTGCATGCAATGCTGCCGCCGCCACCTTAACACGCCCCACATCAAGTGGCCCGAAGTTTGCACAAGAAATTAAACTCGATCTGCGATGGGGGAAACAAGGGGAAACAGGGATGCAGCGGGAAGCGGTAAGCGGACGAAATCAAGTCCCATGTCCGTGTATCAGTTGTGCATCTACTTGCCCTTAAGTAAAGTAAAGTATCTTGTTGCAACTTCATTTCGTTGCATGGCCACCAAATATTTTCGCAGCGTCTTCTCATGCACTACCCTAAAAAAGGAGGTGTTAACGCTTTTGGGAGAAGACAGATTTCAGCTTTAAATTTCAATCAAAATAGACTCCTCTTTCCTCTTCAAGGATCAGGGATCTTTATATCGTTTGAAGACCATAGTACGATCAGTCTTCTGAAAGAGAGTTAAGGGATGGTTCAAAGAAGGATTTTTCATATATTTCGATCTTTAAGGGTATTCAAAGCTTCGATATTGCCACATATCCTCGTCTCCCTGTTGTTTGGTTTGCTTTGGGGACCACAGCAACAGCAACAAGCCGCAATAACATGCATGTTGCATATTTCGGCCTGGCCTTGTTGTTGCTGTTGCCCTGCCATGCCCTTCCACAACTCTTCGCCTGCCAGTCCCGACCAGGCTGAAATTATTTTCTCTCCCTCGTGCATGTTTCGTTTTCAGTTTTATTTTATTTTCGGTTTTTCGGCTTTCGGTTTTGGGTGTTTTTATGTTCTTATAATGCGACTTATCAGATTTTTCGAAGCTGACAATGGCCGAAAAGTGGCCAGACCCAGGACCAGGCCCTGGCCCAGGCCCTGGCCGATGGCAATGGCCGTGAAGGTGAATGACAGGGGAGGCAGCCGTGCCACGGGGAAAGCGACCCCGGGGCCCAGGGTGTTGCGGTTTTAATGCGTGCGTCGCTGCCGCTGCCGCAATGTTGTATTACATTTTCTTTTCCTTTTTGTTTTTATTGCCCCTCTCTGGCCACGCGTCTGGTTATTTAATATGGTTTTCTTTCCCTTTTTTGTTTCGCGATGATTTTCAATAAAATTAAATTGAAAATAAAAATAAAATAAAATTTTATGATATTATTATTTTGACGCTGCCCCGAGAGCCACGAGAGTGGAGTGGAGTCCCTCCAAGCTGCAAGATTGTTGGCCTGGCTAACAGATAAGCGGGCCGCCAGTAATGCATTCAACATTCGGATTTGAATCTTAATTGCGGCTGCGAAACGTTGTGAAACATGTACATATATTCGGGGAATATCTTATTGAAATGACTATATTTTATTGTTATAAATGGAAGAGGAATCGGAAGGAGCATCACATCAAAACCTTAACCTGTAGATACTCTCCCAAGGAACTCCCACAATCAATCCAATAATAACTCACCTGCCAAGTATTCGCCCATTCCGGATACTGCCATTAGTTCCCACATCTTTAATTCCACCCCCCTGCCAACTTTGGATGTTTCCCCTCCTTGTGGACCTCATCCCATGCCCCCATGGACTTTTTTTTGTTAGTGTTGGGGTTTTGCGCTTGTCAAATATTTGCAAATCGCTTTGACATCTGGTTCGACAACTTGTTATCGTCTGCATGCATTGCGTCCACGGTTGCCCGACTCCGTCTACGTCTCCGTCTCCACTGCAAGACTCGAGGCGACTCCACTCCACTCGACTCGCCTCGACTCACACATATTTCGTTTTTAATAAATTGTAAAACAATTTGATATGGCCACGCCCTGCCTCCTGCCATCAGGCAGTGCCAGTGTTAGTGCCCCGACCACCCCATTCCCGGACTCCCAGATTTGTTGGCCATTGCAGCTGTCATGCAGAAAATGGCATAAAGTCTTTGATTAGGCGTGGAAAAATATTGTCCGAAAGCATTTTAATCGTTTTGATTAAAAGCCACCACGCCTAATTAGTTGGAAACTGTCTGTCTGTCCGTCCGTCTGTCTGTCTGTCTGTGTGTCTATCTGTCCTTTGTCGTGTACAGGGAAACACAAGCAACAGCAAACCGGTTGATGGAAAACCTTTTCGTCAATTGTTGGCCAGCCAATTTAGCCAATAATTCATAGAAACATAAATCGCGATAGGCTCTGGCATTGTGAATGCATTTGTGGAGGGACCTGCCTGGCGGACTGTTGCCTGCCACAAATTGTTGGCCAATTGTTTTTTTCGGCTAAACAAATACGAAATGCAGTGTTGCAAATGTTTTCAGCTAGCGACACGCCCATTGTTTGCAGATACGAATATCTTTTCGTTTTGGTTTGTGCATTTTGTTCTAATTAATTTTTTTCTCCATCTGTTGCAGTTATTGTCTGTGTGGCATGGCCTGGCAGTCTGGCTGGTATTGTTGTGGCTGCGCACACTCAGCACATTCTGTCGATAAGCATCGATCGAGCAAATGGCCAAGAGAACCAACCAGAGCCAACCAGCCAAACGACATTGGCAAATATGGACGATTAGCAGCGGATCAGAGCCGGAGAGCATTTCATTTACAAGCCTGGCCAGAACACGTGCTGCTCCGGCTAAAACCGACGGCGGGTGGTTCGATAAGTCAGCCGATGAGACAGTCTCTGCATTCGCGCAACTTGTAATGCAACCCTCGCACTTGGCCTGAACATAATGTTCACAAAAACGTGCCACTACACCCATGACTTGCCACAGCAGCAGCAGCAAATACCTTTTAATTGAAAATGTTGATTGAACTCAAGTTCGTTGCCTAAGTCTTTCGCTTGGGCTGCCCCCTGCCACCTGCCACCCCGTCCCTCCCTGCCCCCTGCCTCGCTATGCTCTTGCCTCTGCCTCGGCGAGTTCGTTGTTTTACAGCGTGACACCAAACTGTTGTAGTAATTAATAATACCGGACAACTACAACAAATTATGTTTTTAATAACTGTAAATTTGTAGTTGTAAAAATTTACGATTTAATTGCCGAACGTTTTTGAATTTATTACGAGTGCCAACAGGGGAGGAGTGGGGGTAACATTTCACGCTTACAGCTACGCAGCTACGGCAGTCTCTGTGTATTTGTGTATCTGTGTGGTCCAATTACTTGTGTTAACATTTGACCTTAGGAATGGGGGCTGGGGGGGAACGACCACCAAAGTGGCTCTGAACTAGACCTTGTCATCCGTTACCACAGTCTTTGGCTCTGACTTTGACGTTTGGCCAATGCGGAGGGGGAAATTGCAGAAACCGTCAAGATCATTGAAGCTGGCTTCAACGTCATCGTCATCGTCGTCGTCTTCGCCATCTTCGTGCACGGCTAACTGCACTTGGCCAATGCCAAAACAAAAATAGACAGAAAAAAAACTGATTCGCTGCTTAGCATTTAGCTGCTGCTTCGTCTGCTGCTGCCTCTGCCTCTGCTGGCTGGCTGGCCCACTGGTCGTGGTCAGGTTGATGTGGCTGTGGCTGTTGCTGCGGCTGTTGTCGTCGCCGTTTTGTTTAACTACAATTACTTATTTAATCATAATTTCGTTCGCGTTTCAGCAATCATCAATCATCAAATGCAATGCCGACAGCGGCCGCTCGGCCGGCAGAGAGTTCTGCGACTGGGCCAACTGTCAGCCTGACAGATTGCCCGCTTTCAGCGCATCGGAGAGCGAGTTTGGCCCGAAGAGAGCGTCACTACGGGTGTGGAATGCAGCGAGGGGAGGAAGGGGCATGGTGAGAGTCTGCCACAGCTGTTTAGTGCAAAAAGTGGCATCAACAGCAGGAGAACGCCACAATTATCTAGTCAGCAGTCAGTCAGTCAGTCAGTCAGTCAGTCAATCGGCTCGTTGAACTTGCTGTTGCAGTTGCTGTTGCTGGTTGCAGTTGCAGCGCTTCGATCGCGCAAATCAATCGATCACGTTTTGACTCCAAAGAAGCACGAGTACTTTATAGAGGGTACCATTCCGAGGTACCCTGTAGGACACAGATGCCTCTACGCCTAGGCGCATTCCAATATACTCTTACCATTTCCGCTTGCAGGATAGCCAGGCGGCCTAGGAAAAACTGAAGCGCAACTGAATGAACTTTCCAAATGGGGCAGCACTCGCGAAATGCTGCTGGCTGCGGCTGCAGCCGAGCCGAGCAGCGGCTCAGATGGATTGATTGATTGCCTGAAACAGTTAGCAGACATTGTCTGGCTGGCTTATTGCTATTTATGATCTTGATCTATGGATCGAGGGCAAAAGCACATGCGGCGACTTCGTCGTCATCGGCATCGTCATCTGAGGCAGCAGCCAGTGCACATGCTGATAATCAGCACGGAGCCCCAGCCGAGGTTGATAATGATGCTGCCGCTGCTGCTGCTCCGACTGAGAGCTGGCCTTGATTGCGACTCCACACCGCTCTTCTGCCCGATGGAGGATGATGATTCGATCATGCTTGGTGTGGCGAGCAGAGCAATCAGCGGAAGGCTCTCTGGCTCTGCAGTTACCGCCTAGTTTCTGATTGAAAACATTTTTCCAAAAAATTGCTGCACACCAAAACCTTTAAGGGTAAGAGCCGTTTGGTTCGCTTTTGGCTCTCGGGTTAAAGAGCTGTTGGTGTTAAGTGCATGATAATCGATTCGATTCGATTCGTTTCGTTGCGAGGCTGCTGCCACGATGAAGTCGATGTTGATGTTGGCGTTAAACGGCCAAAGCGCCAAATTGCCTATTTATGGCCAGCCAGCAACAGTTGCTCCCCTCTGCTTCCCTCTCCCCTCCTCGTGTGTCCATAGATTTGCATGCACTGACTAGAAAGTATCTATTAGGCCGGACTCGAATGCGAAATGGTAACAAAAACGAAACATTAAAGTTCATTACATCATGGCACACAAAAAAATTGTGAATTGTAACACATTGGTGCAAGGGAACAAATCTTGGCAAGCGTTCAAACTGGTTAACACACGTACTGCCACTTTTTATAGACTTTTAATTACGCGCTCGCCCAAAAACAGACGGCAAACTCCAAAAGAATTCTGAGTGTTTTCTGCTGCTGCTGCTCCAGCTGCCAATCAATAAAAATCGGCCGACACCCAAACACTCGAGCCAAAGAGTTATCATTACGACGGAGGTTTACATTTCGGCCAACATCGTGTTAAGCAGCGTTTTATGGGATAATTTGAGATGAGGCTGGGCCGGCTGACTGCTGCAGGTGCGGCACTCAGTTAAAGTCGGAGCCAAAGACATGACTAGCTTGCCACATGCTAATTACGAACATGTCGCCAAGTGGCAACTGCAATTTGGTTCGGTTAACTTCTTGGCCTGGCCCCTTACAAGTGGCTCAAACATGGTCAAAGCCATGTAGCCCCCCCAATGTATTGGCCACTTTCGTTGGTTCCTCCCAGAACTGACACCTCTGGGGCAGCCATTAAGGCTTAACATCCTTGACCACACTTAAAATCCACTTCGCATGAGCACGCTGCTTAATATCCCCCTAAATCCTCGAAATGTTGGTCGGTCGGTCCCGATCCGCTTTATAGTTTTTGCCTCGAACAATGCGCTAATGATTTATTTAAGGCACATTAGCATCAGCAGCATCGGCCATGGCATCGGCAGCGGCCACGGCAACGGCATCGGCGCATTCAGCACTCGGCGGGACCGCCACAACCGGAGATTGCCCACTGGGCCAGTTGGGTGGGCGTCAGTGCTTGGATTTTTGTGTTTTTTGGGGCCGCACCCCTTCTGCGTAGCATTGGCAGTGACCCGGCCAGTGAGCGCCATAAACTTGGCTGGACGTGGATGTGGATGTGGGAGCCAGGCAGCAGCAGCGGCGGCCGCTGCTTCGTACCTCGTGTATCGCCGGCTGCGTATCTGCGCCGCGGGTGCAAAACGAAATCGACATTTAATGCGCTACCACAAAAATTGTCTGGGGGGTGGCGGAAGGGAGGGAGGGAGCGGCAGCGTTTCCGTTTGGAGCTGTGGTTACCATGATATCGCATATTTCAATCAATTTGCTTATTATTGTCGTTGCTCTCGGGGCATTCCCGTTAGTATAATAGACCATAAAGGTGCGCTCAAGATCGACAAAAAAAAAACCAGCAATATCAAACGAAAACCAGAAAAGAAAGGGTAGCTTCAAAGGTCGAAACTCTGGATACTCTAGAGAGAACAAATGTCTATCCAATATACCCTAGATACTGTACTCTTCTCTACGCCTCCTTATACGCCTAGGACCCTTTGTGAGAGTATTCCAAAACACAGCAGAAAGCCTCACAAATTTCACCACAAAATATAAGACAAGAGAATATCTGTTTTGGGGGGATTTTCGGGATGGGATGGGGTATGCCACTGGCTCTGAAGCGTGAGATGCGACCACATGCAAATTTGCGCGGCACGATGTCGTCCCTGACAGACACTTGTCAACGAATTTCTTTTTGTTTTCGGAGAGGCCTTAAAGCCTTTAAGCTGATGCCTTGGCCATTTTGTTCTCGACAAAACTATGCAAATATATGTCAGGCCTGCGCTTGGGGCATGATGGGGCATGAAAATGATGACGCTGCCGATGCTGATGCTGATGCCGAGGCAGAGTCGTCATGTCAACTTCTCGACAACAACAAATGAAGATCAACGTTGGCTTATTTATTTTATTTATATGTACAGGCCGACACATGCACAAACATATACATGCACATATATCCAGGAGAGCACGCCCCTGCAACTGCAACTGCAAGTGCAGCAGCATCAACTGCGGCATTAGGCATTCAGTTGGAGGCAAACACTTGGCCTGGCCGAGAGAGAGAGAGAAACTGCATGGCAAACACATTTTTCGCGCCCCAAAAGTGTTGGAGGCGTTTTGTTGTCCACTTAGAGACACGGGGCCGTCTCTTGTCTGCCGTTTGGATGTTGCCAGAGTTGGAGCTGGAGTCGAAGCTGATGCTGGGGCTCGACTTGCAGCAGCCACTAAGCGTCTTAGGCACACGTCAGGCTGTCGCTTCTGTCTGTTGTTGCTGTTGGTGTTGGTGTTTCTGTTGGTGTGGGTTTCGTTGCGGCCTTTTGTTGCCTTTTGGCGCCTTGCGGTGGTTGTTGTTGTTGATTGTGGCATTTTGATTGATTTCTTTTGACTTTTGGCAGCGGCAGCCGCAAATATTTGGTAATCCTGCCAGCGAACAAGCCGCTTCATCAGCAATTTTAATGCATATTTTAACACCTTCGGAATCGGCACTCGGTACTCTCGGCTATCCTCTGGCATTTTAATGCCAACTTTCTAAGCGATGGCTCCCCGATAACCGTACAGAATTCGTTGCGTTGACATCTTTGCCACTGATGCTGCTGCCGCTGCTTCTGCTGCCACTATTTGTGCGGCTGACCATAAACTTGATTTTCGCGCACATTCGGCGACAATTTGTCAGAAATTCTGGCACTTTTTCAATCCGTTTTTCAGCAGCCTGCGTATTAAGGTCAACGTCAGTGCTTAATTGAACACCTGGACAGCTACAGACACAGCTACAGCCACAGTCGCCATCGCAGACTGTGACCCATTGGAAGTCCCCTCCAATCCATTGGTGGTCTGTATAAATGACTCATAAGACGGTGCCAAGGTAAAGGCAGCAGATTGTTTTCCCTTTCTGGCGCGGAATTTCAAAATAAATCAAATAAATCACTGCACAATGCCCAGAACTCAACGGCAAACATTACGAAAAATGTATAGATAAGATGGTTCCAATACAATAAATCAAAATGATAACAAATCCTGTTCGAACTGCACCGAAAACTATTCCGAAACTGTTGTTTAGCTCTGTTATAATAAACTTGTGGATTCCAATTCAAGATGTACCATATTGCGCCACATCTTTGACAGCTTTGAAGCTGCATCTTCGCTTGTCAAATCTTGTTGCAGATGCAGATGCAGGTGTTGCAGGCTTCTCTGGCTAAATAGTGCAAAATCGTGAAATCAAATTTGTTCACGTTGCTGTTGCTGTTGCTGGCAGTCGATGTCTATTATTCGCTTTATGTTAATCAAAACGGGCCAACGAATCAGACACTTCTTGCGTTGTCCTACCACAGTGTGGCAGGGTGCCAGAGTGTAATTTGTTGGTGTTGCTGTTTGCTGTTTGCTGGCAAGGCTTTACATAATTTGGTGGATTTCTTGTGGTTTGTTTGGAGTCGATTTCGTGGCGCTCGCTCGCTCGCTTGCTCGCTGGTCGTGTTTCTGCGGTGTCTTCCTGGTAAGCAATTTGCATTTATTTGTAAGCGAAAATAACAAAATAAAGTGCTGGCTGGCTGGCTGGCTGGCTGCTGCCCCAACTATAGGCTGTTGAGAAAGACGGGCGTGTAGAAGCGCAGCAGTTCTAGGACGAATGCCACGAGGGACATGATCACTCCCAGGGCACTGAGGCGCCAGGCCAGCCGAAGGTCCAGCAGGGTGAGGGCACGCAGCTGCTGCGACTGACTGTAGTCCTTGATGGTCATGCGTCCGGCCCTGACCATGTCGTAGAAGCTCATCCGGATCCAGTGTGAAATCAGGCCCGATTCCGAAGCTCGCAGGGTGAACTGCTGCAGCCGTTGGCGGTAGACGGACTCCGGCGCGATGAGCAGGCTGCTCGGCATGAAGCTATTGAAGCACATGTCGCGTGAAAGGCGAAACAGGGGCCGCAGGAAGTGGCGCTGCTGGGTGTCAATGACGGCCCACTTCACGGTGGTGATGGTGTAGGCCCACGTGGTGTTGAAATAGTTCCGATTGTCGTAGAGGTCGGTGGGATTGTTGGTCAAATGGAAGGCCGCCGCGTACCTGGCTCGGAAGTCACCATCGAAGAAGTAGAACTCGCTGCGCATCCCGAATATCTTCAGGCCCGAATGCAGCAGATCATCGAAGCTATCAATCCGCGCGGAGGTCGGTCGGGAGATCAGCAGGGACAGCAGCTGGGCCGCGCAGGCGCTGACCAGGACGAGGGCCAGCAGCCGAGTTGTCAAGTGCACCAATCTCCCACGAAAGTGGATTCCCAGACACTTGAGGAGCGCCGGAATCAGCAGGCCAAAGACGAGGATGGCTGCCAGAATCACAGACAAAGCCTCGCAGCTCACAACCCGATGGAATAGCGAAAATATGGGCATGGGTCGCTCCATGGGCAGCATTGTGCACCAGCTGGAGTAGAGTATGGGATAGGAGTACTGGTAGTACCACTTGATGCTCTTCTCCGTCATCATGGTAGTCGTCAGGCCAATGTCCACGCTGGCATTCCTGGTCAGCTCCAGCATGTACAGGCTGGAGGATGTCCTGCCCGTAACCCATGTGGGGTGCGAAACTCTCAGCCTGCCCCCCATGCTGCTCGCAAACTCCGCGATGAATGTCCACAGGAAGCCAGCTACTCGCGTCTGTCCATGCTCATCCGTGTACTCGAAGGAATGGGGGGCGAGAAATCGGGTATGACTATAATCTCACTGCCTCGAATATCTGCCAGTTGGTCCACAAACATCTGCGGTGTGTCCATTTTCTGTTGGATGAGTTCAAAGTGCGGAAAGGCCTGAAAGCTGTAGAGGATCAGCTGGCGACTCCATCGCTGAAAGTACAACATCACATTCAGCATGCTGTTCTTAAGGCAATACGACAGGATTTTAGTAGCCAAAGCCTCCTCGCTGGGTCTGCCAGTGCCCACCACCTCGATCAGGACACGCACCCCTCGGAGGTGTCTCAGGCTCGAGGAGAGGCTCATGAGCTCCCACTCGTTGGACTGCCGCGACAGGCAGGCCAGGACAAAGAGATTGCTGTTGAACTGTTGGATTAGGTCCACTGCCGGCTCATCCCTCAGCCAGACAATCTGAGGATTGGCGGTCAGGTTCCGCTCCCAGAGCCAATGCCAGCTACAGTTGAGGCCACCTGGGTTGTAGTACAGCACGGTGGTCTCGCCGCTTACGAGGAACTGCAGTAGTAGGCCGTACAGATCATACAGTTCCGGGGAAATGCCACGACTGAGGTCGGCCCACATGTCGCGGACCCCAAACAAGAACTGAAGGCCAGGCGAGGCTCGCAGTGGGAAGCAGCTCCTCCGCTTGCCTCTGCTCCTGTTTGCTTTGGTAATGAAATCAAGGTGCTTATCGAATCCCATCGCCAACAGCTAATAGTAATTACCTGAGTAATTACCTTGGCGCAAAGGGAAATGGAAATGAAAAGTTTACACAGCGATAAACGCGACTCTAAGCAAATACGCGGCTATAATCTTTTATGGTAAGAGAGTCAAGGGTATGGTCGCTGTCAAGCTGTTTAAGTTACGGGCATCGGGGACTGGACTGTAGCCTCTGCGCCTCAGCCATGTAAAATCCATAAATTCCTGACCTTTCAACTTGTGGGCAAGGCAACCGAAATGCGAGTAAAAACAAGGAAGAGAAACAAAAACCAGAGGGAGAAAATATATCGCAGAGGCCCCAATTCCCCAGTAACCCGTCAGCTGCAGCTGCAGCTGTAGAATGTTTAAGCCGAAATATATTTTAGCAGCAGTTTGTACCCTGGCCAAAAGGGATACTTTGGCTGTTATCAATGGTATGCGACGTTTAGTCTCTGGCAGGTCTCAGGGTATTAGGGCTTCGGTGTGCCTCGTACTCGATGTCACTGCCATTCAGCGTGCAGGCGGCATTTCTTTTGCCTGGCATGACGTTTTATGGTCGACGTAGGCTTAACTCCACTGATCCTTCATGGCATCTGACAACACCCTCGCATCCGTCTTGGGGAGAAAGTTATGTGGACACCGCGTCGCCTCTTGTGGTCTGCGTAAGTATTTTCCTCTTCGCTGACCTTCTCACATGTCGGCTGGGACAGATCGTTTAATAATTTGCAGCAAATTATAAGCAGCGGCTCGAGTGGAAGACTGGCTGGCTGCGAGAGAGAGACTGAAGGGAGGAGGGAAACTAATGGCGGCAGCACTCTCCCGGGACACCAAGAGCACGATTCGAAATTGTCTCACATGTCGTGCTCTTGGATCTTGGCTTATGGCACGCCCCCGCATCTCACCTTTTACGCTGCAATGATTCTGCTGGCTTCATTTTCCGTCGATCACGGCCACATAATTCATTCCGCCAGGCTTCGTGTTTTGTGGAAATTTGTCAACAAAGTCGTGGCGCTTCTTGTGTGTCTCATAAATTGCCCATGGCCTGCCAATTGCCCCATCCCAGCCCCAAAAGACACACACATCTATATGGATTGCTGCGATTATTCTAGGTCATCGGAAAAGGCTTAAAAGTTATTTCAATCTTTATTTTTCATAGCATTAAGCCATTTGCGTGTGAACATGTTTGGATTTGGCTAAAAGGTTTTCCTCGACAGTCGTCGATTCATTTGCTTAACAAGAGCTCATTTGAAATTGAAATTGAGATGTGCAGTGTTGCAACACATCTTTTGACAGCGGTTCGAAGCGCACCAAAAATGCATCTTCGGCTGTCGAAATTACACAAAAGTATCTCGTTGCTGTGGCTCTTTCCAATGCAGATGCAGATGCAGGTGTTGCAGGCTGGGGCTTGCAACTTCTCTCTGGCTAAATAGTGCAAAATCGTGAAATCAAATTTGTTCACGTTGCTGTTGCTGGCAGTCGATGTCTATTATTCGCTTTATGTTAATCAAAACGGGCCAACGAATCAGACACTTCTTGCGTTGTCCCACCACAGTGTGCCAGGGTGCCAGAGTGCCAAAGTGTAAAAGACAGACAGATCCCATGGCCTTCCTCCCACCCGCCCCCTCTATGGTGGGACTAGGCCACAAATTTGTTGGTGCTAGACTTCTTCTCCTTCTTCATTGTTTGCGGCCAAGGTTTTAACATAATTTGGTGGATTTTTTGTGGTTTGTCTGGGGGTGGTGGGGGGTGGGCTCGACTCGACTCGACTCTGATTTGTTCGTCTCCCATTTCGTGGTGCTCGTCGTGTCGCTGCGGTGTCTTCGTAGGAGGCAATTTGCATTTAGTTTTATTTGCCTTTGCCTGTGCCGTCGACAAAAAATGAAGAGAGAGAACAGACAACACGAAGGTGTAAGTGTAAGACAGTAGGAAACCACTCAGCGATGCCAACAGCATTGTTAACTACTGTCTGTTCCAGCAGGACGAGGACGAGGATGGGGTTGAGGACCCATGGCAGAACCCTCGTCACCGTCACGAAGTGAAACAAAAAGTTTCCCCTTTGTTGTTGGCCTGTTTGCTTGTCTCTATTTGCCGAGGGCGGAATGGGGGTTACAGTTACAGGAAACGGGGTAGTCTATTGTGGCTCTATCGCGTAACTGCCGCGCAGATCATTAATAGCCCAGCCAGGACTTGGCCCAGCGCACAACCAGCTCGCAGGCGAACAGCCACAGACTAATTAGTAGGCAAATTCCGTAGGCGAGGAATACGTTGGCCAGGTCCTCGCTGGACAGCGACTGGATGTGGCGCCCGTCACTGAGGTTCCGTATGTGCAGGCGCCCCGCCTGTACCATGTAGTAGAAGCTGCGATCCACCCAATGGTCAAAGAGTCCCGACTCCGCCAGCTGCAGCATGAAGTGGTGCAGGGTGGGGCGGTGCGGGGAGTTCTCGGGAATGACTAGGGCGAAGGGCACCATTTGGTAGTAGCAGAGGTCCGTGGAGTAGCGGAAAAGCGGCCGAGAGCTGTGGGACTGCTGCTCGGCGTACAGCTGCCACTTGGTGCTCGTCACCGTGTAGGCGAAGGTGGTGTTCAGGGAGTTCCTCAGCTGGATCAGCTCCGAGGCCAGATTGCTGAGCCGGAAAATGCTGGAGAATCTCGTGCGAATGTCGAAATCGTAGGCCGCGTACTCGGAGCGGACTCCGAAGATGTGCAGCTTGGAGTTGGCTATCTTCTGAAAGCTGTCGATGGGCGAATCTGTGGGCACAGCCGCCAGCATACTGAGGAGTCTTCCCTGGTAGTTGGCCGCGAGCAGAGTGGCCAGAATCAGCCAACCCATGGCCTGGAGCCGCCTGTGACGAAGCCACCGTCCCCGCAGAAACTCGTGCAACAGAAATAGGAGGACCAGCAGAGTGAACGTCTTGGTGGGCAGTGGACAGGAGTAGACCTCGCTGACTTCCAGTTGCCGTTCCATGGGCAGCATGGTGCACCAACTGGCGCAGTGCACGGGATAGGCGTACCCGTGGTAGCGGTCCAGGTACCGCATCGATACGGGCTGCACACTCGCTGCCACATCCACCCGGCCGTCGCTGGCCAGATCCAACATCTGGATGTGGCTCAGGGTCTTTCCCTGCACCGGCTGATCGATCAGCTGCAGGTGGGCATTGTGTTTGCGGGCGAATTCCACCAGCATGTTCCACACATAGCCCAGAATCTGGAGACGACCATGCTCATCGTGATGGAGGATGGTGTTTGGCTCGGACAGATCCGGCATCGTGCGCAGTTGATAGCCATGGAGATTCAGAACCTTATCGGGGTAAAGGTGGGAGATCGCAGAATCCGATCCAAAGAAGTGTTTCGTCAACGAAAAGCCGGGATATGCCTCGAAGCCGTACACCGTCCGGGTCTCCTCAAAGTCACTCAAGACCACATCGGCATTGACCATGTCCATTCGAAGGCAGAACTCCAGCACCTGCGTGACCAACTGCTCGTCGTCCTGCTGCGCCGCCAACTCGATGAGCAGCCAGGCCTGTCGCAGGTAGCGCAAACTACTGGCCAGTCCCCTCAGCAGATCTTCCCGATGCACTCCCGGCAGACAGGCCAGCACCAGGAATCCTTCGTTAAGGAGCCCGTTGAGCTGCACAGCAGTCTTAACCGAACGCCAAATCAATAACGGTATGTCCAAGGCTGCGCCTGGGCCTAAATACTCCTCCAAATGGCAATTGGTGCCAGCGGGATTATAGTAAAATATGGTCCTCAAATTCGGACTGCGACTTATCAACGCTACGAGCCGCGTGTATAGTCCTTCTGCGAGAGAACTGTTCCGTCGCGACATGTTTGAGCACTGACGACGGTCTGACCTCTTCCAGGCAGCGATTGGAGTAATTATTCAACTTTAACTTTTCCTATTGCCCAGTAAATGAGGTTTCCCTGATTTAATGACACTTATATATAGAACAAATGACGGCCACTCATTAGACACGCGCCGGCAGAAAAACTGCTGGCCATAAAGAACTTTCGAGTGGAATAACAATGCAACCAAAACCATTAGAATGCTGATTTCCTGATTCGGAGTGGAGGCAAGTTTACATTTGAAAGATTTACGATTATCAAGATTATATCTAAATAGAATAGTCAACGGTCTGACGCGCTCTTTGGAGCAGTGCAAATGCGTTCATTCTATGCTCCCCCGCGCTCTCTTCCTAATTGCCCTCGCTCCCACTGTCTCAACAGCTTATTTTGCTAATCGCTTATGTATGTCTGATCAAACTGTTCCCCCTCTCTTACTGCAAATGGATGATCTGCTTGTGTCACCTGTCAGTGGGAGTGAGAAGGAACTATTGGAGAGAGGGTGCAGCGCGCGGCGCATTTCATGCTCTCCTTCTTCTCCTCTTCCTTCTCCCAGTCATATGCAAAAGAGTTGATCGAATATTTTGGCTCTTCTACTACAGCCTCTGCTTTGCTTTTGCAAAAAGTGTGCAGGTTTAATCATGTTCACATTCATATATAACAATCGGAACGACATGTATTTATAATGTAGTAGAGATAGAGATGACTATTTCAAGTAGAATTATATGTAGAAAACATAGATAATTCAATATTTTTTTAGATAATTAACAAAAATCAACAAGTAAACGAAAAATCAATCGTTTTTAAGAAATATTCCGAATTGAACGTAAAAAATCGTTACGTTGGGGATTTCATAGGGAATAGGGAATACTACGTATTCATTGTACCTAGCCCGGCAAGAGTCCTGTTACTTACAGTGCAACGGGTTCCATGAGCCATCCCTGTTCAGGGATATGGAGTGCCTTTTATGGAACTGGAACGTGTTGTTCTTTTCGATTTGTCAGCGTTTTTAAGGGCTGACTTGCATACTCCGGCTGACTCTGAAGACAATGCAAATGCAACCAGACGGAGGAGAGGCCAAAGAGAGAGCAAATTCAAGGGGCAATGCGGCAACGCTCGAAAGCAAAAGTTGCGTCGCTCACAAATTGCGGCGGTTCTGACCTGTCGCCAGAGTGACCCAAATAAAAAACCCGTAAGATTCCAGGAGAAGTATGATCGACGGGAAGAATACCCTAAAAACACTAAGGAATTCTAAATATCTAATATAAGAATATACCTACTAAGACAGTACTGGTGTTGACATTACAACAGATCATATCATAATTAGATAGAGAATAGAATCATAATAGTATAGCGAATTTCCAGGCAAAAGTTTTGGTATATTAAATATCCTCTATACTTCTTCCTCATATCAATTTAATATTTTATTTTATTTCGTTTGTTTTTAATGCCTTTATATTCATTATTTTCTTTATAACTAATACACCTCCCGACAGTGGAAATTATTGGGTATCCAAGACAATTGCTGGCCGGCCATCCGAACAAGGAACCAGCGTGTTGACAATGGTCAAATGTTCGGGCCAAATGTGAAGATGCAGCTGGGGATCGCAGACCCCCGAACCCGAACCCGACCATACCAGCAGCACCACCACCGCCGCTCGCATACCAGCCCAATGGATTGTTTGTCTCCTCCGCAGACTGTTGCATACATTCGTACACCCACCAGAGATGCAGAGGCTAGAGCTACTGCACCACACCACACCACTTGCTGGCCTGGCCCCAACTCTGCACAAGACTGGCAGCGATGTCCATGTCATCATCATCATCATCTCTGTTGTTGTTGTTGCTGCTGTTGTTGTTGTGGTCGTGGTCGGTGGACTGTCTGGCACTTGTTTTATCGTCATTTTACAAGCATTTTTCATAAATTACAGTTTATTGTTGTTTGATAAACGGTCAGCGGTGGGCGCTACTTGTATTTTGTGACCAGCAGCAGCAGCAGCAGCGCAACATCGCAACGGGCGACACGCAAATAAAAACCCAAAGAAGAAATTATTGTAGTTTTTTATTGTATTAACATCATTGTCATACTCATCGCCATCGCCGTAGCCATCCTCCATGTTCATCCTCATCGTCGTTGGCGTTGCCACTGCCATTTGCCGTGCTCATGTTGTTCGTGTTTGTTGAACGGTCTTGATAAGTTAAGCGTTGACATCTTTATGCCCCTGTGGCTGCATCTGTGTGGGCAGCTTCCAGCCACCTTCTTCTTTTGTGACCATAAGGAGCAGTCATCGTAAAAAGCACATAAGCCAAAACTAACTTTTGGGTGACACAATTAAGTATTTATGGATTTCCCAAGAGCCTGAGAACTTTCGACAGGGCAGCAGAAGGGAAAACCAGCTTAGCAGCGCCTGAAGAGTCTCTGCCTTTAGCCCACTAAGTACTCCTCCTCCTGCTAGAATGCTTTCACTTTCATTTGGCCAAGAAGTTTTGCCGGAGTGGCGCCTGGCCTGGCCTGGCCCGTTGAGCGCTAAGCAGTTGGAAAAACAAAAGATACGAACCGTAACGTAACTCACCCACTTATGATTTACGAGCCGAGAGTGGTGCCCGCGGGGGCCTTTGGCCTGGCTTTTGGCGTGCAAATTACCAATGCAAATATGCATCCGCAGAGTGTCTATCGAGGGACGAGTGTTGGCTGTGGTAGTAGAGTGCGCAGAAGTGAAGAGGAGGAGGAGGCGGTAGTGGCGTAGAGATTTGCATAATTTTATGGCCACAAATTCCACTTAAACAACTTAATTAGATTTCAAAGAGAGGCAAGTAAAAAGGCTGATTTGAAGGCACTTAAATAAATAAACAAAATTCGAAAATGGAGAATGGATGGCATGTCCCTTTGGGGCAGCTGTCGTTTATTTATGTATCTCTGGCCAGCGCCATTTTGGCCAAGTCAACTAACTAAACGATCAAGTGCTCGCTCGCTCGCTCGCTGGAATGGGACTTATCTCTCGGAGTGGACCACAAAACTGGCTACAAGCTGCAGTCGCCTCACCGCCTCCGCCTCCGCCTCCGCCTGGACATGGACTTGGATGTGGATGTGGACTTGGATGTGGATGTGGACTTGGACCCAGCCTGATCGGGCATTTGGGGCGGGCGGGGCAAATACGCGTTCGTCTCCCGCTCTAATGGCAGCTAATCTAGTTAACAGTTTTTCAATTATAGACGATTTGGTGCGGCTGATAATAAATGCGATAAAACATATTTCAGGCCAACGACGCCAATTCCCCAGATTACATCAGAGATTGCCTGGACTGGGGCCCGGCCTGGCCTGGTCTTGGCTTGGGCGTATTTCGGCTGCAATTGTCAAAACGATTTGGTCTCGGCCGGTCTCTCATTTGTTAGGCTCATGGTTATTATTAGCTGCGGGCGCTAATTGATTTGCCAGCTTGTACGAGTCGAGTACAAGCCAAATGCGAATCATTAAAAACTTAATTAACGGCCTCGGACTGGACCGCCCTTTGATTCGATTGAGCCCTTTAATTACCCATTCTGGCAACTGTATATCCCATGTTTTGGTTTCCCAATTCAATTTCGGTTTTAGAAAATCTAGCATATTGGGAAATCCCAGCCCGGCGATGGCCAAAGGTGCCGGCAGCGGCAAAACAATCATTTTTTGGCAACAAATAAAATTAATGAGCTCGGAGCTGGCAGCGGACAAGAACGACAACCAAGACTGCACTGGTAACCCAGTTCAAGTGGCCAGCCAAATGTCAGGAGTTGGGCATTTTCTGATAAATGTGCCACATGGCAACGAAATGAAGCAGGGGCAGGGGCAAGGGGCAGGGTCTACGGCGATTCTATGCCAAACGAAAATGAAAATGTTGATGGCTGGGCAGCCCCTCCCGAAAGGTGGCTCGGGCCCCGTCACAGTCACATCATAATGATGCCCTCAATCCGTGTCAGAGTGGCTCGAGGTTGGGTCCTTAGCCCAAGTCGTGCGCCGCCAACAAGGAATATGTCAGAGGCTGAGGCTAAACCCGGCACGGCCCAGCCCCGGACCGGCCCGGACCGGGTTCGACGTGTGCCCGCTTAGCAAACATGGCCCGAACCGGCGGAACCAAAAGCGCCCTCAAAAGTGTAGCCAATGCCCTCAAAGTGGGTCCACGGACAGGGAGATGCCATATGCCAGGCCAGAGATATGCCATTCCCAGATGTACATCAAGTGTATACGGAAGTGTATTCGGAATTCATCTGATTAACTACGAATATTTCCATTTTTTGTGTGGTTTCCTCATGCAGTTCTGTGCGGCGTGACAGCTTTGGGCCACGAAAAAAAAAAACCGCAGCAGACTAATGTCGAAAAATTTAGCATCGATCTGGCTGGCATATGACCAAATTTAGTTCGAGCCGGCGGCTCTTCCATGGATTTCAAAACTATATCTCTCAGAACGAACTCAACTCGCCATCCATCGATCTCACTTGGCTATCCGCAGCGGCAGAGCAGTCTGGTTGTTGCCGTTGCCGTGGCCGTTGCTGGGTTGGCCTGGCAGTCAATAAAATTATAAATGCCACTTATTAGACCGAACCATTTCTTGGCAACGCTTCGCTGGCTCGACTGAGCCTCAGCCTGAGCCTCACCGCGATTTGATGTATGTAAATATAATGAAGCGAATATCGGGCTAATTAAAATAAATTCAGGGCGTGGCCAGCTCTCATGCCGTTTGTAATTAAATTAATTGCTAGCCAAAGCCCCGCCACAGCCCCCTGTTGCCGGTTGCCGGTCGCCTGTTGCTGGCGTTGCATAATCTTGACTTGCCTCCTGGTGTTGGATGCCGGAACTGCTGCGGCTGCTGCTGCTGCTAATCCATGGAGCAATCGTTCTGCACCCCCAATGAAATCCGATAAAATGCGCAACTAATTTGATAAGAGAGACAAAACCAATTGATTTGCCATATCTTTTGGGACCAGTCGTGCCCTGTCGCCCAGTCGGCAGTCAACTCCACAATGCCCAGCAGTCTACTCTTCGTGCTGTTACTTGTCCTTTGCGGGCTGCAGTCCTGTCACAGTAGAAGACCCTTTCAGACGCGGGTCATCAATGGTGAGGATGCGGAGGAGGAACTCGCCCCCTACCAAGTGTCCCTGCAGATATTTGGCAATCACGTTTGCGGTGGTTCGATTGTAACCCCCTTCTGGGTCATAACGGCTGCCCATTGCATCCTTCAGCTGGTGCCCGACGTTCTCGTGGGCGTCACGGATCTGTCCAGGGCGGACGAGGGCAAAACCTACAAAGGCAAGTACGTGATTGCCCACTGCCGCTATGACTTGGATGTGCAAGACGACGACGTGGGCCTGGTCCGGATGGCCGAGCCCATCAAGTACGGAAGATTTGTGCAGCCCATCACCATTGACTGGCGGCCAGTGGCGCCGGGCGCAAAGCTACTCGTCACTGGCTGGGGCGCCACCTCGGATGTGACGTCGTCCAACGAAAGTTCATCCTCGGATGAGTATCCCCACAAGCTGCAGAAGATCACAATGACGGCTGTCTCCCTGGATGAGTGCCAGCACTATTACAGCTCCGCTGACGGTGTCGGCGGCGTCGACTATGGCGGCCTTTGCGCCTTCTTCGCCGGCGGCACCTGCAACGGCGACTCCGGCGGCCCCCTTGTCCACAACGGCAGGCTGGTGGGCGTGGTCAGCTATGGTCTCGGCTGCGGCCAGGACATACCCGATGTGTTCGCCTCCATGTGGATGTACTACGACTTCATACAGACAATGATCCACGACTGTCACTACCAGGCTTGCAGATGCAGCGAACCCAAGCTGTTTCCCTACGACCAGTTCTACACGGACACACATCGAAAGCCTTCGTTTAGGCACAGAAGAAGAAGACTATTTCATCGAAACGGATAATCGAAACGAAACCTGACAGAAAGACTCCCTCCTCCCTTTAGCTCCAAGAGGAGCATCCTGCTCTGGAGCAGGTGTTGAAATAAATCTGCCATGATCCATGATCGTATGCGCTTGCAGTTTTCATCACTCGCTGCCACAACCAGGAAGTCTACGACAATTATAAATCATCTTCGTCTGGGCTGCTGCATTTCTGCACCTGTCATGATGAGCACTTCACTTAGCAGAGCTCCAGCTCTGAATCAGACCCGGAATGGATTGGAGGAGACTCGTCTAGTTGCTCATTACAGCAGCAGCAGCAGCAGCAACACCCACCCCAGCAGCAACAGCAGCAGCCGCAGCAAATGGGGCAAGTCAAGTGGTGCAGAGGGCGTCCTTTATTCGCCCTCTCTGCACAGCAGTGGGGCAGCTAACTGGATTCCGTTTTGTGGCTTAGATAACATTTCTGTGATGTCAAATTTCTGGACATGCAGCGAAAGGTTCTTAAATTAGAAAAGCGTGTGCTGGCAATTCTTCCTTCCAAAGTATTTTCACATGTTTACTGACTCTCTGAGCTCCGGCTACGGCTCAGGCACTGGCTTTGGCTCTGGCTCTGGGTCGTCGTGTCGAGTAGTTTTTTGTCTATTAAAATGCTATTCCGACTGGAGTAGTTTAGTTGAACAAGGGGGCAGAGACAGAGGCATAGGCAGCGGCAGGCAGCAGCCGCCGAGTCGTAGTCATCATCATTTCGAGTGCTGAAAAGCATTTTTATGTTCTCGTGGCGTCAAGTGCCGCAGCGAGCAAAGGAGCAAAAAAAAACAGGCAGAAAAAAACGGAGCTGCAAAAGTTGTGCGCGGGCCAAGAGGGCCAAGCGGGCCAAAGCCAAAAACAAGAACAATGTTGATGATAATACTAACAACAACAGTCAGCCACCAACAGCAACTGCCAGCAACTGCAGCAAAGGCAAAGAAAGCAGTAGTAACGAAGCATTTGATACCCTTGAGGTTGGATTACCAAGGAATACCAGAGATAGTAGTTTTACGGACAAGTAGTTCAGCTTTTCCTGATCTTTCCTAGGTAAGATATACTCTATCAAGTCGAAGATACTTTCTTCTCTGAATGCAGGGTATTGCAACCACTGTGGCTGCAACTGCGCGGCGTGCAAATAATGCAATTTGTGCAATGCGCCATCACAAACGTGGGAGTCAAAAAAATTGTAGAGTCTGAGTCTGAGTCGGAGTCGGCGGAGCTGGAGCTGGAGCTCGACTTGGAGCTTGGCTGCCTCATTTTAGTAGCTTCCCCACTGAGCAGCCGGGTCTTAACTACTGTCAGTCATACTCGTACTCGTACTCGTACTCGTAGTGGCTGTGTGGCATTCTTGGGGGCTGCCTCCAAACAAATAAGTGCATTTAGTGTTTAACAAATGTTCGCTTTTGCGCTGATGGCGATGTTGATAAGAGCGGCCAGAAATGAATTAACAGTCATAAGCATGGCCCCTTGGCTGCTGCTGATGACAACTGCGATCCCCCAGATAACAATTGATAGCCCCCTTCCCCACCCCCTAGCGAGATGATGATGATGATGATCGTTAATGAGCCCCAATGTTTGAGAACGGAAAAATAATTGAATTGAATTGAATTGAATGTCTGGCAAATGGAATGGAAATGAATTGCAATCTATGTCCAGGTCTACGAGCAGAATCAGCTCAAGCTGAAGTACCGCCCACGCGGTTGAGTGAGGAAAATTTCACCTCGTCTAATGAAAACACACTTGAAAACCTGCAGGGGCAGCAGCAGCACCACTTGGGGATGTGGAGCAAGAGATCCGCTTGCAACTGGAGGCTGGAGGCAGACAAATGAGCAGCAGGAGCAGGCGGGTGGGGTGGGGTGGGTTGTCTCCTCGGTGGGTTTAATTTAAATTGAATTAGAGCTGCCAGCTCTCTAACTGTAACAATGACTGATGCACGCACTAAAAGCTGACAGGCGAGCGGGCCATTGGGCCAACGGGCCGATGGCCAATGGCAAATGGCCAACTCATCAAATGGCAAATAGCTGGCCATAAATCAGCTGTTTGCTAGCTGGAAGACGTTCCTCTTCCTGGCCATGGTAATTAGCAGAGGAACCTGCTGCAATCAATACAAATTGAAATGGAGATGGAAATTGAGATGCCGATGGAGATGGAGGATTGAGATGGAACCGATGCTAGATGGCTTGCTGGATGGTTGGCTGGCTAGATGGCCATCTACTGATGGAAGTGCACATAAAGAACAGACCGAAGCGGAGGCAGAACCAAGTCCGAGCCAAACCTGACCGAAATGAGCCTCCCACGCGAAGTGGATATCTGTTTTATGGCCTGTCGCAGGTGTCAAGTAATTCGTCATGGCATGTGGCAGGTCGCCACAGTCCGGCTACAGATCCGTTTGCATGCAAATTAGAACAAGTTGGAAAAACACACGACTCTCAAGTTGCGGCTAAAAACTGCGGCTGAGCCAGAGACTGCGGCTGAGACGGAGGCTGACAGTGCTGACAAACGGATTTGGCATGCACCTGCTGGTCTGTGGTTGGGGCTGGTGCTCCGGTCCGGTCTGGATGTGACCCCTTTGGCCGTGGCTTTCACATTGCCAGCCACTTTCAAGTTCAAAGACAAATGGCTAAGCATTCGATTCGATTTACTTTTAATTTATAATTTGCCAAACCTTTTGAACCCCATTGGAAGCAAATTGAAGCACCGGCACGGGCAGCAGCCACGCCACTGAAACTGAGAGAGAAATGAAATTGTCGATGGCCGTCGCCCTGGCAATTTGTGGATGCAATTTCATTTTGTATTCAGTTCCGCATCATTGCGGTGCACCGAGAGAAGTCTCGCCCCATTTGGGCCTACTCTGTCTGGTCTCCTCCCGACTCCAGACTCTTTCTCTCAGTGCAGTCCCGAACAGTGAGCAATAAAAGTAAAATAGTGCAAATAAAATCAGGTCAAATGGCGGCTCACTGGGCATTGGCCACAGACCACGGAGCACGGACCATGGGCTCTCCATTGTAACCGGAGACCGACCATTTGCGGCCATTTGAGTGGTGCACTTCCCATGCCCCAGCCCATGCCCATGCCGCTGGCGGGGCACAGGCACTGGCACTCCTTTCTTTCGGGACTCGCCGCTGCCTGACCCTGGGCAGCATTTAAATCGCAGCTTAATTGACTTTTGTCCCAGAGACACACAGCTGCGTATCCCCACAGGCAATCCACAATCCAAATGCGAATCCGAGACGGGAACTGGACGTAGACATGGACGTGGATCTGGTCGTGGCTGGAGACGGAGTCAAGTGTGTCGTTGTCAAGGCAACGTGGACAAGACATCAATCATCACTAAATTAAAAATGTGAAACGTTTAAAATGCCATCGAGGAGGGTGAACGATACACACAGGCAGGCGATAGATAGAGAGAGAGAGAGGTGAATGTGGCAGGATCGATGCCTCATAAATAATGCAACAGCAACAGGCAGCAACAGGCAGCGGCCAACAGGCAACAGGCAACAGCAAATGTCACATTAAACAGGCAATATTAAAGCTGAAAAGCAGATGACACCGAAATCATGTTAGGCGGCACTTGAATGAGTATCAAACGGCAGCTGCCATAAACACACAAACCCACTGTCCAATCGTCTGACGGGGATCTGCCTCTGCCACTGCCACTGCCACTGCGAGGAGCAGCACTTGGCCCAGCTCCAGGGAGAGGACAAGTCTCTCCAGGTCGGTAGCAGTTGCCGACAGTCGTTTTACACTTGTCGCCGGCAGTGACCAAAGTTGGCAATTGCCGCGCCACTTTTATGTGGCCTCCGCCTTGGGGACCGACCCAACCGACCGACTGAACGACCGACCGCGGAGGCATCAAATGCCTGGATAGGTGCAAACGCCGCACGTCAATTGCTGCATTAGGCGATTCCGATTCCGATACCAATTCCGATTCCGTTGCCATTGCCGTTGTCTGCCAGATAGAAGAGGCCCAAACAAGTTGTCATTGTCGCGTTATTTATGACAGTGTTCGAGATGTTTCTGTTACCCTTTTGCAGCTCCTCCAAAGGAACTCCTGCAACTGCAACACTTGTTTATGTTAATGCGGCTCCTATGGCACAGCCACCACCCGGCTACTGCTCCTCCTCCTCCTCCTCCTGCTCCTCGCCTGCCAGCGGCTCTCCATTCAAGTGTCCGTCAATGGGCCTCGTTAATAGAGTTCGAGGCGGCGTGTTCGTGTTCGTGTCCGTGTCGCCTCGGCTGTAGCTGGCCAAAAGTGGCGGGCGTGTGACAATTAAATTGTCAAAGCCGCAACCTTTCGACGTGTGGCAAGTGTTGGCCTGTCAGCTCCTGAGCGTCTCGTGTGGCTTCCATCGTGTGGCACCTCTCCAAATATTTCAATTATGATTTTTATCCAGCCCGAGCGCTCTTTTAATTTTGGGTATTTTCACACAAGACACAAGCCAGGTTTTGGCCAGGTTTTTCTTGGCTGATAAATGAGCTTTGATAAGGCCTTAATGCCAGGGCGTTGCCGGCCAGGAAATGTGTGCACTTTTGTGGCTTAATGAAATACTTACATATAATTTTATTCAATTTCTTATCAGTTCGAACCTGGCCCTAAGCAATTTGCTGGCCATAAGAGCGGCTCCATGGTCGCCTCTCTTAGCTGCCGCTCTCTTAGACCTGAAGACAAGTCTGCGCTGGCGCTGGCTTTGGCTTTGGCGCTGGCCGCGCAGCTGGCGTCGTTCCAGACGCTTGGCTTAAACCCCTTTTTTATTGGTCAAAAGCTGATCGGCAACTGATATTGCAGCCAACTGGAAATGAACCGCTACGGCAGCAGCCTCTCTGCCGCTCTCTCTCTCGCCACTGGAAGGCCGCAAAGCAGCGAAGAGAGAGAGAGCCCCAGCCAAGAGAGAGAGCCCCGATCCGCGATAAACACGAAGCAACGAACGACGCTGGCAGCGACGACGAGCAACAGGTTTTCTCAGCGCTCTTAGCGGCTTTTTTTCACCCGTTCCGTTGCTCCAGGTTCGTGTGCCGTCGCTCGGTTCGGGCCGCAAACCACAGCCTGCTACACTCCACTCCCCACTCCACTCCCCTCCTCTTCTGGCTGTTCCCTGTTACCCTGTTGCTGCTGCTGCTGGGGAGAGGGGGAACTGAGGACTGGACTGTATTACTCGGTCAGTCGGTCTCCGAGAGGTTGTTGCTATTTCGTGTTGCCTGCTTTTTTTGCTCAGAGATTTTTTGCTGTTTTGCAACTGTTGCTCCTCTGCTGCTGCTGCTGCTGCTGCTGCACCGGCGAACTGCATTGAGTCTCTGCCTCGGCTGCTGCCTGCACTCGACTGCGGCTGGAACAGCTTGGAGCTTGGAGCTTGGGAGCCGCTTGCGATTTTCATCCTCTTGCAGTTTCTGTGCGACTTTCTTGCGGGACTGTTTGAGCGCGTCTTTGGCAGTGTGCAACAGGAAAGCAAATCGCGAGAATTTCTGTGACTGAATCGCGTGCGCGTTTTTACGTTTACCGAGAAGTCGCGTGCGAGCGTTTCCACTGCGTTTTAGCGTGTTTTTGGCCAACGAACTGCCGTCGTCGTCGAAATGGAAATGGAATGGATTGAAATGGTCATTGAGGGGCAAATGAAAATGAAAATGATAATCCCGCCTGCAACTGCAACTGCAACTGGCGCTCAAACCTAATCTTTTATTGTGCGGCTACCTAACAAATAGTGCTCGTAAAAAGTCTGGCAACAGTAAAAAGCAATTCAGTGTGGCCATAAAACCGAATCGAATCAAAGTAGTATATATATACATATATATGTATGTATATGTATATGTGTATAGTGTCCGCCCTATGTCGGGACATATAAAGTAATATCCACACAACAGAGACACAAAACACACAAAACTCGTTTCGAACATATAAAGAAATAAATAAAAATAAAATAATCAAATTAAATTAAACTCATTTTTAATTACTGGCTGCCCAAAAGATCACATAAAGAGCGTGCAATAAAAAATATTGGTATCTGTAAATTAATTATATTGTATATAGAGAAACATGTTGCAATAAAGCCAGCTTAACGATTCACAAATAAAGAAAACAGAGGCACAGATCGATCGATCCCGGTTCGGCTTCCAAATCCCGCTATAGCAACGCTTCCTATCGTCCAGCATTCAGTGTTCGGTGTTCAGTGTTCGCGTGGAGCTGAAACAAAAGACTTAGGCAACGAACGAACGAACTTGCTGCCACCCCTCACACACACACACAGACACCAGATAACGGCGCTTTGGGCGCCTCCGAATCACCGAGTGATAGCAGCGGACCCCAACAGTTCCCCAACAAACTAATTGACAACTCAAATCCTGCCAAACAACGAGAGAGAGAAAACAAAAAAACAATTGTTAAACAACGTTTCGCCTGCCAGTCGGATTGTCGGCCTGCCCCACTGGGGGGACTTCAGTTTCAGCTTCAGCTCCTGCTTCAACTTCAGTTTCAACTTCAATCAAATCGCTGCCCCAACGACAATTGCAAAGTGTGCCTCTTAATGCATTTTACCCGCAACCACAACAAACACACAACAAAAACAAAACAAACAACAAAAAAAGTAGTTGAAATAAATTTACATAAATATTTCACTTGCCAGTTTTTGCCAGTCCACATCCGCGTTGCCAGAGATTGAGCCTGGATAGGCCACAACAGTGTGTGCGTGTGAATCTGTGTGTGTCTCCCGTTTAGCCATTCCTCAGCCATCACCGGACATTCTGGCCAGCATCGAGACGGAGATCTACGGCCGCCGTCCCAAGGTAAGTGAAACAGCAAAACACTTTGCCTCAGTTTATGCGTTTGTAATTGCGTTTTATGTGCCACTGCCACAGTGCCACTGCCACCCCATGCTTCAGTTCGAGTTAAAGTTAAAGTCAGAGTTAAAGTTGAGGTAACTTATCAATTAGTAGAGGCAGCGATTTCAAATACAATTAACTGACAAGACACTGGACGACTGCACACAGAGCTGCTGCCTTTGTTGCTGTTGGCCATAAAACCGTTAGTAAAAACATTTGATTTGAGACTAAGACTAAGACACACTCGTGCAGGGGACTCTAAACATAATTTATCTGTGGCCCCAGCTTTGGCCTGAGCTTCATCTACTTCCTTGCTCTCAGTTGCATCCCACATTGCAGTAATAATCAGAGTGAGCCATAATTACAAGTTCAGTTGAGAGCAATTTAAATGAAAACACTTCAACACGTTAACGTTAACGTTAACAATTGGCGCGTCTACTGCAGTGTCAGTCGACGTCGTCGCAGTCGTCGTGGTCGTCAGCTTCGAGACTCTTCTTATGCAATTGATTGGAAAAGCGACTTTTTCCTCTTGCCACAATTAAAAGGAAAACACAGCTGGAAACAAACGGAGTTTTTCTCTGTTTCTTTCTGTTTTATTTGTTATACAAAAATGTAAATTGCATGAGGAACTAGGAAAGTAATAAAGAGAAGTTCTGTAAATTATAGTACTTACAGATATTACCATATCTTTATAAAGAGAATTGCCTTAAGCATTCTTTAATATACAACCATTAAATTTACTTTCAATTTTCCATTTTGGAATTTAAATGTTAAATTACTCTACGAATTTCGTCTTCATGAAGTCCTCTTTCAATCTACTTTGAGTATTCCTTTAAAGAGTATTCCCATGTTGACTTACCATATCTGTAATTGTAAATTAAAAACTTGCATTAAAACAAAACCAAATGGGAATAAAAAGTATTAATCAGCTTTGAGGAAATTGCCAGCGATAATGTTTAGAAATAAATATGCAAGGAATTATTTAATTCTCACAATTGCGAAACGCAAGTCACGAGATCCCCAACAGGGCGTGTGCTTCCAGGGGGGAGAGAGAGGGAGAGCGAGAGCATAAAGCGAATTAAATAAAATTTATGGCCAGCAATGATGACGACAACAGCAGCAGCGGCACTAACAATCACAGATGCAGCAGCGGCAGAGGCAGCAGTGGCAGAGGCAGTGGCAACAACAATTGTTTAATTGCCGCCAGCTCTGACAAAGAAATCGCCAAGTGAATGAGACAAAACGCGACAAATGAGTGCAAGAAATGCTGGCCAGAAGCTCCGACTGAGACTCAGAGCCACAGCAATTCTTGGTATTAGTCTCTCCCTTCCAGACTCTGCCGCAGTTGTTAATTGTGGACTCGGATGAGTCAACAAGAAATTTTCTTAATAGCTGTTGTTACCGTTGCAACTTTTTTTTTCCTCCTTTTTTTTTTAATTAATACTTTTTTTCCGCTGCCTTTGCTATAATTTATGAACGATTTTTTTGTGAGCTGGCTGTCGGTTGCTGCTGCAATTAATGTGACTGATTCGAGGCGGCTCGGCGTCGGTAGCGCGTTGCATTTGATTTGCTTTGCCAGTAATTGTGCTCATTATGCCCCTGCCACTATTGTTGTTGCTGCTGCTAAAGTTTTTTGCCCGATCTACGCGTCATTACACATGTTGTCTAGACTGAATGTCTGTCTGACTGTCTGTCGGTCTGTCAGTCGGTCGATGTGTCTGTCATTCGGTTACTCAGTGAAGCCGTCAATCTAGTTGGCTTCCAGCTAACACTTGGCTGCTGCTGCTGCCCTTTGTCTGCCCCTCCCCCTCCCGCTGTGACGCACTTGGCTGACATTTGATTGGTGACGTCACCGCTGACTCGGGCTGTCGGCAAATGTCACGCATCCAATTGACTGGCAATCATTCTAAATAGAACAGAAATGGGAGGGAGGGAGGTAGGATCACAGTTTGTTGCCCAAGTCTTTTGTTTCGCCACTCCCTCGCATATTTGGCTTACACTGCCATCGATTACCGCAACCCAAAACCGAAAAACCAACTGTAATGAGGCATGCGCAAATATTTCGCCTATTACTCAACCCGGCCAACAGGCAGAGGCAGGCAGACAGTCAGCCAAGCCAAGCCAAGACAAGGCAAGAGCCAAAAAAAAGCACCACCAACAATGGTCGAAAATCAATGACTAGAAGACGTTAGACGTTAGGAGGCGCCAACTTATGTATGCATACATTTTTGAAGTTTTCTTCAGTCGAAGTCCCAGTCCTCAGTCCTCACTCTTTTAGCCACAAATGTGAAGAGTTTTCACTAATTTTGAGCCGCAGCCGAAACAAAACACGCGAATCGAACAGCAACAACAAGAAACAGCCACAATGATAGACAGTGCTGCATAAATAAAAGTAAATTTAATGACAAGCAAAATATTTCTTGTCATGCCTATCAGATTACAAGATTTCTATATGGACTCAAACGCTGACGATTCACCGTACTACACGGAAAATATGTGTATGTGTCGTTAAAACATGATTACTGGCGCTCGAAGAGAGGCCAGGCCAGAGACAGACACAGACACACAGTCACATATAGCCCAGTACATGACAAAGCCGTTAGTGTCATTTGAATGCGAATGTTGCAAATGTTACGAGTGCGATGTGATGCGATACGATGATGCTGTCAAGGAAGGTGTCCCAGGTCCAGTCTTTGAAAGAGCCGCTGCTTGAGCGAGCACCTGGCCAACAAGTTTCGTTAGAGTAGGAAATACTCACAGCGGCCATCGCTGTGATAGGAAATAACTCTAGAGATCAATGGTAAAAGGGTGACCCACTTTATGCGCTGGGTCAACCTTCAACAGTAGTACCAGTAGTACTTTATGTATAGTATGCTAGCAAAGAAACCCCACTTCGATCAGACATTCCCATCTATTCAGAGTTAATTGTCTTTAAACGCACTGAGAGGCTGAGAGACCTCCGCAGAGTGGGAAAACTTCGCCAATCGCCAAACGAAAATCAATTTCACACATTACAACGGAATCGAAACGAAATGAAATAAAATAAAGGCCATGAAAACTCGAACTTTGGTGGGGGCCCACAGAAACAAAGACGCATGAAATTGCTAATTGTGCGAATGAAGGGCCCAGCTCCAGTCCCAGCCCCAAACCAGGCCTATATGGAGATGCCTAGAGATGTATAAAGTACGTTTATACACCCATGTTTATAGGCAGAAAAACGCCGTGGGCCGCCTCAATTAAATTCGTAGCGAATTCCCAAGCAACAAAGAAAATTTAATTACACCGCATGTGGCACAGCCCGAGACCCTGCCACAGCCCTTTTGAAATCGGTTTTGGGTCTGTAATCAAGTGAGAAATTTCCATTGGGCCTAATGAATTTTTTGCGGCTGCCGCGCCGCCCTTTTAATCGACCAGAAAACTGGGCGTTATCTTTTTTCTAAGGGAAAAGTCCAACTAAAATCGAATTTGAATCGTTAATGATGTTGATGTATTTCGATGGATGATGCCATCTATAGGAAAGGAGGTCGCTAGGAACAGAAAAATATGTATGTGATTGTCGAATAAGTTTGGCAAATTGTTTGTCACCCAAACAGAAAACAATGGGAAAAGCTGACAGCGCTAATTAATTGCAATTAAAAATGCGTTTCCCCTAATTGGCAGCCGCGAAGCCATCCAACATCCACGTTCCACGATCCACGATCCACGATCGAAAAGATGTTCTTCCTCTTCTTGGGGCTTTATCAGCTCAAAGCCATCGAGCAGGCAGCGGCAGCAGCCACATTCTGTGTTTATTCAAATGGATAATTTGCTTAATTAATTTTCAAACTGAAACGCTTCGCATACATCATTTTAATTAGCCGCAGGTTCGGCTGGCTCTCAATCTATAAATAATTTATAAATATTGATTTGACAAAGATCCGCTGTTGTTCGTCGGCAATAAAATCTTTGAGCTATTAATTAAGAAAACGCAGTCCAAAGCTTCAAATATCAAGGCGTTAGGCAGCTCCAAGATACATTAATTCCCCTTTTAATGGGGCTTGCAAATGCAATTGGTAGAAGTGCAAACAAAGCCACAAAATACATAAAAAAATATATATTATTATGCTTACATTTTATTAGATTTACAAGCAACACAAAGGCCACAAGATCGAATTGAAATTAGTTTTCTGGGCTGTGATTTATTTTTCGCTTTCCTGCATCCAAATCTGCGATTTGCATATTTCTCGTAGGTGGTTCAATGAACTTGCTCTCTGGCTGTCTGTCTGTCTGCCTGCCTGCCTGCCTGGTGGGGGCGTCGCGGCGGTGGTGCTGGTGGTGCTGGAGCCGACGACACTTCAAGCGCTTTCGGCTCTCGCCTACGCGTTAATTTGAGAAATTTGCAAACATTTGCATGAAATCAAAAACGAAACCGAAACAGAGCTAGAGACAAATGAAAGACAAAGAAACCAATGGAACTGAGAATACCCTGTAAAATAATCAGTATGGAGGTATATCTGTTGTTTCTTCTATGTCGATATTCCCCACCTGTTCACAGGGTACGACCAGGGTACGTCCTGGCTTTAGCCATTTCCCAATCGAGAAGCTGCTGAATCCGGCATTAAATAAATAACGCATTTGCCAAGCCATTGATAATGTCAATTTGGGCAGCCAGGCAGGCAGACAACAATTGCAAACATTTTCCAGCTCGGGGCTCCAGCAATTTCTATTAAAGCATTTTCCGCCGGCTAACGAGGATTTCCTCCGCCTCGACTCGACTCAGTTGCCGGGTTTTTAGGTTTTTTAATTGCAATTGAGTTTCGACATGAACTGCGTGCATTTGCGCAATGATTTTTGCGATAGGAAAACAGCAGCAGCCACAGTGCCACATGGACCATGGGAATCAGCACCTCCAATGGCAGTAGCAGCCTCCAGCTGGGAAGAGGAGAGTCTCTCCTGGTCTGGCTGCACCCAAAGACAGCTAATTGATAATTTCATTAATTTATGCACTTGCCACAGCCATTGGAACTCTGGCCACTGATTGAGATATTGGCGAGAAGCGGGAAGTGCTCTGACAGCAATTTGCCTCCGTTTAGCATTGCTCCCGTAATGATTGGTCCACTCCGAACCCATTATTAACCAGAGTCGGATACTACGACTAGTATATGCCATATTCCATATGTGTTTCCATAGTTCCAGTCATATCCATATTCTATCCATTCATTAAACAACCTTCGCTCTAACCCCATAAATTTTGTATTATTTACCTCAATTCTTGCTACGCACTTCGGCCTGCCACTGCCACTGGCACTTGCCTCAGTTTCAGTTTCAGGCTTTAGCTTTAGCTCTAGCTTCGATTTCAGCTCGTGGGTAATCTAAAATGCTAATTAAGCTGCCGGCATTTGTTTGGCATACCTTGTGCTGTGTTGCACGCATGAAAAAAACGCACTTTACATACGCAGGAGGCTGACCAGGCTGTGGGGACCGGCCTAGGGGGGCGGGGGGAGGGAGGGAGACTCTGTCAGACTATGACTCTGAGACCCGAGTCTTGCATTAATTAATAAATGTCGTGATGTCGCTTTTGAAGTGTCTGTCATTATGAGATCAATTAATAGGAACAAAATTCTAGATCAAGGCGAAAATCGAACAAAAATGTCGCACACACTCAGCGCGTGCGTTTCTGTGTATGTTTTTTGGTACCCTGGCAGAGAGTATGACGATTCGAACAAGATGTTTGAGACGTTCTTTATCCTTACACCACAGACCATATATTTGTAGATGTAAATCCGTTCTATTTCAGTCTGAAACCTTAATATACTCCTAAATATATGTACTCCTAAATGTACTCCTTAATATACTCCTTAATATACTCCTTAATATACTCCTAAATATACTCCTTAATATACTCCTTGCTCCCATCAAGTCATGCATCTTTCATTCATCATATTGATGCCATAAGATCGACCCTGAAGATTAGCCATCTTTTTGCTAGAGTATCTAACATTTCGCTGCTCAAAGCCAAGTTTTTCCATCAATTTTTTGTTGTTGCTCCTATTGATCGACACGCATTCGATATAGGCTTCGACCTGAACATGCTCCGACTCTATGAGTAGTCGTAGTCGTCGCATGTAAACACGGACCCCGCCAGCCTGGGTTTCTGCTTTTAATTGCTCAGATCTCGCAGACAGCACGACGTTAACGAGAATTATTACATCATGCAATGGCCAGCAAAAGGCAGCAGCAACTAAATCGATTCCAGCGAAGGCAAATTAGTTGGCCACATATCAATCATCCTTCAACAAACACACACACACACACACACACACAAACATATTTTATTATCTACTTAAATTTTATGCCTACCAAAAGTTAAAGACTCAAACTAACTTTCACCCATTTTAATATTACATATTTATTAATAAAAATATTTCTCTTTAATACTTTACAAATATTTTTATTGGTTAGGGGTTTTGTTTTTATTTTTTATATATTTTTTTTTAATTTTCTAGCTTTAAGTTTGCTTTTTCACTTAACACTAAATGCATTTTTATACGACTTTCAGGAAATAGAAACTTAAATTTATTTATTATATTTTATTATTATTATATTTTTTTATTGG
Organism: Drosophila algonquin; assembly: GCA_035041765.1. Lineage (NCBI taxonomy): Eukaryota > Metazoa > Arthropoda > Insecta > Diptera > Drosophilidae > Drosophila > Drosophila algonquin. The sequence continues at coordinate 649,221 of JAWNKY010002104.1, read as the reverse complement.
TCATGGTTTTTGTTTGATATTTCCCTATTTAAAATGAATTTTTAGTTTTGTTAAATGTATGATTCATGGTTTTGGCTGTTATTAATTCTGAAATATTTCTTTAAGATTTTTACAAATATTTTTATTGATAAAGCTTTGCCTTAAGTTGGCCCTGCATTCCTTGTTTATTTATTTATATTTTTTTCTGGTTACTTCCGTAATTCCATTACAGGTTTTCTTACGCTTTCATAAACTAAAAAAAATAAACGCATTCCGCCCGCTTTCAAAACTAAAAACATTGTATTTAAGTTTATAGTATTAATAACATTTTTATTGATCGAGATTTGCTTTTGTTTTTGTTTTCTTCCATTTTTAAGCCCCAACTAAAGTTTCCTTGTAATTTCCATAATCGCCGCACGAGTTTTCTTGCAGTGCAGCACTCGTGGATTTGTAATTTATTTTCCATTTAAAATAAACGCATTTTTTCCCCGCCGCCTTCTATTGCTGTTGCAGTTGCACTTGTTGCAGTTGCACTTGTTGCACTGCCTGTTGGCTGTTGCTGTTGTGGCTGTTATAATTAATGTTGCTGATACGAGAAATGTTGTTGTTTGGGTTGTTTGTTTGTTGGCGGCTGAGATTGCAACAAAGTTGGGCGGCTGCAGTTGGTGTTGCCACTTGCCACTGCGATGTTGTTGGCGGTTTTATGTTACACACACACAAATATTTGAATTTGCCTTGCAAATCGAAGCCGAGCAACCGAACATAATGCGCACTATAAAGTATCTACAATATTTGAACTTGATTTGGCGGCATGACAAAAGTCACGGGCTCGGGTCTGTGGCCAGGGGGTGGCTGGGGTACTGCCGGGGTCAAGTACAACGCGGCCGGGCACTGGCTAGCCAAATGCAGCTGCGGCTCGGCTCGTCGATTGCGGCTGTGCGTGAGAACCAGCTGGGCACAGATACAGATACAAACAGCTACAGATACATAGCTGTAGCTACAACAATGTCTGCTGCTGCTGCCTTATATATATCAAGATTTCAATTTTTGCATTAGACTTGTGTGTGTGTACTTGAAAATTGAGGCAGCACGGCAGGCACGCATTTGTTGCTGCTGCTGCTGCCACAGTCCACAGTTGGTTAATAAATTTCGCGATACTTATCAATTAGCATACGAATTACATGCCTTGCAATCATAAATAATGCGTGAGTTTGCGGCTGCCACAAGAAGAGGCAGAGGCAGAGACCGCTGGCTGGCTGGCTGGCACTTTGATGCATAAATTTTGATTGGCCGAGTCGCCGCGGTTGCTTTTCCGAAGTCTCCTAAGCATTTAAGATCTCTGTAAATTATAAACATTTCTACACACTTCTCGACTTTGACTTCTACTCGACTCGAAGGTGCGTGTTTGATTTGCCTCCGATTGGGAATGACAAATAAACAACAAATCATGCGGCACGAAGCCCGAATGACGGAATGACTTAGGCAACGAACTTGATGGCCTGATCATGCCACTGCCTCCCTGCTGCCTGCCTCCCTCCTGCTCCCACACCACGAATTTAAGTAAATTCTGTAGGCTCATTGTTATGCTCGACACTTTTGCGCTATATTTACAAATTGGGCCAATAAAATGAACACCAACAACCACCAGACCTGCAGAGAGACCAGAAATGTAAGGTCATAAAAATCGACCAGGCCAGTCCAAGAGAACAACAGTCAACAGTCGGCGGCTGATGAATTTTTATGCATGTTTTCATGACGGTCATATAAAATCTGGAGTCGCGTCTAGAAGTCAATGATTGTTTAATGAAACACACAAAGACAAGCGTACGAGTTGGCTATAAGGATGGCCATTAAAATGGTCAGCAAATAAATCAAAAAACCAGCTCCGCGGCCCAGAGTCATCCCAACACTTGATTACGAACCCGAAATCCGCCCGCTTCGTTAGCACATCTCACCTGCTGGGTCTGGGTCTGGGGGCTGGAGAAGAAATGTCAATTATGATCTAATCCCCAAGATACAGAAATCTATCGCTGCCAAATGAAATGAAAATGTTTGCCAAGGGATTAAGAAAGAGAGACTGGGAGAGAGAGAGAGAGAGCGCGCTAAGCTGACACGGCAATGGGCACGCGCTAAAGCGTTTAGAAACTGAAAACGTTGATAAATCGATCCATCGATTCAGCGATCCCATCCATTGCTCCCTCACTCCCTCACTCTCTAGTCTTTCGTCTCTCTTCGAGTGCTTATTGAATATTTGTGGGTTGGAGTCATACTTCATACATGCATACCATTCCATACTTGTACTTGTATCTCGTCGTCGTCGTCGTATCGCGTATCTGCTGCTCCAGATCTGGATCTGGATCGGTCGGGCAATCGATTGCTGCTGCGTTGTCAGCCGAGCGACACTTGGGCTCCATGATTTATGCGTATTTAGATACTTTTTGTTGTCGCTTGGCAGGCATTTAACGCATGTATCTGTGTATCTGTGGGTGTACTCCGTATGTGTGTGTGTGTGTGTGTGCGTGTTGAGGCAATTACGCCCACCTACAGATTTTCGATATCGATGCGATTTGTGTCGAACGGATTTCGTATGGAATTTCCCACATTTCGAATCAAAAGCCTGACTCAAAGAAATTTGCCAATTTTTATGGTTTCTTTTTGTTGTTTTTGCTTTTTAGAGTCTCTGCTAATTAAAAGCCAATAAAAACACAGGCAGCTCGGCCATTAGCCGGTTACAGCCATCCCAGGCGGCAGCTGCGGAGTCATCCGTTGACAAAACACGGCCTTAGACGCATGACTAAGTGACTGCAACTGCTCCTAATTGGCCGCATGCCACATGCTGCTTGCCTGCTCGCCTGCCTGCCTGCCTGCTTGTTACCTGCTTTGCCACTTGCCCCAGTGAGTGGCTGGGCTGCCGCCAGTCGCTTAATGGCTCTGCCTGGCTGCTGCCTACTGGCTGGTCCTAAGCACTTCTCCCTCTTTCGTTAATTTGCGAAATTGGCCAACTTCTGGCCTCCATCTACACTGGCAGAAAAGGGATGAAGTGCGGCAGGAGGGGAGCCCTCACAGCATTCTTTTTAAGAATTCCATTATTTGGATTGCATTTTCTCAAACTGCAGACTGCAGTCTTATCGCTGGAGTCTCCTGGAGACTCGTGGCTCTTATGATTTTTTTTTAAATTTAAGTCACGCTTTTGGCAATTAAGTGCCCCAACACCGACCGAGCGAACGACCCGGGGCAATGGATTCCGGGGCATTCGGAGTCGGATTCGGATTCGGGCAACTGTGTGGCCCTCGACAGGTGCTGTGCAAGATCTGCGGAGGGGGGTGGGTGGTGGGTTGGGGGCCTTTTCCCACTGCGATACGTTTGGGGCGACATGAGGCGCATTTGCAATTATTTTGCGGCTCATTAAACTTTTAAACACGTCGCTCACGTAGTGACGCGTCTGTCAGACGGCTGGCATGTAGCCGGGCACCCCACTCTCTCTCTCTGCCCCCTCTCTCCCTGCCTCTCTTTCTCCCCTTGGGAGACTCCGTCCCACACCCAGCGGTTCTCGGGGGCTGCCGCTGCTGCTGCTCCTGTGAAAATGTCATAAAAATCTCTGGGGAGCTCTACAGTTTTGGCTGCTTTGATTTCAATGCTTTTGATTTGAGTTTTGCTTTTGCTTTGGCTTTGGCTTCAGCTTTGGCTTTTGCTGCTTTTTCGCTTGCGAAATCAAATAAAAGATTTCTTTTTTATCGCTCAAGAGTGGTTTGTTTGCCGTTTGCTTGTTTGGCTGCTTGTTCGCCTCTTGTCTGGTTTTTTCTTTGGTTTTTTTCTTATTTTATGATTATTATATTTTTTGAAAATTGCCGTCACACCAGCGCCAGCCTCAGTCGCGTCGCAGTCGCGTTGCACACACAAAAGACTTGGGCAACAAACGGAGTGCAATTTTGTTGCTGTTGCCCGGCCTGGCCATAAATGATTTATTTTGGCTTGTGTTTGCCGCCGCTGTCAGATGCAATTAGCTGCAGTTTAATTGAAAGCCGAGCAATTGAAAGCCCAAAATGCATTTCGGACGTTTCAATTTTCTCCCAGGCTTCCCTTGGGCCAAGTCGGAGCTCTGCTCTGCTCTCTTGTGGCAGTGTCAAGCCGCATTAATGTGTCGCCCTGGTTTTGTGGTTCCTGCACAGCAAATTCCCGCTTCATGGCCATTTGCATGTCGTCGTCGTCGTTGTCCTCTTCCGTTGTCAATAACGATTTCCATCATCATCATCAGCTGCACTGCAGCATCATCCTGTCCTGTCCCCGGATCAGACTTGGACACGGGTTCGTGTATGCCCCTTGTGCTGTCTGCTGTCTGCACTGAAAGTGGAATGCGAACCAGTTTTTGGCTCTCCTCTGGCGTGCAGTTTTCGCCAACTAATGAAATACATATATGCAAAAAATCAAACTAAAGACTTTGCTCCGTTATCAGCCGCCGCCTGTCGCCTGTCGTCTTGGAGTGTCTCTGGTGGGGCATTCCTTTTGTTATTGAGATTCGGTGGTACGCTTTTCGATCTTTCGGTGCTTGCTGTCCCCAAAAAACTATGCATAATTTATGAGCCCTGGAGACCTGAGGTTGCATCGCTTTATTATGCTAATGGTGAGGCGGCAGCAGCAGCAGAGAGCCGTTGTGGTGGTAATTTGTTCATTCCGTTTCTGGCCAGGTTGGGCTTAGTGTCATAATTAAGCGGCTAATTGATTTGTTGCAGGCGTTTGTTCAATGCTGCTGCTGCTGCTGCTATTATTATGAATTGATTGGTGATTAGTGAGCAGCCAGGCCCAGACCCAGGCACGAAGGTGCCAACAGCTTCATCAATCAATTAGTTATGGCCAAGATATGTTTCTCCGATTGTGAGGCAACTCTTCCACTCCAGACTTGGACTCAAACGAAAGAAAAGCACAAGCCAAAACTGTGCAGAGAAACGCCCCAGTCTAAATGGCATTGCAATCGCAATGAATTTGGCAATAGCAACGGAAATGCCATAAACCATATAAAAGAGAGCAGCGAGCCGCATGATTAGAGGCTGCAACGTCGTCGTGTCTGGTCTGGCCTGACTCTGACTCTGGCCCTGGCTGGGGCAGCCGTGTGGTGCATGTCCCCGCCGAGAGGTCGTCCACAGCCACAGATCCGGCTCTGACTCCGACTCCGACTTGTTACAAATATTTCAAAGCGCTTAATAATATGCAGTTTATTATTGTTATTGGCATCGTTGCGGCACATAAAACATGCAATTGGCATTATTAACGCCATCGGCTGGGGTCCGTTTAGTTTTCGGTCTGGCTCTGCATTTTGGCTGTATTTTATTTTCGGGGCGTGTGTGGGAATGTTTTGCAGTGCAGCAAACGACGCTGATTGATTATGCTCTCTGGCCATTGGCCGGGCCAGTCTCTCTGTTCACACCTGGCCAGGGCATTAATACACATTCAAATTAGCTGCACTCTAATTAACAGAAATATATTCAAATACTCGAACACTCGAATATCGATCTGTGAGTCGCCACACGCAAGCCACATTGATGGAATCTCGCTTGCCGCACTCTTGTCAAAGGAAACGAACCGCCGTCCGCTGGCTAATTAAAAGCAAAAGTGTGGCTAATAAATATTTCTTTATATAATGGCTCAATATACTATATGTATATAGTGCGTGATTCGGCTGGGATCTGCTCTAGCGGAACGACAGATGAATAATGAAATTCCACGGGGTAGAGACTCTACTCTGCTGCTCCACACACAAACACTTGATTATGAATGCGAAAACGAATTCAAATCCGAGTCTGAATCGCAGTCTGAACTGACTCTGAGATACATTAGTCTAATGAGCGAGCCAGATAGATTTGCGTGACTTGCCGAAAACTGATTTCTGCATTTGCACTCCGGCTCTGGGTGTTGGCTAATTCCCAAAAACACCATTAGATGTGGGCGTTATGAGGTGTAAAGTTGAGTGAGGTTTTACTGCTTTGGCCAAGGAATAAGGCCCAAAGATTGTGGGTAAACCAGAGCTAAGTCCAGGGGGATTTATTGAAAAATTCTGGCCTCAGCTATCAGCCATATTTCCACACAAAATTCAAAGCTAAGTCTTTGATTGAAGAACTTATATAATCTAACCAATCAAAGCATTCAATGAATTCGAAAATCTCCGATCAAAAACCCAGTCGAACCGCATTTTTCCTAAGCATTAATTTTCCATCTTGAGACGCCATCTCTGAGTGCGAGAGATGCCATATTTTTTCGTGGCTGATTTCGATTTCCGTATTGCCAAATTGCGGGCTTTCAACTAAGCCGCCACCGACGCCACCGCCACCGACGCCAGCGCCAACGCCGCCGACGCGTCGCGTCGTGTCGCTAACTGCGTGCAGCAGCGGCAACGGCAACGGCGGCAACGCGGCGTATGCGCATTTTTAATTGCCCCAACATGTTGCAGCGAAGATTGGCAACGTTTTTCCCCCCTGCAACCTCCCCCTCCCCATTTTTTGTGTGTGTGGTGCCAATCTGCTTCTTTGTCAAAGTGCTTGCGGTGCGGCAAATTAAAATTGACATTTGAACAGCTCTCCGAGCAGGCCTGCCCCTGCCCCAGCCCCTGCCCCTGCCCCAAAGTGTGTCCGTCTGTCTGTCTGTTCGATTGGCGCGTTAATTTCAAATGGTTCACCATTTTTGGTCAGCCAGCACTTTATGAATTATCAGTATGGGGCATGGAGCATGAAGCTTGGAGTTTGGAGCCGCCGCCCCGCGATGACACAAAATGTGAACTGTTACTGGCCATTTTGTCCGCTTTTGGGCCTCTGTGCGGTTTTTCGCAACGCAGGAAATAGTTTCCATGGCGGCTGCTGCTCCATATAAGGTCTAAGTATTTGCCAAATCACACGCCATAGAGTCAGGCCCCAGCCAAGCAGCCAGCCAGCCCCCCAAAGACAATGCCGTTGTCCAGTTTGGAAGAGAGGCGAACCTACAGCTCCAGCTACAGCTCCAGCTCCAGCCTGGTCTCCGTTCGGGCCTGGTCGGCGGCTATGGTCACGATTTTAACATTTTTGAGCAGCCGCAGTGCGCACCCCAAAATTTTGCAGCGTTTGCCCATTAATTTTCATTGAAAACGTTTTCATATTTTGTGCCACAGTTTTCCTTTGGCTCTCGTACTCGTACTCGTATAGCACAATATTTTCATTGTAGTGTTTTGGCATATATTTATGTGCCGTAAAAAATGCGATCAAGATTGCAGCTAGGACCGACCCAAGACTTGGACTCCGTCTCAGAATCGAAGTCGGAGTCGGAGTCGCCTCGAAGACCTCTCAAGTACATGGTCCACATGTAGGCTGTGGCTGTGGCTGCGGCTGCGGCTGTGTGGCTGCATTGTGGTTCAACTTTGCACTTCAATTGCTGTGTGGTTGCTGTTGTTGGGTTGTTTGGCTGGTTGTTGCCTGGTTTAGTGTTTTTTTGGGGGCGCTGGTGCAAATTAATGGATTCATTCAACATTTTGGCAGCTGCTGCAAAGACGAAGTTCAATGCTTATGTTAACAACTTGCCACCTTCCGTACTCGTTTACGTTTGGGGATTATGTAGAGTCGCCCATATGGGGGTATTAATTGAATTTCTTGTTTAATTTATCAATTAGCGAGTGTGGCCTTTTTTTAATTAAAGCCTGGCCAACTCGGACTCGGTCAGGAAACAAAGAAACCACAAATTGTGTGTCTGTTATTGTGTGTGCGTTTTATTCTCTCTTTTTTTCGGGGTGTGGACCAGGGCGAGTCCCTCGATTGGACTCTCTGTCTCTGTCTCTCTCTCTTTCTCTCTCTCTCTGGAACTCTGTCTCTGTCTATGGGTCTGGGGCTGGGGCTCTGCTCGGAAACAAATGCTAATTATATGGCTACCGAGTACTCAGACTCGTACTTGTACTTCTACGTTTCTTTTATATGAAGCTCTCTTATTGATTCCCAACTGCCGGAGTCCGAGTCCGCGTCCGGGCAAGGTTATGATTTCCAGTGGATGTCTTTCTGTTCCTCTTGGTGGCTGCTGCAGCCACGCCCCTTTAATTGCCACCTAGCATTTAAGTTAACTAACTGTTCATAAATAGTTATGGCATACACTGGGGTCTCTGGGGTTCTGTTCAGCCCTGGGCTGCGCCCACAAAACTCAGCCCGCAGCCCCTGCCCCAGCCTCAGCCCCAGCCCGTGCCCCAGCCACAGCTGCCTCATTGCAGGCCATGTCCACTGTTTGAGCCATAACCTGGCACTGGTTTTGCTGTATTTTGTTAGCCATTGTTAGCGCAACAAATTTTATTTTCCCACTCTCGAGCCAGAGCTTTGTTTTTGCTGCTGCTGCCATTGCTTAAAACTAAAATTAGTTAATTTAGCGCATTTTGCTGGGTTTTAGCACTGTGGCGGCTGCTGCTGCTGCTGCTGCCAATTTGATTTGCAGTCCAATTGTTGATTGCTTTATTAACCGTTCGTTCGGTTCAGCCATGTCCTTGGGGCAGACAGGCTTCCGCACTTTATGAGCCCAAGAATCATGCCCGTTAATCCAGCGGCAAATTGTTTTCAGTTTTTGCACTTAAATACCCAAAGAAATCTTTTTTTATCTTTTTCGGAATAGCTGGCGTATGGGTTCTGTTCCGGTTCCCAAGTCAGTGGGAATATTACTGTTCTTCTAAAATATTCCTCGCTTTTCAATTAATTTTCCAGCAACCCAAAACTGTGATGATGATTTTCCGGTTGTCTCATTTACAGTTTCCAATTGAATTATGGATCTGAGATTGGTCCAGCCGAGCGTTTCCCACTTTCATAAATCTCAGGCTCCCAGGCCCCCCACACACACACTCAGGGCGGGCGGTGGTTTTGGTGGTTCCATTCATGCGTGGTGCATACTCCTATGACATTTGGAGGTGTCGCTGCTCGAGACGTTTATGCAAATGGGCTGTAACAAAAGACACGCCACACGCCCCACATGGTCCCCAGACTGGCAGAGGGCGTTCATAGTTGGGCCTAATTGCCTGCCAGGAGAGAGAGAGAGAGCTACGATGGGGACACTCTCTCAGAGGTCGGTTCGACTTGGTTCCCATTGTCATGCCTGTCGCCTGCACTGGAGTCGAGTATGAGCTGGCATTTGCATAAATTAAGCCACTTGAAGTCCGGGCCCAGACTGATGCTGATGCAGATGCTGATGCAGATGCTGATGTGGATATCGCTGCCATTTGTCAATCAGCGGCGCATGCAAATCAATCAGACGATGGACAAGCTCTTCGTCATACACCTGACAGTTGGCCACAATTTATGAGCCAGCAGGCCACTTACCACACAAAACCAACAATAACTGCATACAGCAATAACAAATGGGAAAAAACGACAAGAGTTTACATTGCCTTTGATAAAAGATGCGTTAATCACATTTATTCATATCTATTTATGGGCACTGAGTGCTTGGCTCCCCAGTCCCTCAACCATCATCAACAAAAAGTGAATGGTTTTTATGCCTAACCATCATCAATACAACTCGTCGGGGAGTTGTACAATTATGACTTTACACTTTGTGCCACCTTTTGGGTGGTTTACGATCCACACCAGCCACATCAGCCACCACGTTTTATGGCCCATCGTTTAGCACCGGCTAATGGGTGTTATTCTTTGGTCAAAAGTGTTGACACTTTACTACGTAGCGGCCAAGATATCAATAAGCGATCGTTAAACTTAAGCTCTTGGAATCAAAGGAGTTGCCAAAAGTCATCCAGGGTGGGGCATTTCCGCTTCTAACTTGGCTGAGATCTTGTTAATGCTGTGCCACAAAAGATGTGTCTATATATTGTCAGAGGATTAGGCATTAGTTGGCAGTTGCTTGGGGCCTCCTTTCAGCAGAGATCTGCATATGTTTATAGCTCTTCTTTCTTGTGAATGAAGTCCATCAAACAGAAGTTAGTTTTTGTCCCATTCTTGGGCTTTGTTAACACTTTTACTGGGCTGATTTCTCCAGCACTTTCAGTCCCAATCTAAGCCACATTTGAAAACTCTGTTTTCGAGCCATTAAATTGCCTTTCCGCCGAAGCGGGGACCAACCCATTGGGCAAGTCAGACCAGAAAAAAACCATACCATACCATACCATTTTGGCAATTTGGAGCAGTTCGAGCCGCAAGAAATGTTGAAATACATTTAGCAGCGGCACACAATAAAAAATAAACGAACGTTTTTATAGCTTTTCAATTGATTTTAAAGTTTTTGGCGTGCAGAGCAATAAATAAAACTGCGTACGGCGCATTATACAATAATAAATCTCCCAGACTCCGGTCGCACATGTATGTGTGTGTGTGTGTGTGTGTGTGTGTGTATCTGCCAGATCAATGTGTGGCAGAAAAAGTGGGCGTGCTGCGTGTTTCGTTGCAGCAGCGCACTTTGCGCATTAAAATGCCGCGCATGCGTGCCAAAGTGTTGCAACGTCAGTCAGAGTCAGAGTCAGATGCAGAGTCGTGCCTCTGCACCCTACCTACCACTCCACCTTCCACCTGTACAGGATGTGGACAGACGTCGTGTTGGGCAATATGCCCAAAAACACTTCTGACCTGCCCCAAACCACAGAGCTTCTCTCTCGGTCGATCGTAATTAATGTTGCGCTTTTATTCATAATAAATTCACTTTAAATGCATGTTTTCTCGCACATTAAAAGCGCATAAATTAAAAATCAACACCCAAATGCGTCAACAGGTGAGACTCCGAGACTCTGAGACTCCGAGAGAGCTGCGTGTGGCTGCCCCAAAGAGGCGGCTGCTGTACATATGGCCATGGCCATGGCTGCCTCATCACTCATACGCAATGAAGACATTTATATGGCGAAAGCCATTTAGCGCCAGTCGCCAGTCGCCAGCCGCTTGTCGCTTCTTTTTTGGCGCCAGGACACAAAGGCGGCGGCAGGAGGGGCACAGCAAGGGACTGCCAGGGATCCCTCTTCACAGCCACGCCTCTGTTTGCTCTACTCACGCACTGGCTCTGCCGCTTATCTAGCCGCCGCCACACGCAATGGGCGTTGCCATACAGGCAAGCCAAGGCACCTGTTGCCCCAGCCAGCAGCCAGCAGTCAGCATTTTCCGTTGAAATCAGAGCAAGGCAAGGCTCACACACACACACACATATAGCCATACATAGTTGCAGTTGTGGCAGTGTGTCTATGGTGCATGATGACAGCATCTTGGGCAGGCTGGTAGGCAGCCTGGCAGGCAGGCGACTTGTGCGTTGGCTTTCGGCTGTGGAACATGTTAATTCGTGGATTGCATAAAGAGAGTAAACGGAGACAGCATCTGCGGCCCGTTACATGCCACGGACCGAAGACCGAAGACCGTTGGCTGCCGCTGCTGCTGTTGGCTGGAAGTTGCTCCTTATTTTATGTAATTGCCAACTAAACACTTTCAGCCGCAATCGCAGACATCGTCTGGGTCTCCAGCTCCTCCAGCGTTTATGTCTAATTAAAATTGCTCTGCGTGCCGGGCGTGCCAATGGCTCTAAAAAGCACTACTAGTACGAGTATCTTTGTATCTATAGCTGGAGGGGTGTACTTATATGTTAAGTGTGCTGATTTGTATTAATTATAACGCTTTGATGCTAACTATTTCACTTTGAAACTATTTGCAGTGCCCTGGCTGGCATTTCCTGCGCACATTCTTCCTGCTCCGCTTCGAGGGGGAGGGGGAACCAAAGCCAAAGTAAGTCAATAAATCTATGCAAAACTTATTATAAATCATATGACAAACCAAGGCGGAGGCGGGGGCGGGGGCACTACTTTTAATTACCTGTTCCAGCCACACACAATGATCTGGTTCCCCCTCCTCCTACTGGTTGGCTGTTAGCTGTTGCCTGTTATTGTTGTTTGGTCATAATAAGCCGCCTTAATTTGGCTTAATTTGCGGGGCGGCGGCGGCGGCCACAGGGTCGTATGAGTAACGTTTAATTGCGGGTCAAAAGCAAGGCAGCAGCACAAAGAATTTCAACTGAAATTGCTCATTACGAGGGGGGAAGAGGGGGAGGGGCGGGGGCATTTCTTGGCATAACAGTTACTGCAGCATTAACAATAATAATAATTAAAAACCAATTTTTTGTGTTGTTTCGTTGGGCCATAAAATAACCAGAAAAATGGACTATAACCAAACACACACACACGTACTATATGTGTATGTATGTATGTATATATATGTATGTATATATGCTTTACCTCTGTGTTCGTTTAGTTTATAAATTTGCTTAGTCAAGCGGCAATAAACAGTAGAAAAAACTGGGCGCAGCCCACTGGCCAGGCCAGGCCAAGGAACTCCACACAAAGCAGCAAAAATACACAGAATATATATATATATATACATATATATATGTATGTTTGTATGTATGTAGATACACCCCGAAAAGATTACAGCTAAATATTATTGCAATTAATAATTTAGCAATAAAAGTTGCCACTCTGCGCCAGAATTATAACACAAATTATTAACAATTAGCAGCAGCAACAAAAAAAAACACCAACAAATGTCTGGCCAAATTTTTGCCACGCTGCAAGTGCAATTGTTGGTGTTGCTGCCACCGGGAGTTAGGCAACAATTAAGCAATTTTAATAATTACAAACAATGACCAATTCTTTGACACGCTCGCAAGGCGCGCAAAGAGTTTTTTGCGGCAGCAACAGCTACTGCCAGTGCAACACCGTAAAACACTGATTTGTGCCCCAAGACTGGCAGCTGCTGATGCATGTTTAATCGGCTGGGGTCAGAGGAGGAGAATGAAACGGGGGGCAGGGGGCAGGCAGGGGGGGGGGGTATAAGTAAGTCCAGCATAAATTCAATTTTAATTTGAAATGTTTCACCAAAGAAACTGTTTCTTAAAGTAAATTTTCCATCTTTCCTCGACTTGTTTTCCCCTTTAAAGGCGAAAAATCTTTGGTACATGTGTTGCACATGTTGCATGCCCAACCAGGCAGCTTGCAGCCTGCAGCTTGCCTCCACCTGACAACAATCACGTGCCCAGCAAATGTGCGGCAGACAATTGACCAGAGGCTGCCACCGACGTGTCGTGCATTAGAGTGAGGACAGATAGATAGATAGAAGCTGCAGAGGGAGAGGGGGCAAGAGAGGAACTGGGGCTCGTTTGGGGTGCAAACAGGCAGCTGATTTTACAGGCAATTTCTGCACCGATTTATATAATCAGCAGCGACACAAAACGTGGCAACATACTGCAAATAATTCGCCGCTTTAGGCAATCTAAAACAATTTGCGTTTTGTGTCGGTCTCCACGATTGGGAAACTGTCCAATGGGTGGACCCAAGTGGTTGCAACTGCTACTCTGGAGGGGGAGGGACACATGAGACTCGACTCATCGTCCCACCCGCAATTAATGCATAATAATTGCAAATGAAATTTTAACCCAGTAGCAACGGCTCCGGCTTCTGGCTTCAGGCTTCAGGCTCCAACTTGAGCTGCAGCTCCAGCTCCGATTGCAACAAAGTGCGGCAAGTGTTGCAAATGCCGGCCGACCGAGCGGGTCTCTAGGGTCTTCTGTGCGGCAGCGGCTGCGGCTGCAGCGGCTACACGATATTAAACAATAATTGTAACTGTAAAGTGAGCTTAACGTGAGTGCATCAAAGCATAATCTTTCTTGCAACAGACACACAGCCATAGACACAGACACTGCCACAGACAGACACTGAGACGGATGGAAGCCAGAGCCAAAGCGCAGACTGTAAAACAAAACAGCAACAAAAACAACTCATTGAGGGAAAAAACAGAGCAGCAGAAAGACAGAGACAGACAGACAGACGGACAGACAGACGGACAAACGGACAAATGGACAGTCGGACGAGGAGTCAAGAAACTTGGGTAGTACGTAAAACATACCGCCTTATAATTAGAGCAGAAATTCTGACGTTTCTATTTCAATTTCCAGCAAACGCCACGCAAAACTGCCACGCCAAGTGACGTTTTGATTGAGTGATTGGCAAGACAAGACGCTGCCCCAGTCCCAGCCCCAGACCCGGTAGCCAACCAGGCAGCAAGTGTTTGCCCACTGCGGTTGCTCTCCGATGGTTGCAAATATCTGCATACCAAGGCATAGTGTGGCATGGCCTGGCCCCAGCCCTGCCTGGCAAATAACTGAATGAAAAATCATTGTGAAAGAAGGTTTCGTGTTACCCGATTCGCAGGTTGCTGGCTGACTGTCGCACTCCAAATCCGGCACGTAATTCAAGACCCGTCCCGGAGAAATTTCCATTTGCTTTATAAGCCAAGAGCCAGCATTACCCTCCGATTCCGACTCCGATCGTGTGTCCACTTTGTAGCAACATTTATAATTATCATCGCAGAAAGAAAACCTTAACTCGGACTCCGACTGGGGTTGTGGCTGGGGGACCACACCCACTTTTATGCCATACGAGTTCCGAGTGGTAATTGCACCAATTTGAATACGTAATAAAAATCGAATGAGCAGCAAATCGATTAGCAATCTAACGCGCCCATTGTGTGGTCGTATCAGATCTCTTTTCCCCAATGCTGCATAGAGACCAGATCTTGGAGCCGCCAACTTGGAGCACGAGCTAGACGACGAGACGTCTGTCTAGCAGTCCGATCGATCGAGCGGTCGACCGATCGACCGATCGACTTGCGGATACTGTCCGCTGTCGCTGGCCACCGCTGCTCAATGTGAAGGTCAGTAGGTGGCGGCCGGCAACCACAAACAATCAATTAGACCGATATGCCTAAAACGGTAAAATCCATATGTGTATCCCATGCCGTAAACCACACCACACACCGTTCCTCCGATATCGTACTCGTTGTCGTAATGCTATGCATACACACGGCACGGCTTGGCTTGGCTGTGGCCAGCTGTCGATCAGGAACCAGGGTGTGTTATTTATATATGTACTTATATAGTATATATGTATATATGTATCTGGACTTACTTCCAGTCATGCACCAAGATCAAGGTGAGAGACTTGGAGCCGGTAGCGAGATGGGAACCAAATGAATCAGACCAGAGGCTGGGGCCAAAGAGGAAGCTGAAATGAAGCAAGAAATAAGAGGTTAAGAATATGAGAATAACGGACAATTTAAGACAATTTCCAAAGTACAAAAAATCCCTGGCTTTTCAGCAGCTTTTCCCTTCAGAAAAATGATTCCAATGATTCCCTTCAGCCTTGTTAAATCTTCTGCTAGTAACCCTGGAGATATGCTTTCTCTTAGACCTATTCAAGCAGATCCACTTAGTATCATAATCCATAATGAATAATGGTGTAATGCTCATAGTGTTTTGGCCTCCAAAGTGCGTTCGATGAACATTCGAAAGTAGTTTCAATTGTTGGCTTAGTGTCGCCTTAGCTAATGGCTTGCTGCCAGCTGCTAACCGATCAACCGATTGTAATTGTTAATTGCTTTCTTTTGTGCCCATACGTAGAGGCGATCAAGCCCACGCCCACGCCTCATCACGGGGTGCTCCAATTTGATTTGATACAGAAAAATGTTTTGACAGTTTTTGCAGTTATTGTTTGATGCGCTGTCCGGGAGATGAGTTCATTAAGTGCGCCATAATTGAGCCTTAAATGTAAGGCCCCAACTTATGAATGGGCGTGCGTTTTGACAGTCGGATTGACTGACTGACAGACTGACACTGATGGAGGCATTGGGCCAAGCCAAGTGAAATTGATACAACGAAAGTAGGCAAGAGCCCAAAAACACTTTGATGGCCACTACTTCCTGCTCAGCTTCGTTTTAAGTCTCCGCTTAAGTGTATTGTATTTTATGTGCAGCGGTTTAATTAAAACAAGGGCTTGGCCTTGATAAGACCTCACGCCAGACCAGAGACCACAGAGTCAGAGTCGAGTCTATGCCCAGGTCCAATCAGGGCGCTCCTTTGGCCATGCACTGAAATTACAGACATTTGAGGCTATTAGCAGAAATTTGACCATCTGCAATTGCACAAACCACTTCGATTGTGCCGCTTGTATTGGCTCTAACTTACGAGGCTTTGCACCGCCCCATGGAGGAGGCCCCCAGAGCTCTATCATATTGATTTCCATGTCCGGACCGGACCAGGTCGAACCGAGACCAAGACCGGACTCGTGGCAAATCGAAACGAATCGAGGCAGTCGCGGAGTCTTGGAGTCGTAGACTTGAAATAGATCCGCTTTAATATCGGTAATTAGGACCACACCTATGCGATATTCAAAGTGAATTTTATTACAATCGCAATCTCTGCAAACTTTGCTTAGATTCTGATTTGTGTTTTGTGTTTTGTATTTGTATTTATTTTTTATGTTTTATGTTTATGGCAGCTGCCTTTTGGCCGAAACTCGATTAGTTTCAATTTGCTCTCTCGGTGTTGTATTGTTGCTCTCTCCCTCTCTCTCTATCCCTCTCTCTCTCCCCTTCTGGGTGTATATATTTTATATTTGCATGCTGTTTTATTGAGCCGCAGCCATGGCCCCAACCTCCTAGCAATTCGGAGTTGGAGTAGGACTGTACGAAAAGTGGGGGATTGTGAGTGGAGTGGGGTGTGGGGAGTGGTGTGGGGGCTGGTTCATATGGGTTGCATATCACACGATAGACTGACCTTAAACTTGCCATGCGGCTTTTGTTGTGGCAAAATTTAAATAAACTATGCAGCGGTCAACTTCTATGTGTCCCAGCCACTCCCCCTCCCTCTGCCGCCTCCTCCTCCACCCCACCCATTTTGTGTTCGTGTGTTGAAAGTTTCGTTTATTTTTTTATCCATATTTCTCCTTATTTTTTTCTCTGCTGCTGATTTTGTGGCGAGGTAGCAAGCAGCAGGTGGTCCCCTGGCTGCACTGCCGCCAAAAGCTAATTGTGTTTTTCTCACATTTGCAGTTAGGGGCAGGCAGTCCAGTCCGAGTCGAGTATCTGAGAGATACATGTGTGCCATGCTCTATGCTTAAAACAAACACACAATAAATTGCCTGCGCACAGCGTGCGTCCCCAGCATTTGGTTGGTGCCGCAGAGCGGTGCAACAGTGCGGTGCCACAGTGCGGTGCGGTTCTACTTCCATTTCATTTTGTTCATTTTTGCATGCTGTAAATTGAGGCAAGTTAGCTCCAGCCTCTCCCTAGCCTCCTCCTTTAATGGAGGAAATCGTTAGGATTTAGCTATTAAGTATATTTAATTGCTTGTTAGCGAATGTGAATGCTGGCGAATTATATGCACTGTCCCGAAAGAGAGAGAGGGAGAGTGAGAGTGAGAGAGTGCCAAGACCCAAATTGAATCCGAATCTGGATGGACCCACCGTCATCATCATCATCATCATCATAATCACCCATGTCTATGCATCTTGGTACCGATTCTCAGGCATTTCTGCTGTCATCATGGCCATTCCCCAGTGGTTCTACGGGGCTACCTGTGTTTTCTCTCTCTCTCCGTCGCTGTCATCGGATCTCTGACCAGTTATCTCACATTTGTATCCGTGCTGCTTGGTCTATCGCCTTATGACTACCAGATTTTTCTTTCTTTCTGAAGGAGCTAGCTCCAATCCCCACAACCGGTTGAGAGTCTGAGCCGCATGCTTCATTAGACGTCACATTTGGCCGCAAAGCGTAAAGTGTTCAAAAGCGAAAACGACCCGTCATACGACAAGATCATGATACGAGGATCTCAGATAGACTCCAGCGGCTGTGGCTGCTCCAGCGACTGCTGCCCAAGATTTTCACAGAGATTTTCACTTTGCCCACTAATGAAGGCAAAGGCAGGCAAATGGACAAACAAAAATATCGTCTAGGAAAATTAAAATAAATAAGCAACACATTTTCCAAGCAGGTGCGCGGCGCAGTCTTGTCCGCCATTTAATGGAAAAAGCTTAAGAGAGACAGGGAGGGGGAGGAGGGGAGAAAATGGTAACTCGCTCATGCAGATAAACAGTTAGGAAAAGCCAGGCGATGGCAACGTTTTGTCCATGGACCACATGTGGGCTGAGAGATGCGCTCGAAATGAACGCAACTCGAGTGCGAGTCTGCAATTGCAATTTGAGGGTGGGGAGGGGGTTGCAGGGGGGTGTTGCTGCTGCTGCTGCAGCATATGCATAAATATATGTATATGAACATGCAACACAGTTGGGCAGTTGGGCTGCCAGTCAGCCTATTTGCTGTACGGTTGCGCCCCCCAAAAAGAAGAATTTTTCCATGTATCCATGTTTCCATGTATCTACGGGATTGTCTGCGTCGATTGTTTGCCTAGCACAAACAACTAACTTAGACTGGGAGTCAGAGCTAAGCCTGGACATGGACTCTGAGTCGAAGACGGAGTCTCGCAGTCTCAGAAGCGGCTAGCCACTGCCGCCAAGCAGTCTGTTGACTGTTTTCAATACCAAATTGGTGACAGCTAACGCCAACAGCAGCAGCAGCCGCAGGTAGCAGCTACAGGCAGCAGCTACAGGCAGCAGCTACAGGCAGCAGCAACGACAAAAGCAAACGTTGTCGTCTCGCTCGTATTAGTTTTAAATGCCACATTGGCATTGGGCAAACACTTTGAACTGCGCGGCAAAAAGCCAGAGCCCCAGGTCGCAGCCACGGATACTCTATCGGACTGGGCCTTTGCCCCAACAAGAGTCGCGGTACCCGGAGATGGCCCCTGGCTAATAGTTGTGCCACCAGCTGTCCACCTGGCAGCACTTTGTTTGCCCCTCAGTGTTTGTCCGTCTGTTTGTCCCTCTGTTTGTCCGTCTGTTTGTTTGCTTTGTTTGTCTCTTAGGCCTAAGCGGCGTTAATGCGTAGAGCAAACACTCGTGTGGACCACACAGCAGCCGCAGCAGCATTAAGCAGCAGTAAGCAGCAGGCCGGCAGGCAGCAGCAGCAGGAGCTGGAGGCTACCGTTAGCCACTGGCCAGGGGCTTTGCTAATTGGCCAGAAAGCCAGCCATGGTAGCCATGGAGATTGTGTGTGCCGCTGGTAGACAGAAATTCTCAAGCAATTATGAAAGTTTCACTTTTTCGGCTGCCCCGTGGCATGCGCCAAGCCATGCCACAGCAAGGCAAGGAAATTATGCAAAAAAAGCAGCAAAGAGGCAAATGCGAAATTTTTTCAGCTGTTTGCCAATTTTGGCCATGGCAAATTGTTGGCAATGGCGATGGCTTTAAAAGTTGTAAATTAATAGGCGAAAATACGTGAAATATCACAGGCAAACACACACGCACACACACACACACTTACACACACACTTTTGCAATGGGTGAACGCCCATTGCGGGTCTTTCAATCAAATGGCCGAAAATGGCTTCTATAAATTGTGGCCCATGCATTAAATGTGACGTTTTTTTCGGCTGCCACGAACTGCGGCACTTACCAAACAATAAACATTCATTTTACCATGCAGCTGACAGAGATTTGTTGCAACAACAAGCTGCTGTCAATTGCCAATTGAAATTTATGCAGCATGCTGGTTGCCTGCTGCCTGTTGCCTCCATCTCCTTCTTGGCCAGAACATTTGGGTGTGACGACCGATCCGAAACGATCCGAACCGAACCCGGGCGACACTTGGAGTCAATTTTAATTATGTGCACTCGTATGCCAGCCAATAATGACGTCGGGGGTTGCCCAAAAATGGCACAGACAACATGGCCAGAGCACTGCACTTCAATGGACTTGCAGACCCAGCGTCCACTTTTTGTGGCTGCGGCTTGTAGTGGTGCCTGTGCTTGTGGCAGTCCTGCCTGTCGTTTGTCAAATTGCCATAAGAGTCGGCAGCTGGAAAAGCTATCTGGAAAATGCTAGCAAAACTCCAACACGATTCGTTTTGTTATACCCTTGCAACAAGAAGTACAGCGAATGGAGGGAGAAGCTGGTCAAAGAGGAACCGCAGGAATATTCAAGACTTTAGCTGGAAATAGGGAAAAGAAAGTTCATAAATGAAGACAAAACAAACCTCTTTTTACTCAAAGATGAATACCAATCATCATCCAGCCTTAGATAAGGCTAAGGTATGGAAAAAGTTGATAAGTGATATCCCAAAACAATCTCAGATCTCGTCTTCATATCAGGGAATGATGGCCTCAAATTTCCTACAATTTTCAACTGAATCTCCCTGCGTCTGGGGAAAAGATTGTACTTAAATCTGCTCTGAACATTTTCAATTATCTCCCCCGACTGGCAACACTTTTGTGGCAAGTGTGTGTGCAGCTTGCAGCTGGACTCAGTTTGATGTTTGTTTTAGGTCGCACTTGTTTTGCATGCGGGCCTCGCCCATCACTGACAGCGGCAGCAGCAGCACGCCCACCGGGTGTGGAAATGGGCACGGCTGCCATTTTGGGTGGGTGTCGGCACTCAGCACTCAACACTTTCGCCAGTGTCGAAGCCGACGTCGAAGTCGATTTCGATGTCAATTGGTTTTGTTTTTTTGGCAGCGCACCGCAAATTGCATTGATTTGTGTGGGAATGCGGCGTTAATTTGATTTGATTAATCAAAGTGCAGGCACAGATTTCACCCGTGCAGATCCAATCCAAAGGAGATCGGAGCAGTCGCAGCTTCGACATGTGCCGCCGCCGCCGCCGCCGGGTCGTGGCTACAGCTCGTGTTTTTTTTTATAGGTGTATGGCCAATAATTCACTCGGGCGGCCTAACGGTTTATTAGCATAAATAAAAATAAAATTGATATGTTTGAACTATTTCCTGCAGCAATGCGCGCTACAATTTTCGTACATGACAACCAACAACCATCCACAAGCAACGTTCAACGAGGCAACAGGCGACGGCAACAAGAACAACCTGCAGCGCGAGGCTGCAACTTAGTGGCTGCCCCGCGACTGCGACTGCGACTGGGCCAAAACGAGCTGCGACTAAGTGGATTCAGCTCCAGCTCCAACTCCGCTTCGACTCCATCTGTGCGGAATTGGTAGCCGCTGCAACAAAATGTTGCGATGTCAGCCGCAACGACGACGACGACGACGATGAAGGCGGCGCATGCAAATGGGGTTAGGGTACGGGCACGGGCACGGGCACGGCACAGGTACATTTCTGCAGGGTGGGGAGGGAGGCTGGAGGATGGAGGCTGGGTTAACCACCATCGTATCTAATGGTTATATAAATTTGGCACTTCATGTAGTCCACAGGCAGTGCGCTTGTTTTAGACTCGAACATTGCCTTGATTTTAAACAATATTGAGCGAAGGGGAGAGAGGGGGCGGTGGGCAGACAACCGACAGGAAAAGGCTGGGTTTCGGGGTTCACTTGTAGATCAGGCAAACGATTGTCGAACCTCTCTAACCACGGGAAATAAGTGTATTGTATAATTAGTTTGCCATCCATAAAATACAAGAAATATACTTGTAAATAATATTTAGAAATCACTTAAGAGCTTCCCTCATGCCACACTGATGCCACGCCTCAGCTTTAGCCGCTCAGTCTCCACCTGTCCCCAGGTGACATGTTAATTTCTGCCAGAGCGGGACGGCCAGAGATACACACGCAAGCGACACGCACCGCACGTACGCCAGTCACTCACTGGCCACGCCCCCTATGTCTTGCCTCTCCGCCGATTCATTGGCTCGGATCGATAAAGTTATCATTTATGCAAATGTCCCCCTGACAGCTTTTTGAGAGGCGGTCGCCCCCCTAGAGATTCGGGGATCTGCATTTTGATTGAAATATTTCATGCGAAAAACATTTAAGCCATTTGCATAATCAGGCAAGAGTCTGGCCCAGGAATTTTCCGCTTTTCTTGGCCAGCCGAATGATTCACTAGAAGCTCCAGCTAATCACATGACCAGGCCTGGTCTATGGGGTCTGTGGTCTTTGCTCTGTGGGGTCTGTGTGTGTGGCCGAAAGCCAAAAGCGACTAATATGCAGTTAACCCACAAATGCCAACAAAACCAAGAGAAAAAAACGGCTAAGACAACACGAGCTATTATTAAAAATGGTAAGAAAAAACTGAAAATGATTATAAAACCAACAACGGCCAATGGCCAATGGCCAGAGAGCCAAGCAGCCAGCGGACAATGAGGCTCGGCGCGGGCCAAAAGCTAGACAAAGTGTAATTGATGATGAAGAAAAGAGATCGATCATATTATGCGAGCGCATATCAATCACGACTACGACACACACACATATTGTCGGAGCTGGGCCTACCTGGCGTATGCGTAACGTGTGGCAGCAACTATGTATGCTGCTACCTGACCATAAGCCATAAGCCACGACAAAAGCCAAGCGTAAATATTGGCCAGTGTGTATGCGGTTTGCGGGGGGCGTGACACTGGCCCGCAAAAATGTTTAACCCGGGCTAACCGTGCGTATGAGTAATGTTCAGAGTGCAAAAACAAAAGCGAAGACGAAGAAACAGAGAAGCAGAAACTACAGAAACACACAGAAACAGAAAATAGATATAGAAATAAGTGTAATAAGGCCCCGGCATTCCATTGAAACGAGTTTCATATTAATTGGCCTTTTCATAGCTGAATATTTGTGTTTCGGTCTCGGTTTCTTTATTCCTCCGGCCTTATACCTTATGCCTTATGCGGGTTCAATGGTTTGTTCTACTTTCTGGGCCACCCCTTTGTGCCACCCCACCTCCCGCCCTCTCCCTCTTGTAAATTACAAAGCACAAAATACAGAGAGAAATATGTATATAGAGCTGCTGCTCCTCTTTTGAATCATTCAAATTGTGGAATTGTGGCCCAAAGGCACACAAAATGTGGCTCTGCTGTGCTGTGCCCTCTCTGCGTGGACCCAATTTCTTGGTCGGCACTTTTTGGTTTGCTTTTGGCCATTTCTTTATTGTTTGTTTTGATTAATTTTGTGTTGTTGTTGGTTTGTAGCCTAAGTGGAGCAGCGAAGAGATTTCGCGCTCGTTTATCCCCAGATCTCGGGGATCTGGCGACCCAATGCTTCCGTTGTTAAACGATTCGAATTAAGATTCCCCTTCCCCTACCCCTCCCTTTGCTTAGAAATGGAATGTGCTGTGTGCCAGCGGAAATGCTGAATGCTGAATGCTGAATGGGAATCCAAACTTTCTTTCTTGGGTGTAGCAACCAATTGGCACTATAAATACTTCGATTTGCGGCTGATAAAGTTCAAAGAGTTGTCCCCCCTCCCCCACTTACGGCTTAATTAAGAAGAAACATTTTACACACGTAATTAAAGTGGTAAAAATCGCTTGCTAAAATACCAAAATAAGTTGAACAAATGTCAGGCCAAAGCTGTAAAAACACTTGAGAATCTTTATACCATAAATCTTCAGCCCCAGATGCAATGCAGAAAAAAAAAAAAACACTTGTTGCTGTTGCCATTGCTGTTGTTGTTGTTGTTGTTTTTGTTGTTGCTGTTGTGGCTGTCGGCTGTCTTGTTGGCTCATTTGACCTTTATTTCATAGAAAAAAGCGACGATGTCTGCATTTTGCCGTCTGCAATTGCGGGAGAGAGCAAAGAACCAGTTGGCCATTGATCATCACCTACCTCTAGCCTCCCCTGCCTCTTGCCTCTTGCCTCTAGCCTCCCCTGCCTCTTGCCCCTAGCCTCTTGCCTATAGCCTCCTGGCTCTTGCCTCTGTTGCCTCCTCGCCAATACAGAGCCCGAAGACCATTGATACCCCCATACCATGGCACAGACCATTGCCTGTCATTGCTGCTGCTGGCCTTGTTGTAGTTGTTAGCACAGCACAGGTAGTGTGAATCATAAGAGGTGGGAGATAGAAGCGACTAGAATGATACCCTGAAAGGTAGGACACACAAAGGTACTAGTCTAAGAAGAGAAATCAATCTCTACGGATCCCATAGATTCCTATAATGATTACTGCTACCTTAGAGCCTCCATCCAGCCTAATATACCCCTAAGTCTGATACGTTAGCACAGAAGAAAAGCCGTTAAAGTCATTTCGCATCATTAGTATGATATGTGCGCTTGTATGGGTGTTGATTTCTGATTTCCGAGCTGAATGTCTTGTATCTTTTACGAGCGATGTCTGTGTGTCTGTTGCCGGCTGTGAGAATTACTAAATGCGCATGTAAATGCAGCACCAGAGGGGGAGGAAGAGGAGGAGCAGGAGGCAGAACTTGCCGTACGAGTGCGAGTATTCCCCCAGCTTTTAATATCCACCTTGACTTTGATAGGCCATGCACGGCTGGGCCCGTAAATTAGCGGCAGTTAGTGACCCGGCCCGGCCGCGGCCGCGGCAACGGCTGCGGCTCGACTCGGGCCGTTTGGATTGGCATATTTCATGCGCTAAATGCATCATTAGGTAATTTGATTTACGGCACACGTGCAAGAGGAAGTGCTTATGCCTCGGGGAAGATTTATGCAATGCATATGCTAAGTGTCCGAGGGGGTATACGAGTATGTGCTGGGGCAATTTAATTAAAATTGAAAACATTTTTCTGCCAGGCAGCCAGACGGCAGCCGCATGGCCCGTATCGCCAAGTGAGGCAAACAATTTAATTAAAAATTTCGTTTGCCAAGAAAATGGCCAACCAATCTGCAGTACTGGCAGCAGTGGCAGCTCCAGTTGCAGCAGCAGGCCAAACGGCGGCCATTTGTGTTTCGATTTTGGCCACAAGCGCTCTTGGCTTTTTGGTGCTCTTTTGGTCAAAACGAGATCGCAGCAAGTGGCACGCAATGCGGCGGATGGAGGCTGCCACAGTCGCTGTCTCTCTGTGCTGCAGGAGCCGACTGATGCGTATCGAGCGGCATTTTAAATGAAGCGATTAAAATCGAACGCCTGCACAGTTACACATTTAGCCCCCAGCACCCCAGACCCCTCTCCCCCCCCCCCCCCCCCCATGGGAGGAGAGTGTATCTTTTAATGCAATCAATTTTTCTCACAGCTGCCTGTTGGCATGAGAGCATCGATCATGTAAATTGAAATTGAGTTACATGACCAACATGACATCATTTGCAACTATCGCCAGTTTATCGATCTACCCCTCCCACTCTCTCTCTCTCTCTAAAGAGATGGTACACCCTCGTCTGTACTACTCTTACGAGTCTCTGGGTTCATTAGAATAAGCAAACAAAAAATCCACACGAAAATCTCGTATGGCGGTCAACAAGAGACGGACGGAGACGGAGCCGGACGGAGACGGAGTGCGTGTGGATCGGAACACCCACAGTTGGATAAACATTGACGCGAAGCAATTAGAGCCCCCGAGACAAGATGGCAAGTGAACTGCTTGCCTGCTTGCTCGGTGTCTGGGCCTGGGAGCTATCTTACCAATGTATCCATCCCATTGGTCACCTCAACGAATGTATCGGTTATTTATGCGCCTGTTTGCCTTTACAGACACACAGACACACACACACACACAATCGATGGGCGATTGTCATTGATTTATGCCACTAATTGTTATTCATCGCACCGTAGGTGGGCCTCGGCTCGGACTCCAGCTCCAGCACTATCCATCGATAGTTTAGGAGCTGTTCTATATCGCGTGCTGTTGTCGCATAAATCAGAGACAGAACCAAGCCGAGCCGAAAGACTGGCAGCCGAAAAACTACACCACCTAATGATAGCCCTGACAATGGGCTACTACCAAAAACAGTAGTAGTAATGGCCAATGGCCAATGGCCCCCCCTTTGCTGGGCTGTAGTTCGTTTCGTTTAATGATCATCGCCTACGCAGAAAATGTTGCCTCAGATTTGTCTCACGTCAGCATAAATTTGTCTTAATTGATTTTAAATTCGAGCATTCTCGTTGTTGTTTTCGAAATTTTCGACTTTACGAGCGCTTGCAGGCCAAATTTGAATCTTCGAATGAGCTCAGAGCCACACAGCATCCACCTTTAATCAGAAAACAACAAATTATAGTATAGATATTTTTCCGCTTTTAGGCAATGGCATAGCTAATGCTATAAACCAAACTAGTCCGATGTTTGGGCATGAATATTTATTCCCAAATATTCGTATCTAATTCAATTAACGAGCCCTAACGACTTTATCTAAGCAATTTGGGGAAAACCTGTTGCATATCTCTCATAAATGTCAAAAATGATGGATTCCTTTGGCTTAAACAAAGTTTGCGTGGGTGTGACAAGGACAGCCACCAGACCAGAGTTCTCTAGGGAACTTTCCCTGTCTCAGGTTACCATCCGATGAGATGAACATCTCCCCTTGTAAAATTAGCTTGTTTCTTCTCTTTATGACAATCAAATCAAATCAAAGGTAAACATATGTAAACGAGCCTTTGGTTTATTTGGTTACATCTGCATATATATTGATATATTTACATTTACATTTAGTTATTGGAATGACGTCCGAAAGATCGAGTGTGGACACATTTAAGGCAGCAAATTATCAACTGAAATTGCGCCATAAATAAGCCAAACAGGGACAGATCCAAACAAGATTCGGCAGTGCCAGCTAATGGAGGGGTGGGGGGATGGGAGGGATGCTTCTCACACAGATCGTCGCACGCTTAATGGCGTGAATTATTTACCGATTTTAATGCCAAGCCAATACCAATATCGGACATTGCTGCCGCTGCCTCTGCTGCTGCTGCGCCTTTGTGTTGCAGCCTGTCATTGCTTTTATTTAAAACAAATCGAAAATGTTTAAATGCCGGTTCATAGCTTTTGGTTAGTGCCGCCGACGCTAGCTCTGGGATATCGAATATGTGTGTGCTGCTATGTGGTGGCTGTACAGTGGCTATCGGTGGCATTCGGTGGCTCGTTTAAGGTGTGTCCCGCAGCCCAGTCCCCAGACCTTATAAAAATAAACAACAATGAAAAGCGACTCCTATGCTCTATCGCTATCGCTATCGCCTTCGCCTTGCCTCGCCATTGAATGCGTTAAATGCCGTGTATGTGGAGCAGTTTGAACCTCCATCGAGTGGTGCTGGAAAAAACAACAATGAAACGGCCTAAAAAAAAGATCAACAATAATTTCTGTATTTCTGTATGCGGTGTCTGGAGGGGGCTACTTAAATAAACAGATCTTTTTCGGAGTGGCACGGGGCAGGGTGGGGTTCGATCCCGAACAAAAATAAACCACTCTTTGAGAGATATTTTAATCATAATAATAGACAACAGCCACAGAAAAGCTGACAAGAGCCTTTGTTCAAATGTCAGGCTTAATAAAGGCGCAAAAATTCATTTTAAACGTTTTTTAATGACGTCGATCTTGAGCTGGAATGAGACTCAGTGATAATGCCAAACTTGGGCCAAGAGATTCATTCAGGTACCCCCCAACCCCAACCCCAAACCCAGCCAGCAGCACACAAAAATAGACCCTTTGTTCTTTTTGTCTGAAACCCAAACCCAGTCCTCCTCCTCCTCCTCCTCCTCCATCGACACCCACAACATGGCATCACGTACAAATATCGTATGCACGATTTTGCACTATTTTCATATTTATCCAACACCTGCGCAAAGACAGAGCCTGAAAATGGAAATGAGAATAGAGATGGATACAGATGGATACAGATGGATACAGATGGAAACAGATGGAGATACCCGCCAGAGACCAGAGATCTCTGTGGCTCTGTGGAGTCAACAATGTTGCCATCGATCACGGACGAACATGGAAAGCATGAAAAACTTTTTGCAGTTTCGCAATTCCTTGAGATATTCAAATCAACAGCCAGAACGAAGATGCATCTTTCGCATAGATATGTCTTTGCCTTTAAGATAGACCCCAAAAGGGTTTTCGTATGCCAAAAGCAAAAGTTTGTGGCAAAAATCAAGGCGTTGAAAATCATTAAGCTAAACGCACGACATTTCCGTTTTAATCAACCACCCGCTACCAGCCAAATTGACTCGACTCGAAACAGAAACAGAAACAGCGCCGAATCATTGGATAGATAGATAGAGATACATAGATACATGGAATGGTCTGAGGGTCGTGATGAATGGAACCGCTCTGGGGGGGCGCCAACAAAGTTTGGATACTCTTTGAAATATCAGAGAAATATTTACAGAGATTCGTGATTAATAAAAAGTAAACAAAGCTTCTCCTAATAATTCATTCATTCCCAACACCACATAATAGATATAAGTGTAGATACATACCTTTATAACTTATCCTCTCCTCAAAGAACTCTGGACCACTTAAGTTTAGGCCGCATTCCTGGCAATCTGGCCAACACTTCCCCGCACTGGCACTGGCACAGGCAACATGGTCTGAAAAAAGAGTAAACATCAAAATTAACTTTGGCGGGAAGAGAGAAAACGGAATTTCATGGCTCAATGAAAAGACCAGCTTGAAGAACTAATAAACCTGAGCCCCAGCAGCACCACCGACACTCCGACACCCGACCACAGTCAACCACAGGCCCAAGCAATGGCTGTGGCTATAACTGTGGCTATGGCTTGGAAATATAGTTCATAGGCATTGTGATTGCCTTCAATAAATTGCAAATAATTTCGACCTCATTTCGCTGGGCCCGCCACACGGTCACGGACACCGTTTCGCCTGCCCCCTGCCCCTGCCCCCGGACAACGCCCCACATGCCACTTCGACTCTCCTCCTTCACGAGCCACCTCCACACCACTCGGTGCGCTGCGTGATATAATTTTGAGATCTATAGACAGATCAGAGTGCTCCACAAAACTTTTCGGAGAGAGAGACCACGCACATGAACGAAAAATTTAGTGCGCCGTCATAAATTTTCCTGTGACTCCGTTCGACTTCTTTTTAATTAAAATGCTATCAAATGTCAAGTTTACGTTGCCGGAGCGCCAGCCAGCTGCAAGACCAGCCAAAAGCAGGCCCAGGCACAGACCTGGCCAAAAGCAAAGCAAACACTTGTCATCTTGACAGGCCAAACAAAGCGTGACAGACGAAGGGAAGGCAGAGCAGAGAAGAGAAGAGTGGAGGCAGAGGCAGAGGCAGGCCTAACGAGGGTCATTCAATGAGTTGGAGCTGCATTTGCATTTGCATAGGATACCCCCAGATATCCCACACACACATACACGAGTTGCAAGTCGAGTCGTAAGCCTCGTAAGCACTCTTGCACCTGGCAAATGTGGGCTCACCTCTTGGACTCGCTCTTGGACATGTTTAAGTAATTGCGCGCGTGCGTGGTGGCAAACAATTGAGACACACTGTGCACACACACCAGACACTGGGCTGCCTTTGTTTCTGCCACAGTTTCAGTTTTGCTCTAGCTCTGGCTCTGGCTTTGGGCCTGGGTTTTGGGCTTTGTCTCTTGTGTTTGTCTGTCTGTTGATAGTTTAGTGGCGATAAGCGCGACATGTCAGCGTCAGCTTCAGCTTCAGATTCCGCTTCCAGATCCAAGTTGAAGTTTAGCGTGGCAGGCAGCTTTAGATTTCGAGCACAATATATTTTGTCAGCTCAAACGGTGTACATAATAGCCCACAGATAAGATTGTAATGGGCCGGTTAAGCGGCTCATAAATCATTGGCATGGAAATTGCTTTTCCATGATAGACAACTTGTTGTGGCCGCTCGCTTAGGTGACTTCCGCAAGGCAAGGCAAGCCGAGGCACGAAACCTGCAAACTAAGTCATTTTAAGCAGCACTTTTCACTTTCCGCCAAACACTCTCCACATCCGCTGCGATCCGATCCACGAGGCCCCGGTGAAAAGTTCAACAAAAAAAAGCTAAACTCATTTTCATAACAGCTACAGCCACTGGTCAGCATTCAGTCTTCAGTATTCAGCATCGTGAATGTGCAGCTTTTTATTTGTATTTGCTTATAAAAAAAGAGTCTGGTATGCGCTTCCTGTAGAAATATGCTGGGAAGTCGGATGGAAATGGAGAGAAAATAAAGCCATTGCGAACAGGAATTTATAGGAATTTAAGTGAAGACAAGAGATAACCAAACGAGGAAGGAAGGAAATACCTTGAGAAGGCATAACAAGAAATAAAGTAAAGTAAAGTAAGAACAGAGGCAAAGAGATGTAAACACAAATGTAAGCATTAATATAAAGCAATAAGAAAGAGCAAAAATGAAGAAGAACAGAAGCAACAGAAGATGGAGTTATTCCGTTATTCCTTCAATCGTATTTCTGCTGAGAGCGAGATGGATTGTCGTCTCTGCCGAGTGTGTCGCGGCGGTGTGGTTGTCTCAGAGAGAGAGAGACAGAGAGAGAGATAAAGGAAGAGAGAAAAGGGCATTGCTCAAGGCGAGCAATTAGATCTGGCAATTCTGCGTGCTGGAGTGAGGCAGAGAGAGACTGGTGCGAAAGAGAGTAGGGAGTAGTTTCGTTTACCGCTACTCACTGCCCTCAAGTTCGAGAACGATGGAAGTAGAAGAAGAAGAGCTGCCTGCACCCTTGCCCCTGATATATAATTGATAATCTTTTTGTATAATACTCGAAATTTCTGTTCTGTTTTCTGTTGATTTTTGATGAATTACAAATAAATCCTTAGCAAATTTCATATATTTCTAGAAATTCCAACCCCTTTTGAGGCTTCTTCTAGGCCTAACCTTTGTCTCTCTGTCTATCTGTCTCTCTCGTTCTCAGTGAGAAATTCATTAGAATTCCACGCCAAAAAGTCTAGCTGAAAATGTTGTAGGGAGTGACACATCTTAGTGTTTATATTGTCTTTGGCCTAACCGACTCAAATAATTATAGTCCTATACATACATATATGTCACGCGTCTTTAAGATTCCGAAAATCAATTTGACAATGAGTCAAACCAAAGAATGCTTTGAGCCTCCACTGTTACAATACCAAAAATCTGCCACAAGGGCATGTAAAGTGCCAAAAACAAAAAAGGAATAGAGAGATAAAATTCCAGTCTACCTCCCCCTTCTTCCTCTTCTTCTCCTGTGCCTCATGCGGTCGTAGAGGGGGCGGTGTCTTGGGTCTTGGTGTATACAAATTTCCTATAGACCATATAAAATGATTGATTGCCCCGTTGACCTGGAAACGTAGCCAACTAATAGTTACACCTAACAATAAGACCAGGGGACAGTGGCACTGTACATACGCACACACTGAGATCGTAAAGATACATTCGGGCACACAGATACGGATACGTATGCATACAGAAGTCCAAAATAAATGGGTCAAACGGGGCGGTGAACAGGCTCCAAGAAGATGAAATAATAAACGTTGCTCTTGAGTGGGCGCTGCATACCAGAGCTGGTCGGAGTTGGAGTTGGAGTCGGAGCTGGGGGCAACCTCAGAGACGGTAGCCAAGGGGTAGCCATGGCAGTGGCAGTGGCAGAGAGTAGTTTTTCCAGGTATCTGGACTCTGGGACTCGACCGTCGACCACCACATGACATGGCGCTATTCTTGGCATTTCGGCAGTTGACGAAAGTCGGCAAGTTAATGAGCTGCTGGCTGGCCCCTTTGTTATTCCCCTGATTACTAGAGTTTCTTACATTATTATATGTATGTACATACGTGTATGTTTCGGCCCGCCTCTCGTTTTCCGTTTTTCCCCATTTCAATTTCAATTTCACTTTTCTATGCCAGAGAGAGATGCAGAAGTCGCTCGACTTGGGTTGTCATGGTAGATGGCCAACACGAGGGATACACATGTACATCCATCCATATGTCAGGGGAGAACAAAAGACTTGGACAGGGAACTTGTTTTGGTGGGGCACAGGGCACAGGGGTAATTAAAAAACCGTTAATATTGGAAACGCTCCGCTCCACTCATCGCTGCTCGGGTGTCAAATCAAACATAAAAAGAAATTATTAAAAATTCATAAAAAAAGGGAGGGATACATGTATATAAAAAACTCTATATAGATAAAGACAAATGTGTACAAAATTGAAATTCACGCGTAGAAATGTGAGAAAAGTCAGCAGGAGGGGGAAACGCCATAAAATGCAAAACAGATGATCATAGATACCAACAGCAGATACAGATACGAATAGACGAATAAGCCGGGGCAGAGCCGTGCCTCCCCATTCCCGAAAATGTAGCGTTAAGTGCTCAATGGCCAGAAAACGGCATTAAGCCATAAAATCGTATCGAAAGAGAAAGAGGCGAAAGAAATGCTCAAAGCCAGAGCCACAGAGAAGAAAAAAGCGAACGAAACGAACGAAACGATTGATGGAGTTCAAATGCATATTGATTGACGTTGAAATGCTCCAAATGGGGCACCAGAGAGGCAGGTGCAAGTCGTTTGTTGTTGCTGTCTTGTGGCTAATAAGTGGCATGAATTAGTGGAAACGATTATGGGGGTCAGGTCGTTGCGGCACGCCACTCAATGAACTGTTTACGGGGCGATTCCCAGTCCCACTCTCAGCTCCAGTCCCAGTCCCAGTCCAGGCTTTTAAGAGAAAGACTCGCTGCCACTCCATGTGCCCCATTGAGACGAATCGAAATCGTAAATTCGAAATCATTGACTAAAAGCTTTTGATAAATTAGAAACAAGCCAGAGCCAAAGCCAGAGTTAGAGCTAGATCAGCCCTCAATGATAGCGTTTCTATCAATGGACCAGAAGCAGCAGCCGGCGCATAATTATTGTGAGAAAACATCTCGCATATCTATGGGAAAAGTTCAATAGACTGGGCGTGTCCGAATGCCTTTCCCCCCATAAACAACATTCAAACATTCAGGGGTCAAAAGGCTCTTTTCTATAGTATATTTTTGCACATTTCTCCGCCCATTCAAACGCCATTGAAGCGATCGTAAAGCGATCAATTTATGAGCCGAAACCATATCAAAAATGCTGACAGTTTTAGTGCCACATGCGAGCCCATGCAAATTCTAAAAATAATCCCGGCTTTTCATAGGAAACCCCCTCCAGCTCCCCCCAGACAATAGACACAAGCAGAAGCGAACGTTAAGATAATTGACAAATATATTAAGAGCATAAATCAGAATCGGATTTGCTAAGAGAGCCACAGCGAGAGACTCTTAACAAAGCTTGGCAAAAAAAATACAACAAGAAAACGGCAACTTTTATTATCATTTACCGCTTCCCCGATAGCCACAAACAAACAAAATAGTATTAACAAAAACCAAAAACCGAAATCAACGTCCAAGTCGAAGTCGAAGCCTCTGCCGGCGTTGTCGTCACGCTCTCAGCCTCAGCTTCAGCCTCAGACGCCGCCGCTGCTGTCGGCGCTGCTGCTGCCGCTGTTGGCCAGCAACTTCTTGGACATGCTGGCCAGGCCAAGAGCGAGATTTGGTTCAGTTCAGTCTCAAGTGTTTGAGCGTTCGTTGCGTGCGGAGCGTTTTCGTCGTCTCTCTGTATTCTACTTCGACTTCCGTAAAAGTTCATTTGCCGTCGGTCTAACGTCTAACGTCTAGCGAACATTTCCAACGTTCCAGCGATCGTCGCGATTCCTGTCGCCCACCACGTCGCAAACGGAAGTCGACCGCCAACGGAAGTCGTCGTCACCGACTCCCAAGCCCCACAACGTCTACGACTTTAATTAACCGCCGCCCCAGTGCGCCAAATTAGTTTCAGTTTCAGTTCTTGGGGCCCGTCAAATGCAAATGAAATAGTGCCGAGCAAATTTATGATATGAATGCAGCCCAAGAATTATGCCTCGTCCGATAAGGTGATCCGATATGATATGATATGATATGATATGTGTGCGAGAGTGTGTCGGTCGGTCGGTCTCTGTGAGTGTCTGCCCAACAATTGCTGGCCATAAATAATGGCCATAATGGGCTGAGTCGCTGCTGTGGGAAAATAACTAATAAAAATAACAGAAAAGTCCAAAATTTGAAAATCTAAAAATCAGAAAAATCTGAAAAATCTCTTTGTGTGGCCCCCAATCATATACTATATATAAACCACCACCTGCTCCTCCATTGTACATATTTATGTGGATTTATTAGGCTGTTAAAATTGGATAAACTTTCCGACTTCAAACCGGTAAGTGCAACTTTTGTTGGTTGTCTGTCCAAGTTCGTTGTCCAAGTTTTTAGTTTAGTTTTGGCCAACGCACATTTATGCTAAGCAGATCCATATTAAACTCAAATTTCTATAGTTTCTATATATATACATTTGTGTATATGTATTTCCTAATAGTTTTATCAAAAAGAATACAAAGCTGACTGGCTGGCTGGCTTGCCTTATCGCAGGCATAAATTTTGGTTTTATCGCTGGCGTTTTGTATTTGGAAAGTCGTGACGCAGGCAGACCATAGAAACCACAGAAAATAAAGCCAAATTAAAACAAAATATAAATACAAATAAAAAAAGGATTTTAATCAATTCTTTGCGCTGTTTTTGCTGCTGCTTTTGTGTCGCGGAATTTGGCGAAACTCTGATAGCTGATAGATGCCCGTCTTATCAGCCTCATTTGACAGCCATTGAGTGGCATTCCACAGCCAGCTGCAAGCTGTGCCCGGCCAGCAATAATTATATACTAATTTAGCGTATAATTAGCTAATTAGAACTGCGCAGCAAAAGCCAAAGTTAAAATCTTCCGGCAACACCTTCTGTGCAAAAACTCGCGAAAATAGAAAACGGCGAGCACCAGTTGAACCCTTGACAAGCCCCAAGACCCAAGACCGAAGACCCAAGTCCGAAAAGCTATTAATCAAGTGTGGCTGGCTGGCTGGCTTTTTGGCCATGTGTTTGGTTTGCTGTAAATAATAATGACTTCATAATTGATAATTTTTGCCAGTTTCTGGAAGAAAGTTGAGCCAAAGTTAGTTAGGCAGTAGCCGAAAACACACACACACACACAGACACAAAGAATTGCTAGCCCATAAATTAGCCATCAATGAATATTAATCAGCTTTATCTATTTATTTAAATTGCATAAAAATATAATAAATAATCAAATGACAGCCCCCCACTAGATGTACGAAAATGAAATCAATTTTTAGATAAGATCCCCCCAAATGGGAGCACCACAATCACTCACCGAAGAGCCCCCGAAGAGAGACAAAGATCTGAGAAACAATTGGCGCCAAAAACTCACAGGAAAGAAACCAGAAAAAAATATAACTTAATGGCATTTAAATTAAAAGACTGTCATTAAAAGCTCAAGGCAGTAAAATTATTAAAGTGAAACGTCGCCACGAGAAATACAAATAATAAAATACAAATCCAAATCAACGTCGCATTCAGTTGGCCAAACAAAAGACTTGGGCAACGAACGACTTTGGTTAACTGCATTCGGGCATCATTTTGGTGTTAACTCTTGATAAAAGCCCCCAGGGGGAGCACCAAACGCCAACCAGGAACAAAAGACTTGGGCAACGAACTGGCTTGCTTTGAAAATTATGAATGAACCAAAGCCAAGATCTGGGAACAAGTGAGAGTACAACTGATATTAGATATTGGTGGAGATCAATGAAAGTCGGGCTACGTTAAGCCATCGAAGAAGTCTTTATCAAGGCCAGAACGTATACTGTATTTATGCTAGGCCCATTTCAAGAAATCATTTCATGAAATAGGGAAAACAGTGTATCAATAAACACCATTTCATGAATTCGGTAACACACGAAAGGTGATAGCGAAATAAGTAAATAAATTCGGCAAAGTGACGACGAAACAAGAAGAATCAAAAGGATCCTTTTGGAGGAGGTGACTGAGCTTCTTGCGCTGATTAAGGATGAGAATGTAGATGGATTTCACTTCAGAATT
Source organism: Drosophila algonquin (assembly GCA_035041765.1). Classification (NCBI taxonomy): domain Eukaryota; kingdom Metazoa; phylum Arthropoda; class Insecta; order Diptera; family Drosophilidae; genus Drosophila; species Drosophila algonquin. The sequence goes on along the minus strand of JAWNKY010002104.1, from coordinate 613,823 downwards.
GTTTCCAATTTACACGTCTGGCAACTACTCTGATATGATTGCATGAATTCGTCTCCGTAGAATAAACAGGGGCTATTTTATTTACACGAATTCTAGAATTCATGAAATTCTTAGTATAAACATAGTAATAGTCTGACATTATAAGATCAAGTGTTCTTTGGATGATTCTCTCACTCTCTTTCAATATCCAACCTCAACCTCCACAACTTCCCCTATTTCATTCACTAATTCTACCATTGATTTGTTTACATTTTTTCCTTAAAAATTAGTCACTCATTTAGCCATTTAGCATTGGTATTATCACACATACCGGACACAAGATTTTCCTCAATTAACGGCTCATATACTCGTAGTATTCCCCCGAGAAACTCTTCCCAAAAACACACAAAACACTGAATGAAATAAAAGCTGTTAATTTGTTGTCAGCCACTAGCTTGAGAAATCTGACTGACTTGATTGATTTTGTCGATGTTTTCTAATCTCTAATATTAATAATTAAAGCCTGTTCCCCGAAAGCGCCAAAAGGGAGGAATATGCAAATTTCGGTGTTGGGTGTTTTGGTGTTTCTCTACGCTCATGTTCATAATTTTTCTATGAAAAATGTTGCTGCTATTTTCTCACAGATAAATCTGCCACAGGGGCATAGAAAATTTCACTAAAATGAAACCGGAAGCCTGGCCGTCAAGTGGAATGGACTCCGCCGCTGCCGTCGCCTTGGATAGAAATTTTCATGAATTTCTACAGATACTCACACTCACATGTAAAGTGTGTGTGTGTGTGTGTGTACACATTTTGCACTCCATATTTTTTTGTCTCACTTTCGCATGATTGTGTGTTAACCCTTGTGGCTCTTTCTGTTTCTTGTTTCTGTTTCTCTTCCACGCTCCTCATGTCAGACACTTTGTCAAAATAGCATTTGTTACGCTGTCAGTGCCAGCCACCAACGCACTGGACAGCAACAAAAGGTGGCAGCAACAACAAGCAACAAGCAGCAACAACAACTGGAAACATAGTAATAACGAGCGTTATCCAAGCATCATCATTATCAACTTTTAACCATCGGTTTATGTTGTTTGCCACCGAAATGATTTAATTTTGACAGACCTTTTTTTCCCAAATATACAATATACATACGTACATATATACTCGTATGTATGTATGTATCTCTCGCACTCTTTGGAGTTTCTTTCTCGACTTTTATGTGTGGGAGTTTTTAGCTTTTAATTTAAATTTCGTTGGTGTTGTTTTTGTTGCTTTTTGCTGTCTATTTTGGTCATAATTTTTGTCGCTGCCGTTGTCGTTGTGGCATGAACTTTATTTGATATGCATTACCCCCGTCCCCAGCCCCGGCCGCGTACTTTCTGTCTTTGTTTATTTCTTCTACAACTTCTCTCCTTTTTGGCATTAAGTGCTTGTAAATTGGGTCAGTGGGAAGTTACACTTCAGCTTCAGCCTCGGCTTCAGCTTCAGCCACAGTCTGGGTTTCACTGTACTCCAACACGTCGTCATGTGTCATAAATTATTTGTCCACATGTCTGTGTGTGTATGTCTGCTTTGAGAACTTTTCCTGCCTTTGATTTTGACTTTTCTTTTCTTTGCTTTATTTATTTGTTTATTCCATACAAATACCAAACCAAACAATTTTCTTTGCTGCAGCTGTAATTGCTGTATCTTAAGTGCTGCCACAGCAAACACCTTTGCTGCTTTACGATCAAACGAATGGCAACTGGAAGCAACTTCCTGTTGATGATCCAAATACCAAAACATAAACCGATTTGTTGAGATCCGATCGGGTCTCACTCTCTCTGCAGTTTGGAACGATTTTGGCTTAAGTTTACAATAAATCGAACTCTGATTAGGATTAGCTTTGGCCTATTGATGGTTTCATGGTGCAGATGAGTTTTTTATTGTTGTCTTTTATGTATATTCCACTCAAGCCAAGCCACAGTTTGGGCCATAAAGCCGAATGCCCCCATCCTTCTGCCACGGCTCATTGAATCTCTGTCTCTGCCGCTCAGTCCATTCCGTTCTGTGGCAGTCAGGAAGCAATGTGCAATCTGAAGTGACTTTGGCTGTCTGCTGTCTAGACTCGAGACACACTCAGATGTGGCTCGTTCCGTGCAGCCGACAGCTGCAGCCGCTGAACAAGTGCAGCCAGCTCTCCGAATCGCTGGTAGATGCCAAAGCAGATGCAGATGCAGAGTTAGAGCTGGAGCTGGAGGAGGATGAGGATGCCAGTGCCAGTGCTCTTGCTGGCTGATTTTTATTGACACAAGTTGTTGGCTGACTGCTGTCTAGGCCTGGCCTGGCCTGGCTTGGACTGGACTGGCACACATTTTGCATATTTTATGAGTTCGTGTCGATGTCGTTGCGGCTTGTGCAATGGGGGTCGTCTTTTTGTTCTCCGCTCAGGCTCTTTGCATAATTATTTGTGGAACGTATATTGTGTTTTTGATTTGAATTCTATGTAATGGGCCCCAGCTACTGGGGCATCTCTACGAGAAGTACTTCCATTTAATGGCCGCATTTAGAGGCAGAGGTGCAGCGGCTCGTGTAGCCCATCTGTAAGTACAAATACCCACGGGACATGTGACCCACTTGTTGGGTAAAGTCCCCTTTACCCCCCACCCCACCCCGCTCTGCTCTGCTGCTACTCCCCACTGATCACATCGCATAAATCAAGAACAGTCATTAATGTACCTCATACAATATAAACTTTAAGCAAATCAACAGCATACGAGCAGGAGGAGAGAGAGGGGGAGGGGGAGAAGGTGGACCCCCTGCTAAATGAGTTTTCACTATATATGTACATATATGATCGCTGGAAGATTTCGCTTGTTAACATTAATAATAACTTGTAATTTGCAGTCGTTGTTGAAAATCACTCACTGGGCGCCGCAGACCCAACAAAAAACTAATTACAACATTTTTCACATGTGTGTGTCTGTGTGTGTGTGTAAACATTCATTCATAAGACCAGAGCCAGAGCCAGCCAGCATAATGTGATGTAAATGAGAAAAAACCCCTAAAGAAACTCAGCTTAAGCCAAAATAATAAGAAAAAGCAACAACTGAGAGACTCTGAGACTTTGAGACTTTGAAGATCTTCCGCATGGCTGGGCTTCTGTCTCCTCTTCGCCCATCTCCTCCTCCTTCTCCTCTCTTGGGGCATCTCTCAGCATCTCAGTGTGTTGTTAATTTCTGTTCATTAAGTCAGAAAATAGCCAAGTTTAATGTTCGACCGAGGCACAAAATTAATTAAACATTTATCAAAATCAACGCCGCCTCTCAGCCTCAGTCCACAGATAAGACACCTCTCCCCACCCCCCACAAGTCAGGGTCCAACGATGACATTTCGGCACTTTATGATTGGCATTGTTTTAGCTTTTTTGGGAGCGCTTTTTTTTCTTTAAGTTTTATCATTGTCATTGCTGGGGTACTAGTCAAAGTTGAAATGAATTCCGCTGGAGCGAGGCCGCCAACGAAACCGAAAACGATGCCACAAATACCAAAAACCAAAACCAAAAACCAAAACCAATCCAATCCAAGACTCCGATACAGACATGGACATCGACAGCAGTTCGCCTGTCCGTTTTCAAAATGAAAAATGTTTAAAAATACAACAACAAAAGCAACAAAAGCAAACCAAGTCCAAGTAAAAGAAGAAGAAATACTTTGGTTCGTTATTCTTAACTCTTTTTTTTGTCGGGGGGCCCTCGTTTTGGCCTGTGGTTGGGGGTTGGGGGGGGCATGTGGATGGGCATATCGATCGACTTGAGTTGCACTTGAGTGTTGTAAATATTTTTAAAGGCTGCCTTGGCGAGCGCTAAAGTTGAAACGAATCTCGTATGCCCTCCATGAAGGCAGATGAGCTGAGTCGGAGTCTGAGTCTCAAAGATGATATGAGAGATGAGCTGAGTCGGAGTCTGAGTCTGAGATGAGCCTGGCTTATTATGAGGACAGCGGCTGGCTTTTGAAGCCATCATTGAGGGGCTGTCAAGGGGTCACTTCAGGCCGCTATGATGCACAGGCGAAAGCCACGCATCGATACAATTTGGGTTGAGCTGAGAGAGAGATTCTATGGAAATCGCTAGATAGCTGCCACTTGCAACACATGAGCCATGAACTCATTTTGGTAAGAGCATTTCTACCCCTGAAATTTTGGGTTTCACCTTCGGTACCTTTGGCTCCTGTTGTCCATTTGGTTTTGGCTTGCTTTTGCTTTTGTTTTTGCTTTTGTTTTTGGCCTGTAAGTCTTTCGCGTTTTTTTAGCAATTTGGGTTACATTGGCTGCTGTCTGAAAAATTATCTGGCACTTATATTCACGCTTAATTGGCATTTTTTATGAAACTCGAGTGTGCAACAAACATTCGTGGCTCTGCTCCTTGGCGGTTTCTCCAGAGGAGCCTCTGTCCTCCGTCCACTGACAATGACACTGGCACTCAAAATCAAAGAAGAAAAATCAATTTAATGAGCAAAACATGCAATAAATTACCAGCCACAGACAAATGAATTTTATTTATTTTTACTTTTATTTTAACAGCAAATTGGGTCACATATTTGGCTGGAATTTCCTTTATAGGTTTTTTGTTTCTGGCCCAAACAGGAAATGTCCCCCCAGCATTTCCATTTTAATAATTTAAATTTTATTAGTACGTTATACTGTAGAGGCAATTTATTTTATTTGATTTTTATTTCTGTTTTTACTTTTGTTTTTAGTTTTGCCAAATGACAAAACGAGTTCTCAAAAAACTCAAGTTTGACCTTTTGCTGGTCTGTATTTTTGCTTAATGTTATGCATGCTTCTACCACTCAAAGTGTGTGTGTGTGTGTGTGTGTCTGTGTGTGTGTTCGAACAGCTACTAGGTATATGTATCTATATCTGGTATAAAATGTAACTAAGGGCCTCCATTTCGAGATCAATTTATTTGACATCACAGCCATTCAGCCCCATAGCCTCTCTGGCTATTTGTGGCTATCAAAATGACTGATGAGCCAAGCTCTATAAACTGGTTCAAGCCTGAACCTCCATCCTGAGCGTGGGCGTAGTTTGGTGTGTGTTTATGGCTTCGGCTTGTGGTAGCTGGAAATTAGAAATCTTTGATTCGATTTTAAATGCAAATCGATTTCGATCGTCCAAATTCGTTTTGTTTGTGTCTTTGTCTTAGTCCAAGATCTTTGAAATATTTTTATGGATTTCTGTTTATTGCGTTGTCCCGCTGTGCAGGGGGACGGGGGGGGACAGGTGGACACAAATTAATGAATGAGTTCGCTTGGGAAATTCTATCTGGGCCGTAAGCTTGCATCATTGACAAATCGCTGAACAAAAGGCTCGCTCTGCGGTCACTTAACCAGCTTAAAGATACCTCCACTCGGCTTAAGTCATAGACGGAATCTGGCCAGCGTTTCGGGTGATAAATGGCCTTTGAATGTGACATGCTCTATGGCCTGCGTACACCTGTTTGGAGTCAACACATCGCTGAATGAATCGCTTCCGGCATGAATGGAATCGAATGGAAGCCACTGCCACTGAATGGAGGCAGCCTCAAGTCTCAAGTGTTGGTCCAGCGCTTCGCCTCAAGTGCAATCGAAGGTGTTTTTGAGTCTAGAACAGAACTAAATCTGTGTGCGGATCGTATGAATCACAAATCTAAGTATAAAATCCCCCCAGCTGAATCCTCGCTAGCATTTGTATCTCTATCTGCTAGATACTCAATGTTGATTGATTCCGAAAGTGTTTCTCGTTTGTTCTACGTCGTTTGGCGTTTTATGGCCAACACAAGCAGCCACATTTTGTTGGCTCCTCTTCATAAAACGCATTCGATACACCTGTTGGGGCATCTCTCCGCTCGGCTTCGTGTGGCTCGTCAAAGCCCAATAAATTTCCGCCAGGGGTACATAAAAATTTGTCACATAAATTACAATTTGCGTGCTCGCTGTCACACAGATACACTCACACACACACTCTCACACTCTGACAAGGAGTCTGGCATTTGGAAATGAATTTGTACGATCCCGACCCTAATTGCCATTGAGTGTTGTCCCAGGCCAAACGACGAACACTAATTGTGCGTACAACTCTGCAAGCTGCAACTGCAACTGCAACGTGCAACAAATCTGCCAACAGCTCAATTTGCATGTGATCGCGTCTAGCTGGTGGCAGGGGGATGCTCTCTCGGATTGCCACTCCCGTTAGAGAGGAGAGGCATTCTGGGCAATTAGCCTGGCGGCAGGCAAGCCCCAAGGGGGGAGACAGGGGGAGCCTGCGAAATGGAGCGCAAGCATAAATGTCAGCTTCAATTTGGCATGCAATTAAAAAGCAGTTCCCGAGAGAGAACCGGGACAGAGGACTGACAGATCACAGGATCACAGAGGGGCCAACAGCTTCAGCTTTATTTGTGGCATCATTTGAATTCTTTTGCGGCTGCAGCTGCTCTACGATAAGACAACTGCGTGCCTGATAAAGGTAGAAACTAAAGTAGATGACTTTCTTTTTCTTGGATAGATATAACTCAATTATAATTACAAGTCGATTGTGCAAAAGTTTTTTGGGCGTTGCTTCGATTCGATTTGGTTCGGTTCGATGTGGCACGAGCTCCGCGCTGGGTTTCATAATTAAAATGCAGGCTAAACGGGAAAGAGTTGCGGTCACTCTAAGCCACCGCAAAATGTATAAATTATGCAAAGTCAAACAGCAGCAGCCACAAAAAACAACAGCAGAAACAGCAGAAACCTTAAAATTCATATTGTTGGCCAACGTGGGGCATTGTTAGACGCGATGCGATGGTTTTTGCTGGTTGCTGGTCAGCGATTGGTCAGCCACTGAAAGTTGGCTCATTAGCATGTTTGGCACACGCCCCACACCGCAGCCAAAGCACACGCCCCACAAAACCCAAGCAGCAGCAGGTTGAGCCTCCCCCTGATAGGGGCCCATGGACTGGGGGACCATTGAGTTATCTAGCCCAGATAGTTGTTGCTGTTGTTGGTAGTAACTAAGCAGGCTTGTTGGCTGACTTTCTGGCTGCCTGACTGTGGCAATAAATCAAAATTATTATCCACACATTTGACTTTTTAAGGCAGCGCATGCATTTCGGCCATTTATGGCATCGGTTCCTGGTTGGGAATCCGTTAGCAGTGGCTCTGGCTTTGGCTCTCGCCAAACGGCCTTTAAAAGAATGCCAGAGACATGGACATAGACAGAGACCAGGGCGAAACAGTGGCGCTGGCGTTGGTCTTATCTGGCGAACGCAATCTGACTGAGAGAGGTTGCAGATCCAAGCTGGAGCTAGAGCTAAAGCTGTAGCTGTAGCTGGTCCGGGGCCACATTTGAATATGACGCACGAGTGAGCCGCACAACACACACCAAACTAGGGTGTGTGCCACTGCCACAGCCAGTACCAGTCCGAGTACCAGTCCAAGTCTCAGTCCCAGTGCCAGTGGCTAGTGGCCAGAGTTCGGGGTGAGCACGCTTGATTTTCGATCGGCGATAAGAAATTTATAGTTTCGGTTTAAAAGGCATTAGAGTGTAATATATTTAAAGTTTGGCAGCGTATATGCAACTAAAGGAGGCACGTTGCTGCTGCCCATTGTTGTTGCAGGCTCCTAGACTCTCTCTTAACTCCAGATCCATGGGTGTGGAAATCTATATGCAAATATTTGCAGGTACAAAAGACTTGGGCAACAAACTTGGCTCTGCTTTTGGCCACTGCCAGAGCAGGGGGGAGATATAGAACTAAGTTTATAGAACAAGTCCGAGAATTATGGCTGCCTAGTTTAAGCCACTAAGATGAATGGTTATAACAATAAATTTAACGATATGTTTAACAAAATGAATGGCTTAATGGCTTGTCCAAGATTTATATATGTATTTATTGAGTGCAACCCAAGTTACTTAAACTAATTATTTAATTGAGTTACTAACAATAAATCAAGTCCCAGAGAACACCTTCAACACCTTCAATCGAGCTCAAGAGTGGGCTAATACCCTCAATTAGTTGGCTTGCTGAGAGCTAAGCCATAATTTTCATTAGGTTTCCCTTTCCCAAGAGCCTGGTAATCCAACTCAAAGAAGTTGACGCGACAAACTCCAGCAAATTCATTTCTATGCAAATTTCTTGTTTCCATTTGCAGATTGTTTTTTGTTTTTCCAGGAGTTTCACTTTCAATTTGTACAGCTACGCGGGTATGGGTATGGGTATGGGTACTCGGGTATGTGCTTTTTGGGTGCTTTTGTCACAGTTTCCACTGTTTCTGTTGCACTTGGTGTATTGTCTCTTTCGAGTTGAGTTTCTTTTGTCTGCAGCCACAGCTGAAATTGTTTTATATGGTAAAATGCAATTTGTGCAACTTGGAAATGCGACAAACAACAACAACAACAGAAGCAACTGCAACAACAGGCTATGCATCCTTTGCTATATATTGAAAGTGAAGTCTCTGGCTGCTGCTTGGAAATTTGCATATTTGCAGCTTTGCAGCTGCTTTTTCTATTTTCCATTGGAGACTTTTCCTCACTTGCAACAGCAGCAGCAGCCGCAGCAGCAGCAGCAGTCTTCAGTCTTCAGTCTTCTATTGCATTAATTTCGGCTTCTGGTTGTAGCCTCTTTTGTTGCCTCAGCTCATGTGCAGCATTTGTCGTTGCTGTGGCTGTGGCTGTTGCCACATTCTGCCGCTCAGGCGGTTTGTAATTAATGGTTAATTAATTGAAACGAAGTAGCTGACAATCTTAATGATCCGTAATTTGTTATTATGGTAATTTATACAAGCCAAAGCCAAGCAGCAACAGCAGCAACACCAACACAATGAAGACTGATCTGCCACCACTCCACTCTGCCGCTGCTGCTGCTGCCTGCTGCTGCTGTTGTCTTGTAAGACATATACAAATAAAAATTCATTAGCTTCTGATCCGAGTGAGTTTGGATGACGGCGACAATTGTCTAATTGCAGTCACGAGCAATTTATGTACCTACTTCAGCTATGAGTTATATATACACACATATATCTGGATCTGGATATGGATATGGCTATGGCTGGCCGCCCACAGGTGGCCCTAAGAGCCGGGCCAATAATCATAAATTGTGAGCCAAGTCAAAGCAGCGGCAGCAGCAGCAAATAATGTCAGCCATAAGAAATGCCAGAGACCTCCCACTCCTCCCACCCACTACTCTCTTCCTCCCCCACTACTCTCTTCCTCCCACTCTGCTCTCTTCCTCCCCCACTACCCTCTCCTCTCTGAGTACCACCACTAGCTGTAGCTGTAGCTATGGCACCACCAGGAAGATGAGCACGACTGGCAAACAACAGCAAAACAGTCAAGAAATTTGCATCTTGACGAATTTAATGATGATGATGAAAAAGACGCCACAGCAGCAGCAGCAGCGGCAGAAGAAGAAATACTCATAGAAGAGGCAAAAAGAAGGAAAAATCATTTTGATCGAGGCAAAAAGAAACTTCAAGGAGCCCCCAGACAGCACACGATGTTTGCTGAAGACATTTCGGGGATGTGGGAGTGTTGATGCTGCTGCCTATTGCCGTTGCACTATTGCCGTTGCACGTTGCCGAGAAAATATTTATGAAGATGCCTTTTGGGTGGCATTGCGGAATGTTTGACGTTCGCTGTCTCATGTCAAGTGCTGTGTCGTTTGATGGGCAAGTGAAAATATTTTCATTGCACTTTGACATGACAGCTAAACAAATTGCCAGGCCAGGCCAGGCCAGGCACAACTACTCTCCGCTAGATGGCTGGCTACACACCTACAACATGACCGGTTAAATGGCATTAATGAATGGGGCATGGCGGCCGTCAGCCTTCAAAACTAAATACATGGGAGCGTCACCCTTTTGTGCTGTGCTGATTAGCCAGAATTTCTGGCCAGGCCTGGCGTGGCCCAAACCTGGTCCCAGCCTCTGTCTCTGTCTCCTTTGTTTGGCTGCCAAGTGGCGCCTGCAGCCATCACGTCACAGACAATTGCTGGTTTTTTGATTGTTGGCCCAAAGCTCACGATTCGGTTTCAATGTCTGGCCAAAATCAATAAAGTTATCATGATCTCGGGCAGAGGCAGAGGCAGAGGCGTCTCTGCCAGGTAAATGCTTTAATACTTTAATTTCTATATATTTTCATATCAATCCGAAATTAAGTTCGCCTCAAGTTGCTCTCAGGCAGCTGTCAAAATGGGTTGAACGCCCGCCCACCCAAACACAAAAAACTACAAAAAACTGTTCAAAATTCAGGAAAACACAAACTCAATTAACATGTCACGCTCAAGCAATGAATGCAGTTTTTTTTTTAGATTTTTTTGCTATATTTTTTGTTATATTTTTTTGTTATATTTCTTGTTACTCCCAGATTTTGTCTAGATTTTTTCCGAGATTTATTTTGTTTTTTGTTTCTGGTTTGTCATTATTATGTCGCCAGTCAAAAGGCAATTGAAAGTAACAGCCAAAATTCGTGAGCTACCGTTTTGCAATGACTTAGAACAACAATCAGTGGCAGCAGCTGAAAAAATTAACTTGTTAAAATGCAAATTTTTGTGACTTGGGGGGCTGTCGGCTCTGCTCTGCTCTGCCCGACATTTAGCCTTGTTATTAGTCGTCGTCCAGAGCGGCATTGAGACAATTCCCGTATTGATTTTGATAAATTACTTGTACCCCCCCGCCCAGAGCGAACAATTGCCAATCATATTTTGGGTTGGGCTTCTCGATATTGGTTCTGACTTGCCTTAATTAAGGCATTAATCAATGGCGAAACTGTAGCCTCCACTGTGTGGCACTGTGGCACTGTGGCACTGCAGCTGTGTGTGAAAGTCCCCTGAACATTTTCACCCATCTACATAGCAGTGGGGGGGCCTAGATGGACATGTTCTGATACAAGTTTCATAGCAAATTTGAAATTTATTGTGCCATGTTGCACGACAGCAGCAGCAGCAACATCTCCAGCTGCAAGCTGCAAGCTGCGGGAGCAGCACCCACAAGGCACAAGGCCGTTAGCCATGGCACGGCACTCTTTTGGCCTTATTTGGCGGACAGTAGAGTATTTATGCAGATTCGCCGTGTGGGTGGGCGGGCGGTTCAGGCAACACTTTCTACTCCACAATTCCACTTGCACATTTGCATTCAATCAGCTCGAAAAGAAAAGCGGAATTTGAACAGTTTTTTTCGGCTTGCAGTTTTTTATTGATGCCTCGCTTTGATTGCTTTATGAGCTGTCGCTTGGCATAATGTACATATAATTTTTATGGCCAGGCATAAAAATCTAAGCAGTTGCAACAAATGCATCCGACAGTTGACAACAGCAGCAGCAGCGGAAAGCAACTGCAACGTGCAACAGGCAAACAGACAACAGGCCAATCAGCAACATCTTCGTTAGCTGCCTGCCCCCCTCTCCGGTTGCAGTTGCAGCCTGCCTGCCTTTACGGCTTCGTCATTAATCAAATGGAATTGAAATGCGCCGCGTGTACATCACACGCCGTTGTTGTAGCTCTCGATGTTGCCTGCCCCTCAATGTTGCTGTTGCTGTTGTTGCCTGTTGAGCAGCGCCCATTTGGAGTTGGCCATTTTTGCGCATTTTAATCATGCCCCGTCTCGCCTGTAGTTATTTGGCGTTTTTTCTTCTCTCTGGCCTGGCCAAAAGAGATCTGCGCCAACTGATAAAGTGATGGCGATGCCTGACTGCCCCCTTCCTCTGTCTCGGCCTCTGCCTCTGCCAACGCCAACGCAGGCCGCCGCCGCTCTGGCCAAAATGATTAATACATCTTGATGCGATTTGGTTTGTAACGCAGGCCGCAATAAAAACGTGGCTTTTGATTGACAATGGGGCAGAGCGGCAAAAAAGAGTTTGAGATGCCGGCCCGTTGATTGCTTCATTAGGCGGGGGCCTCGAAAGTTGGCCAGAAACCGAAACCGAAGCCGAAACCGGGAAGACCATTTGATTCAATTATGCATTTGCATGCAATTGAAACATAAGCCGCAAGTGGCAAGTGGCAAATGCAGCAGCGGCAGCGGCAGCTGCTTATCAGCCGAAGAGAGCCGTTGAGCTATTGGTCAATTGGTCAACAGGCAGTGGCACTGCCACTGTCGTATCCGGCTGGGATTTGGGGGCAGACCAGGCTGGTGGCTGCTGGCTGGTGGCTGGTGGTGGGCGATAATTATCTGCTTGAAAAATGATCGACTGGCTTGGCTAACGCTGACAATTTGCACTGAAGAGCGGGATAAAAGTGTATGCAGAAATATTTTGCAGCTGCATGCCACACAGATACACACACACACACAGCCACTGCTGAGCCATAACTTTAGAGCTCCCGTGCGTTTTTGATGCGTTTTGTGCGCGTTTTTGATGCGTTTTGTGTGCGCTTTTGATGCGTTTTGTGTGCGTTTTACGAGCGGTTTTCAAATGAGTTTTGTAATTTATGCAGCGCTCAAAACGGAATTTCACAATTCGAATATGAAAATATGGCCGGTCGTTAATATTTGGCATTTCCAGTGCGTAATGATATTGCCTGGGGTGTACCTCCCAAAAGTATGCAATGTCTGGCATAGAGAGAGAGAGCCAAAGCAGAGCATGATTAACCCATTTTCTTATATAATTATCACATTGTGCACACGCACACTGCGTATACGCAACGGAGAACGCCCCATCGTTTATCTCAATAAATGTGATTACGAAGATCATCAACAAGTACCGCTTTGCTTTCCATCCATCCATCCATCGACGACGATGATGATGGCTCCATTTTGGCCAATCGAAGTGCAATTTGATTGCGGTACGTGAATCCACTCAAAGTCGTCGTCTGGTCTGGTCAGGTCTGCTCTCTGCTCTGGTCTCTGCTCTGGTCTCTGCTCTGCTCCTGTGTTGTGGCTTGGCCAGCAGGTTTTCCGATTGAGCCGCATTGTCTTCTTTATGCCTCAATCTTCTTTTATGAAATTTCTTGCCTGCAATTGTTGGAATTATTTTAATTGATTGAGCCAACGCAAGAGGGGGTGTCTTTGCGACTGCGACTGGTTTTGGCCAACACACACGCACACGCACGCACTCGACGATTGGTAATTGAAACTTGTTAGTGAAGACATTAAAAAATCGTTTAGCAAGGTATTTGGGTTAAAAATGCGTGGAAAATCGTGCAACCAAAGCGACAAAAACAGCAATAGCCAATGGCCAACAGCAAATGGCAGCAACAAAGAGAAAAAGCGGCCCAAAGCAGAAGCAGAAGCAGCCAAAGCGTGTGATTTTCATTGATTGTCCGCCAGGAGAGAGACGAGAGGAGAGGAAAAGCCAACCATTGAGAGAAAATTGTGTAACCGCAATGTAGAAATTCCTGCACATAAACCAATCCCAGACGATGGGCCAGGCCCTGCCCTGCTGCCTGCCTTTGAGGATGGAGGATCTTGAGGCTGGGGACAGACCAAAAAGAAATTGTACATTTTCCCCCAGTTTCCCCGCCTCTACACTCCTCAGATATGCAAAACAGCTTAAGAGCTTGGCTTAATTAAAAGACCTTCCAATCATAGGAACATTTTTATTTATTACCCACCAGTTGATAGCCCCAAACCGAGATCCCCCCACTCACATCAGTGCCCCCCGATGTATAGATAGTTATTTAAACATAAAAACCCATCATGCTATCATGTTTTTAAAATGATGCCGCCCCGGGCTGTTTGCATTGGCCAAAATGCGCTAACAATTTCTACGATTACGATTGCGATTACCATGCGGCATTTGAGACCCCATGCCAGTACCGATACCAGCCCGTTGCAGTTGCAGTTGCATGCATCTTCATCATGGCAGAGACACGAGCAAAGAGATGGGAAGATGCATGTGCCGGGCACATGCAC